>JAQMRL010000001.1:145733610-146333610 GCA_035578175.1 Catonia carolina | reverse complement strand
ATTTCTATTATATTCTACGCTTTTTTATTGTTGATAATAATAATAATAATAATAATAATTGTTATTATTATTATTATTAATAATAGGTAATGTAGTATGACAATATTATATTATATTATATTATGTTATATAATAATAATAATAATAATTGTTATTATTATTATTTTGATGCTATTTTATTTTCATTTTGTATTCTTTTTTTACCTATTCTTTAATAACTCAATTATATTTAAAAACTATGATATTATATGTATTAGATATATTATTTTTGCACTTCATTAATATTGTTATAAGGTAAGCAGGCTTTTTTTATTGTAACTTCTACTTTTAATTTTATTGTTAACAATCTGTGTTATTGATTTTCTGTATTTTTAATTTTATTGTTTATTTTGTGAATTTACTTTTGTATATTTCTGTCGACAGACCCAGGTCTGACGGAAATTATCTTTGTAGAAAACGAAAATAAAATGAATTGAATTGAATTGAATTATTATTGACAAACTATTGTATAAGACAAATATTATTAATATATAAATAAATATAAATGATAATAATAATTATAATCATTGTTTATAGCACGTCTTTATCGATAACTTATATGTTTCAGTAGATTTAATGTGTTATAGTTGCTCTACATCCAGAACGACACAAAATAGCCAATGGTCATATTATTTCGCTTACTTGATATTGCGGGAATAAACTCGTTTAATATCTTTTGAACAAAAATAACCCTGACGATACCACAATATGAAGAAAATATACCTACAACTTGTGAATGAAACTCATGGAAGAAAATTTAAAATACCGATCAACACTTTGGTGCCTTCCCGATGAAATTTACGCTTTTTGGATAACTACAGGGAAAAACCAGCGATAATCGCAGCATCTAAAATGAACAAGCGACCTATTTTCTGCTGCTGCGGGTCAAAGAAAATAACAGAACTCGACTTATTTTCCATAAATGCAAAAAGCATGTGTGTAAAAATCATTCAAAGCAAGAAGTAACCTGTAATCCTTGCCGGGAACATATGGATACTTCACATGAAGATATGGAGTAATTTTTGAAAAAATCATTTTTGTATATTAATTTAATCATAAGTTTAAAGGTTTAGTTTTTTACAATTCAAAAATAGTATTTGTTTAATTAATTTTATTATTTAATAATGTTTTCTCTTAGTTTTAAGTTATATACGTTTTGTAAAAAAATAATAAAGTCTTTCCTAACAAAAATTAATATTTGTATAATTATTTGTGTTCATCTACAATGGTTAAAAAATTTAATAAACCAGCAAGAAACGAATAAAACAAAGAAATAGGATAGCGGCCACTTTTTTGCTATGCAAGCGCTGGTGGGACACTTAATATCGCGAGCGCTCGAAGGTCAGAGTAAATAATTGAAGTAAGAGTAGCTGAAGTGCTGTATCAAGTAAATATAGCATTAGGACATATTTTCTTTCGGATTATATCTCAGACAAAACTGTAATTGTCAGAAAATAATGGCAGTCATAGTGTTTTTCCAATCTTAATCGTGATAGTTTGTTAGTTTAGGACTGAAAAAAGTTGTTGATTAGTCTACGACTTCTTCTTCAGTTGCACTAGTCTGACCAGATGATTGTGATCATGTGATGCAGACTTTGTCTACAGCTGGTAGAAATAGTTCCACTACACCGCCTCCTAAGATTACAAGCCAGAATATCTATCTTCTACCAAGTTACCGAATGCCCTCATCCATACTCTGAATATTGATTTGACGGAGTCTATACTTGTCGGGGGTTTTATAACATCCAAAGTCCGCTAACTTGTGCTGTTTAACCGTCAAAATAGTCTACTATCTAAAGTCTATGTTAAATAAAAGAAACATAATAAACAAAACAAATTTGCTGATTAATTTATCAATAAAGTTGAATAATTGTATCTTTTAGATTGGGTGATTTGAAAAAAAAAACAAAATGAACTTGCAATATGCCTTTTATACATTTATGTTAAATTTGAGTTTAATAAAGTTTAGTGATATCATTCTAATATATCAACTGATTTATTAAATTATTAAAACTTCATTTAAAAATCTATATTTGTTCAAAATAAGTAACAGTATATAAAAGGTTAAGCCAATAATTCACTAACACTTCCTCAAATAACAGAAATTAATGCATTGTTATTTACTAAATTGAATCGTAACTGATATGGATACATCGTTGTATTAGTCGCGTAAATTTTTGTTTGTGTGTCTATTATTAAGTCATATTTGATAATACACAGTGCAGCGGTTTTGTTTTAATATTCAGTTTGGATAACAAAGCATATTTTTGTTTGTTAGTCCAGTTGTGGTACACAAAACCAATCTAATTGTTATATGCGGATATTTTTGGTTGCAATGTGGTTTACGGAATGGTTTAAAACTGAATGGGCTAACAAAATTTTCCAATGTTTGCAACTTAAATGTAAACAAATCACATTGTGTATTCATTTAATTTAGGAACATAATGATTTTTATTTTCAATTATAATATTTCAGTAAATTATAACAAAACGAAGTTTGTCATTGTGACCTCAAATATAATATTCTAAAATTATTTGTTTAAAAAATAAAATTTTACACAATAATTTTCATAACAAAATGTTTGTAACTTTTTCATTCAAAAATTTCAAACATTATTTAAAGCGTTTCCTTGATTAATTTTATTATGATTTAGAATATCTCTCATCAATATTTTATATTAACTTAATTGACAATGACGAATGAAATAAAATTAATCTTTAAAAATTATCCATAAAATTTCGTTCCATACAGCCAACTACATTAATTATACAGATAGTTTTGGTCTAATAATTCTTTTTAATTTAGTTACATTTACTACTGTGCGGACACCTCCGTTTATCAGAGAGGAATGCAGTGTGGAGAATGTGTATATAGGTAATTTTTTTATTTTTGGTTTTAACGTCCGGCTGTTCTGCAATTACTGCTAATGCAGACGGTGAAGGATGAAATGATTTTTTGTAACGTACGAAAATATGCCGTGCCTAAATGGGATTTGAACCCAAGACCGCATGATGAAAGGCGAGCACGTTACTAACTACGCCAATGCGGCCGGAATGTATATAGGTAGGTATATTAGGAGTATGTTTACTAGCCTTGTCAGAAACATGCGACTCGTATTAAATTCCATTTATAACTAGCATATTATATAGTACACTACCAAACAAAATGTTCTGAGTTTTATATCTATTACATATTTTAATATTTCCCATAGTAATAAAAAGCAGCTTTCTTAGTAGCCTGACTGAGTGCGAAACAAATAATGCTTTTGATTTAAATTCGTTATTACGTTTTCGATGACTTCGAATACTATCTGGTAAGCTTCACTGTGAGCAGTGTTTCTTGGTCAGACACTATTCTGAAGCTCAGAGTTACTTCTACCGTAACATATTCTATTTCATTTTTACTCAAAGTACTGTTTAACACTAATTAAAAACATTATTAGAGCGGACGCCAGATAAGCTTGCCGGTGTAGTTGCACTAACAGTTCGGATTCAGTCGGTAGAATTCGTTCGTAGTACCGAACTGCGCTGAACGAGGTAAATTATTATCATCTTTAGCAACGTTGAAAATATTTCATTTGTAAACATTGCATACAACAATTAGCGCCAATCACGTCATTAAAAACTAATGTTTTCAGGTTAGCTGATATATAACATTGCGAGAGCGACGTGACTTTGATCACAGCTGGTACAGCACTGACCCCCACCACTCGCTTAGGCAACCGAGCGCACCATTACCAAAATAAACCTTCTCCACATTTTACAAAAATGGCAAGCTTATTTGGCGTCCGTTCTACATTTTTAATTTTACAATATCACTAGCGTCAAATTTAATACAAAATTTAACAATGTCGAAAACTAAACATTTTTTAAGATTTATTATTAAAATCGTATTTATTCTCAGGAAGGCTACTCTACAATAAGTGACAAGAGAGAGTTCTGTTAGATTTATGGTCAATGATATTGAAACCATATAATACACGTGAAATACCACATTCTGGATAACGGCTGGCGTGAAAGATTTCTTGAGCTCCTTGTCATGCAAGCACACAAACCTGGCGTCTACACAGTAGTCTGTTTTTTTATTGTATCATTTATACGTATGAATTAGCACTATTCTTGTACTCTCATTTTACATTATATATGCCAGAATCTAAAAAAGGTTTAACAGCTACGTTTGCAGAAGACACTGCGGTATTGTCTTCTAATGTTGATCCCATTGTGGCTTCAAATAGTTTACAGGAAGATTTAGATAAAGTTGAAGGATGGTTGTCTAGATGAAAGATTAAGGTAAACTCAACAAAATCAAGCCTTATGTCATTTACTATGCGATAGGGTACCTGTCAAAATATTAAACTGAATGATGTAATTATTCCTAAGAGCAACACAGTGAAATACCTGGGAATACATTTGGATTAACGGTTAACATGGAAAAAGCACATAACAGCCAAAAGAAGAGAGCTTATTTTGAAATTTCATAACATGTATTGATTGATTGGTAGAAAATCAACTCTGACACTAAATAATAAATTATTAGTTTACAACAGTATACTTAAATCTTGTTGGACATATGGCATTCAATATTATGGAGTACAGCGAGTAAGAGCAATGTAGAAGTAATGCAGAGGTTTCAAAACAAAGTGCTTAGAAATTTAGTGAATGCAGCATGGCATATAAGGAACAATGAAATACGTGAATATCTCGACGTACTCTAAGATCGAGATGAAATACAATTTGTATTTAAGTTACCTAAGTCAATGTAAGTTATATACATTTATAAACTTTTTAATTTGTGTAATGTTATTAAAACTTCAATGTTAGTATATTTTTGAGGAGGACCATCGCTGGGAGGCCTCCTCTCTTGTCATACTTATTTCATAATCGTTTACTAATAATTACTTAAATAACTGATTGTAAATAAATATAATGTTTAAAAAAACAAAAAATTATACGTATGATTGTAACCCTATAGAGACAAAATGAAACACGCTGCTGAAAACAAACTATTCCTGGAAAATTTCATAATGCATAAATAATCCCCTTGATATAATATTATAATATAACAAAATTGTGGAAACATTTTAAGTAATTAATTTTGAAACATTCAACACAGGAAACAAATATTAGGCTATTTAAGTTCCTAAATGAAAATAATCTACCATTTTGTGAAGCTCGTAACCTGCCAGTAGGGATCCTAGTGGTATATCATTAACAAACATTAGGAACATCATGAAAGAAAAACATGAAATAATATTATCTTTTGGAACAAAGAATAGTTACTATGAAAACCGTATACAAATCGGATACCTGTTGAATGTTATTTCCCAATCAATTGTAATAAATGTCGTTTAATAAAATATTTTTGTGATAAAATTGTTTAAATTAAAAGTTTATTTTTTAAATAATTAGAATCATTAATTTTGTTCCCAGTTAAATTTTGAAAATATGTTGTTCCAAAGGTGTTAGGTCCAACGAAAATGTCCAGAAATGGACATGCTAGGTTACTAAAGAAAACAAAGACTTTTAGAAATACATACTACATTTATTTAAACAAAGAAAAATTAAAGATATATTTATTATTACTAAAATGTTAACAAATTTAAATAAAATTCTCCAATTTAATTTCCAGTTACTATTGTCCATAAATTTATGTTAATTATTTACATAGCGCTCTTTTAAAATACACATATGTACTTAGAAAATCTGTACAGATAATAATGATGTGTGATACCTGTTTTACGGTCTTAATCCGAAGGTCCTTGGTTCAGTGATGTGTCGAATCTAAATTTTGGTCTATCTTGGTTATCATTTCACGTTAATTAAACCTTTTTTCATTATAATTCACTAATTTAATTCACACTGGCTGTCAAAACATTTAATTTACTGTTCAAAGTTATTTATTAAGTTAATTCAGTTTGCTACTATTAAAAATAGTACTACATTTTGTTAAAAAACTTATAACTGTAAGGTATCAGATCACTGATTCAACTCCTTGCATCTCTACACAAAAATCATAGCATCTATGTTTTTTAATCTTGTACCATCCGTTAACTTTGAATTATCCAATTAGAATCATTGTTCCAAACGTCGTATAACCAATCACATTGCATTACCGAGGTCAACCCTAGCATTTTTTTCCCGCCGTACACATCTTACAATTGCATTGATATTTCGTTGTACCTACCGATAGTCAAAATATGTCACATAAATTAACTACTATTTTTATTTCGGTAATATACCGACAATGAAACAAAAGATTTTAAAAGAGTCGTTAATACAAACTTATTTTTTAATTTTTTGACTTGTTATTTTTATCACACTACATAAATAATTTTTAAGAATAATTTAAAAAGAATGAAAATTTTAAAATTGTTGTACTGAGTATAACAAAATCCTTTCCCATTTCTTAAAATATCCATTAATTAAGAACCTGCATTAATTTTTCTAATACTTTACGAGGAGTTTCCATCCATTATCCCGAAATCCTTGGTAGGTTTACGCCAATTATGATTGCCAAAAAATCCTGTCCCATTTCCGAGGCTATTTATGAAATAAATTAAGCCAATTCCAGAGTATATGCGGAACTTTTAGCAGAACTTTGGGTAATAAAGCAAGAAAGGTTACAAAACTTAAGTTCAACAAAGTTATGGCAGATCCAGTTATTCTGTACGGAAGTGAGGCGTGGACAAGAACAATAACCCTACAGCGGAGAATTCAGTAAGGAGAGATGAGATTTTTTCGAAGAACTAAAGGGTGTACAAGCTTTGACAGAATAAGGAATGAGAAAATTAAGTCGGAATTGGGTATTTACAACTTGATCGAAAATGTATAGGATTATCGCCAGAGTTGGAGCAGCACAAGGATGTCAAATCACAGGATACCTAAGCAGGCACACTGGTATGCTTAAGAAGGGAAAAGGGACATCGGTAGATTTAGGAGAAAATTGAAATACATGATATATTTTGTGAGTTCGGAACAATCTGCGGCCTAATCCTTGGTTGGAAGAAAAAGAAGAAGACTTAACGAAGAGTCTAAACAATTTTCATTGTTTTAATAATGCAACTATGTCAAATAAAATATTTTAAAGTAAGCTGAAATATTGTATTTTGAGTTAATGTGTTTTATTGACAATCATACAAATTTGCACTCATACAACTACTGAACACATTGTTTCGTGACACATCCTACACTTCGTTCTTGGAGTCTACTGGATACAAAAAAATAAACCGAATGAACATGCCAGATAGCATACGATAATGCTAAACCTTTAATGGCTATGGAAGACTTACTCGCAGAAAAGCATTGAATAAGCTGAAACATTTATTATTAGCTTCATCATGTGAAAAAAAACCTCTTTGTTTTTAGTTTATTTGAAGTTTTATCAACAGGTAGGTCACTGGCAACTAGTTAATGAACGATGAATTATTTAGCGCGTAATACGCCTAATTTCCAAGACCCAAGCGATGAATGAAGACTGGAACCTTCTGCTTTGCAGAGTAGCACGCTAACTTCTACGCCACGGAAGTGAAAAACGTTTGTTTTTAAAATTATTATTTTTTTTACTAATTAAAGTGATTATAAAAACGTAACAGGTTCTAATTTTACGTATCAGTTAATTTTTATGAGCGAAAATTCTGTTGTGGAAGGTTGGATAAAGTTGAATGTAAAGGTCAGTTACCAGAGGATTTTTCAGATCGTTATGTAAAGTAGCTTTAGAAACGAAAGAGGGTGCATTGACTTATATTTGTAACGCCTTCGGTTGAAACCTCTCAATCCGAGCTATCACTGACAGTTTAGCACACCCATAAATTTTACCGGCGTACATGGAATTTGGCCTAAGAACGGACTTGTATATTGTAAGTTTCTGCTTAATTGGAAGTACCTGACGTCGAGACATCAATCGAGGAAACATCTTTAATTTATTGTCCTAGTTAAGTCTTTTAAAGGAAACATGGGAGTTACAAATTAATTACCTATCAGAGTACGAGGCCAAATACTTCACAGATGTACCTGACAAATTTTATTCCGTATTTTACCAAATAACGTTCAAGGGTGATTGAGGAGAAAGTGAAACAGGGATCTTCTGGTTTCGGGATAAAATCGGTCATTTTAGAAAGCCCATAAGTCAAAAAAAAACTAACTTCCGGAAAACTTTATAAAAAATATAGTTTATTAAGTTTCAATTTAAGAAAAAATATTAAAAGATATAAACTTTTCAGAAGGTTGTTCCCTTTAATGAAAATTATATTTTACATTTTTAAAGGCAAGCCACTTGTTAAGAAAAAGTTGAAAATTTAGACTTAAGGTGTTTCTGAAATAAATTAGAGTAAAATGTTAACTTACGTTGTTTTCTGTAAAATACGTTATTAGATCAGGAGAAAATTAAGTTTTACAATAGTATTCATTTACTTATTTCAGTAATTTACATTATAACAAAATAGCTTTCTGCATTAATAAAACTTGAAATTCTTAACTTTAAAAAAGAAAACGTTGATTTTCAGGGCTATTCACGTTTTTCATCGTTGTCATAAACCGTAGTTATACACCTTACATTTTTTTTGCGTAGTATCTTATGGCCTCTTCCACTACAAAGTAAAGCTTAAGCTTCAAAAAAACATCCACTTTCATTTTTTAATTATGTGACTTTCCAGACTTAGGCTATGTGATTTTTGTACAAATTATGATTTTTGTATTCAGTTAGTTCTGAAATTCACTAAAGAAAAATGCAAAATTTTGACTAATGGGGTTTCTGAATTAACCGATTCACTTTTATATGTCATTGATAAAATATTAATGTAATGGTGATGAATTATTAGTAAGACATAAACAAAAACTTATCGGAGGCCGGTGAGTGGATGGTGCTCTCCATACAAGTCACTCATGTCACGTCAATCATTTTTTCACCATCATCAAATTTATTGATTATTTTAATTTGTTATATTTATAAATGTCACTAATAAAGTTAAAGGCTGTAATTTTTTAATAAAAATTTATAAATCAATAACTTTTCAACTGTAAATAACATGATAACTCATCTCATTTTCATTCAGCAAACAAAAATGAATTGACCATATAGCATATTATATACCTAAGGTGAAATGTTATCCAATATAAAAAGAATTTTTTACTCATTATTTGTTAGTAATGAATAGAAAACAAAACTATTCATTGAAGTATTATTTGTAGCTTTTTTTTTACTTGCAAGAGAATTTGATTTGCACGTAGACTAGTAGTTGGCTTTAAAAAATTAATTTAGAATTACTAACACTTTAGAGTTATATTTATAACTACCTATATTTTCTGATATTCAAAATGTTAGTTGAGAGTATTTTAATAATATTATCTTGTAATATTTTTGTATAAAGTGTAATATATAAAACATAATCGATAAGATATTATTTGCATATTCCCATCTAGGTACTTAAGGTTTCTTGCTGGTTGCATATTATAGACAAAAACACCAAAAGACCGATTATTTCTAATACGCTGGAGGTAAATGGAAATAGCAATTATTACTCTGTGATACCAATACTATTGCTACTACTATTATTGTTACTACTACTACTCCTTACGGGCTCTTGCTAACTATCTTCTCAATTTGCCCCGACCGCAGCATCCATTAAATAGCTTACGCTGTACAGAAGCTATCTAGTGTCTCAGTTGAAGAAGTTAATGGTCTTGCTATTGAGGTTAATATTTTAAATGCAAGCAACTACTATTTTATACATAAAAGGCATTAATTACTGTTATTCATACCAACAACGTTGAAATAATCTGCAATACCTGCTGTACTTTCTTTTTAAAGGTAAGTTACATTTAGTATAATTCGCAAAATTAAATACCACATTCCCTTCACCAAAATCTAAAATCTATTCAAATACAGAATATTAAGTTGATGGATTTTCTTTTATAACTTAAATGAAGAAACCCTCCAATAGGGAACTTCTTTGAATAATACAAAATGTCTTGTCTCATTACATTAAATTAAGTCTATAAGATTTCTTCATTTTAGTCACAGATTATTATTTATATCTACTGAAAGTGAAATGACTAGAAGAATGGAATAGGATTTTAATACATAAAAGCCGTTTTGTATTCATAATACATTAAAATGTATCAACATTTATTTTTTTATCGTTATTTTGTTTTAGTCTGGTTTTTATTAGATATTATTGTAATTAGTAAATTATAATTCTTGGATTTTTTAATCGAGAAGGGAAAAAGTAACTGAAGCGTACCCAGAAATTAGAAATAAAATATTCTTATTGAAATTCTATTTACTTACTCTTACCCTATATTATTATACTGCGAATAAAAGTATTGTTTTGGAGTTTATTTTTAGAAACCGGATTTTTTTAAAAGCAAATACACTACTTTAGGCTCTCTAAATCCTAAAAACCTTACCAGTGTGTGTGTGTAAATATAATATCTCAAGAACGGAAAAGTGTCTGAAGTTTAAACTTGAACTTACGATTAGGACTACTAAGAAATCCAACAAGAACATTTTCATCTAAATCGGTCAACTGAAAGCAGTAGTTTACTCGTGCAATTTTACTTGATATTTTTACAATTTCCCAAAAACGGCTCATACTATTTTTTAAAAATCACCTCGTTTAATACATTTTAAATTTTCTACGAGATAGGATAATCGCTATGTCAACGAAAATTCTTAAAGAGGCTGTCCTCGCGTGATATAAAATGTTTAGTTTTAAAATTAGGGCCTTAATAGGCATTGTAACGCAAGATGTATAATAGCAACGTTAAAGAAAATTAAAAACAAAAGACTTTATTTCATATATATTTTTTTCGGCAACGCTTTGTTTAGCGTGAATTAGTAATTTTCCATTGTTTTTTCACCAAAATCGGTAAAAAACAGGATTTTATTAAGATTGCGGCCATAGTAGCCTGTGCCATTTACGACAAAAGTGTATAATTAACGTTACAGAAAATTGAAAAATTTATAATTTGTATTTCATGCATTTTTTCTGTAGTGTCTAGTTTAACGTCAACTAGTGATTTTCCGTATTTTTGAGTGTAATATAGGGCATTTTTCCTTTTCAACATTTACTTATGATTAAAATTTAGTTATATTTTTCATTTTACATTTTTACAAATAATTAAAAATAGGTTATGGTTTTCATTGTTCACATTGGCAAAAGAACATCGTTTGAGTATTTCACAGCAGATTTATTGATTTTACGTCTATATTAATGTTAATGTAAATGATTTTAAGTTGATACAAAAATATTTCATTATCATTATTCAAAAGCAACTCTGTTAGTTAATATGATCAACAGTATTTATGGCCACCTCCGTAGCGTAGTGTTTAACGCATTGGCCTGCCACGTGGAGATCCCGGTTTTGATTCCCGTCCATGGTCTGAAAATTTTCACGTGTCCAATCCCACAGTTAATGTTACATACGTAATCCACCGTAGTCGCTAATAACCATGCAGTTGATGCGTCTTTAAAAAAAATTTCATTTATGTAAATAAAATGTAAAATTTCCTGTTTTTGTTTTCATTGAAGAAATTACCCTGTGGCAAGCCATCATTTTTGTGGTTTTTTGCAGGATATCTATTCCAGCATCTCTTTATTTATTTTTGTGGATTTTGTGGTCGCGACAAGGTTTTATCATATCTGAATTTGTGTGATTAATTATAATTTTGAATAAAATTCAGAGAATAAATGTTTAATGCAGCATACACAACTACTGCATCTATATTGAGGTTTCAGTGTATTACAGACAGAATTTTGTAAGTTGTTGGACTACACGTAGTTCAATGTAAAAAAATACTTTAGTTAGCGTATAACTATCTAGTTTACATTTCATTTTTTACCGATAGATGAAAATAAGTGATGAAAAGCGCGCTGGAGTGTACCGGAAATCGATCACGGAACCTTTTCTTCAGTTTTGTTACAGAAATTTTCTTATATGAATAGGTAATTTAGTGTTCCACCTACACCATTATTCACTTTTTACGTTCCAGGCAATTTAAAAAAAAGTATAAAAAAGCAAGAAATTAAACAATTTTGATAATTATTTTTTACATAGGTATTTTGATTTTAATTGAATAAGTTGAGAAATGAATTGACTAAAACGAAAGCCATCAATCTTTGAAGTCCTCAGTAGAATAATAACCTAATCGTCTGTATTTTGTGTTTAATGGAAGTGCATGCATCGTCAAATGTTTTATTCTACTCGGATCATATTAGTCGATCCTTAAGATTTATGCTGGACAACTGAACTGGATAAAACTGTTATCTACGAAACACATTAGATTCATTTTTACAGTCTGAGTAATTCACATGAATCATTTATTGATATTTTGATAATTGTTTACTTGAAATCAGAGTGATTTGTTCAGTTTTTTCCAGTGTATAATAGTTTACTAACCCATGTAAAAATGAGTGATTTATTATAATAAATGGTGGTATTTTTAACTATACAATCATGATATATTAACATCTGATATGAAGTTGTAGCGCTTAAAAATCGGAATATTTTATACATTATAAAATTTAAATATCAATCCTAAAAATAAATCTATAAATAAACTAAATCAAACAATAAAATACTGGTGTAAAATACAAGATTTTTCTTTCCATTGGAAATAATAAAAACAGCAACTTAATTTCAACCATGGGTGGTGCTGTATGAAACTCTACCTCTTTTGAACTTTGTAATGAGCAAATGTGGAAAATCACCAATTGGCGCTAAACTAAGCTCTGCAGAAAAAAACACTAGGTGTTTTTAAATTTGCTGTAATTAACTTCTATGGATCTTTTCCGATATTCTAACGAAATGAGCGGGTTGCAGGTGAACGCCTTAATGAAACAGTATATGGTAAAAGCCGTACTTCTTTCATGACGGAAGCGCAGACCCCTTTCTGTCTGTAATACAAGAATGTCAGAGCAGGGTCCAACATAATATCGGATGAGTGGGCAGGCTTACTGTGAAATTCAAGGTCTCCCGGAAAATTATGAAAATAGAACAGTAAATCATTGCTTGAATTTCGTGGACCCACAAACTGGTGCATAATATAACCGGACAATTGAAAGTACATGGCTTTTAGCGAAACACCATAATAAAGTACAGTGCAGTACAAACCAAAATATGCTACAATCCTATCGCGTGGAGTTCATATAGCGCCAAAAGCATTGTCTTCATTACTAACTAAAACAGATCTTTGCAGAAGTTGGTACTTACTGGCCTCCACAGTGAAATGTAAGTGATACAGATACTTCATGATGACGTAAATTACTTTAAATCAGCTGAAATTTACAGTTAATATTTTAAAACAAAATCAACGTGACAAGCTAATCAAATTAATTATTTTTAATCGTATTGAAGCAATGGAAACTTTTGTTTGTCTTTAATTTTTATTACCTACGGTACTGTAAACATTGGGCTGCGCAACTTTCGTATATTATATTTAAATGGCGGTGGGAAGTTTTGCTTTAACAAGAAGAAGTACCCAGTGGTGCGCTCTCCGTTTATAACTAGAGTCCAAAAGGTATTTAGCCTACTCCATTGTCGCTTGAAACGTCGCACAGGTGGGAAGTTCCTTGTAGCTAGATCACGAGCTAATTGCTTTAAATGGTCATCTAGTCGTTCGTGAAAAGTATTATTCAAGGACGCGGTTAGCTCCTTTTACTGTCGGAATTTTAAAATCGACGTGGAGGATTTTATTGCTTACGTAAAAAGAGAGCCAGAAGCAAGAATTTTGATTAAAAGGTCTGGATCGATTATACATTACTCTCTGCCTCTACTCCACAGAGCTGGACACCATAAGTCCAGATCGGTCTCAAAAGAGTTTTGTATATTACAATTTTGGAACAGAGGTTCAATTTTGATCGACGGTTAATTAAGAAAACGAGTAGTTTCAGGTAGCGGTTAAGTTCTAAACGTTTTGTACGCAGATGATGCTTCCAAGTTAGTCGCCTGCCAAGCCATAGTCGAAAACTTGAAATTTTTCAACCCTGCTGGTGTTATGCAGACGGATCAAAAATCCAGTCGTATAACCTGCTAGTATAGATCTAGTACACTAATGATACGTTTTTCTTAGTAACTAGAAAAAGTGCAACTTTTTAAAGAATACTTGTGTTAATTTGTTAACGACATGTATTCTTTGTTTTTTGGCTACAATTTAATTTCTATTTACAACTGTACATTTTTTTAAGCACAACTAGTAAATGAAATGGAATGAATACGGAATGGCAGGAATGTGAATCGATTCTGTGACCGATTTCGGCGTGAATGTGTCAAGGAATGTGGCGCCAATTTTTAATGATTTACAAACTATGAAGGATGTTTGTTTGAGATGATTTTATTTTTATGACTGGAAACAGGCATGTCAAAATAAATTTAAATGTTTTTTTGTTATTTTATGGTGGTAGGAGATAATCCCTATTCCACCTTCGTTTCAGTTGTCTGTTAACAGGGAGATTGTTTGTTGAAAGAGATTGGACATTTGGATTTATGTGGTCAATTTTGCCTTTATGTGTAATGAGTTGTATGTTGAGTTGACAATGTCTTGTTGAGTTGACATAAGGTGCGTTTGTTATTGCTCTAAGTCCTTTTGACCGGTATCTTTGAAGAAGATTCAGTGTTGTATTGTAACAGACTCCAAAAATTGGTCCCTTATATAGCCCAATTGGCCATAGTATTCTGTTACACTTTTAAAAGTATTCTGTTACGCTTTTTGGACATCCTAGTTTATTTGTACAAGTGTTCATGAGAAGTGTACTGTTTTTAACGGGTTCTGTTTTATTGAGGCGGTTATCTGCAAGCCGCACGTTTAATTTAATATATTAGAAAACATCCATTTCTATATGTTTAATTGTGCTCTAAACTACATATTAAGACAGCAATCTTTAAAAAAAACTAGATACTATAGCAGAACCCCCACGTACGTCGGCCGACGTGCCGCTTACCCCATCGTGTAGGGAATACAAAGTGTAGGCAAGTAAATAAGGGAATTTTAGACAACATCATTAAAGACGTTTTTGAGATAATCGCAAAAAGTGAAAAATTGCACAAATAACCAACAAACAGTACTTCCGGTTGACAGTAGACATTTATTATGGAACATAATCATAAAATGTTTACGTTAAATCCTGTTATTTATATAAATACTTAATAGACATTATTATCTGTTGTAAATTGTGTAAAACGTTCTGTTAATAATATAATAACTTCTAATTAACTTAATAAGCTGCATAAATGTATAAACCAGTATTTTCTAGCTGCATAAATTCTATATAAACCAGTATTTTATGTTTGTAAACATGCTGAAGTATAATAAAGTTAAAGCTGTAAAAACATAAAATGTAATGGTAACATTAAGTTGTATTTTATTATTTAATGATGTAATTTTGTTTTTAGAAAGGTTTTTGTTTTTGGAGTAAATATAAAAATGTTTGCGTTCCTACAGTATTATAGCATATAAAATTCTCTACAAACGTCTACGATCCTGCTTTACAACAGACTTTAAAATTATAACATTTCAATTTAAATAAATAGGTACATAATTAGTTTGAATGAGCATTTATATGATTGTGTTAACAAAAGAGAAGACAAAGATTTAGTCAATTAAACCGTGTCCTTTTTTACTTTCTCTAGCTCTATAATACTATGAGTAGACTTTATTTAGGCCTATGTACTGAATAAAATTATGTTGCCATATTGATTTTAAGAATTCAAGTTTTCACAGGATATGTACAACCCCTCGGTTTAGTTCAGGCCTCCTGAACTCAAAGCATATTTTTAGTGATTGGTGTCTGCGCGAGTGTTTACGTTCATGCGTGCGTGCAGGTGAACTAAATATCTCATGATCTGAATATCTTTGAAACTTGGAACTTATGTTAGGTACTACTAGGGGATCCGAAACTTCCATCTAAATCGGACAACCAGAAGTAGTATGTTCGTGAAATTATTCACTTTTATAAAATTTTCTCAAACAAGGCTCCGGATTTTTTAAATATCGCCTCATTTATACCACTTATTTTCTGCTGTAAAAAATAAGGTAAGCGCTATGTCTGCTGAAATTCTTAAGAAGCTGTGTTCTTGCAGTAAACATTTCAAAAAGTAAAAATTAATTTTTTTAAGATGCGGCACTAATATGCCGCATTAACCTGTCAGAGTGTGCTTACAAAAAGTTGTAAAAAATTAAAAATCCTGCAACTTTTAATTAAAAATTGTTTTTTATATTGCCTAGTTTAGCGGCAGTTAGTGATTTTCCGTATTGTTAAGTTCTACAGAAGTTGATTTTCATTTTGTGTCATTCACTAATGATAAAATTAAGTTAATATTTTCGTTATTCACATTGGCAAAAGAACATTTTATGAGTTTTCATACCAGATATTTGTATTTGGTTGAAACTAAACTGATTAATATTAATAATATTGTTACTTTTTAAGTTTAGAATGATGATTCCTCAGCAAAATTTAAGTGAAAACTATTACCAAAAGCGAACATAATTTGTGTTTCGAGAATCTGATGAAGTTTTATCTTCATCATCATTACTTTCATATCTTCCCAACTTCTTCGTTGTCGAAGAAGACGTTGTTTCTCATCAAGTTCATCTCCATCGCAGTGTGACTACATCATCCTGGAAGAAAAGTCTATGAGGTGTGACGCCCAATACTATTATCTGTTCTAGTAGTTGTACTTTAGTAAATAGTTCTAAAATAATTTTTTTTAATCCTTTATGTGTGTATGTTTCAAATTGTTCAATTTAAGAACACTAAGCAACCCCCATGACCCAGTGAGCTGAGCATGATGTTTAAACGCGTATAACATGTAAATGAAGTGTAGTCTTGTACAGACTTAGACCGACCATTCCTGAGAAAGTATGGTTAATTGCACTCCAACGATCAAAGTACACCGGTAACCACTGTATAGTATTCAAATCTGTATAAAAATAATTCCTATACATTTACTAGGATATGAACCACGGAACCTTTGTTTCGGCGAAGCTTTTACCACTACAACAACCCGGTGGGTTAGAATGAAAATTAAATAAAAAAATTACAGTATCATTTTAATTATAGCCTTTAAAATAAAGATTAATTTTAATTCACTTAAATTTTTATTAAAGTGATTCATATAGGTTCAAGTTATCGTTTAATGATTACGAATTGAAATATTATACTTTAATAATTAACTAAATGATCTGTGCAAATTAATTTGAACAGTAATACTGATAATTTATTCCGACCAATTTCACGATTAAAGTAATAACACTTGGTCTATAGTGTTTTTTTTAGCAATGTATAGTGTCAGTGTTAGTTATTTATAAAGTAAGATATGCACGAAAATTAAGTGCAATATTTTAAATTGTTTTATTCTGTGAATATTTTCCCTGTTATCGAGGAGATTGATTGCAACAGGATTTTGATTCGTTTCTAACTTTTGTAATGTTTGTCGCTACGTTGTTCAATTTTTTCTTTTATTAAGGACAGATTTAGATCGTTGTGCAATATTTCATTAGTTACATAACATGGAGCTTAACATGGATTAATAAGTGATCAGTCTCAAGAGTTTTGGTTGAAAGCGCTACAGTATTTTTATATTCAATGGACAAGCTGTATAACATAGCTCTAACCCGTAACTCCCAAACAGTTTGAGAATCAAACTGTACAAAATGACTTTATTTTTAAGAAAAAAATGAGACGTACTGCCTAAGAATCAGAAATTGACGTAATGTCAGCCCAAGTTGTTTTCGTTTCGTTCCATGTACGACTTTACGTGAATCTTCGATCTAAATGTAAACCCAGTTAAGCCTTTGTAACTTCTTCCGATCAGTATGTTTTTGAAGTTTCATAGAAAATTTATGAATTTGAATATTATATTGAAGTTTCGAAATTATTATTGAATACATGAACACGTATAAAGATTAAATTCAATTGAATGTATAAGTGTATAAATAAGTGTAACTGAAGACATAATTAGAAGAAATTTAAGAAGAAAATGGAAAATTTAAATACTGGGATGTTATGAATATTTCCTCACAATGGAATGGCAATTTGCGATGTGTTAATTATGTCCCCACATTAGAATAGTAATTCGATGCGTTATGAATGTTCAATACAAATTAATAAAACAATTATTACTCTGATACATTATTATTTTTATTTAATTATTATATTATTTTCTGTTCATTACTTTATTTCTTTTTTGTCAACACAACTTTTGATTTATCATTTTTAATCCAGTACTATTTATCATTCTTAAACTTTACTATTAATCTATTATATTTTTTATAAATTTACTTTATATATATACATATATTTATTTAAAGTAATCAAAACCGAATGAACGAATGTACGACCTACTGCTTCCCTTGATTTTCCGTCCCACACTGAAATAATTTTTTTTATCATTCTACTCCTTTACTCTAGTTGCCTAGCAACGAGACTTTTGTTTGGATAAAATTTTATTAATGTTAAATAATTTTGAATATTTAATATCAACCAGCTGGCTCTATTTATTTCATACTTTAATAGACCAAAACATAAACACAGCCAGCTGTCAATTCATTTTGTACCGTTACAATACCTAAGAAATAACTGAAAAAATGAGTAAACCACGCAAATAGGTGTTTCTTAAGTTATTTTACCAACAATTCAGTAAATAATACCATTCATGATTTTAAAATTATTTAATTTCATTTCAAAATTTTTAAATTGAAAAGTATTATACTGGAGTCAAAGTATCTTCAAAACTTTCGAGTTAAAAATAATTGAACATTGTTGTAGTAATTTGCAAACAATTCAATTTTTTGTCAAAGTAAATACCAATAAAATTGAAGCAGTTTGAAGTTTCAAGTCATTCAACAATCAAATATAAGAATATAATAATCTACATACCTACTAAGGTATTATTACCGTTTTGAAATTTGTCTCTGAATCATTAGTAACATTTTAGAAATGGATTATAGACGTAAGCGACAACTAAGTCATCGTAGATCGTAAGACATCTATGTGATATTGTATTATAATATGACTTGATAATTTAAACTGAATAACAAAAATTTCATTGAAATTATTGAGGGATTAGTAAATAAGACACGTGATCCTTCTAGCGGAACACGATATTATTTTGCCACCTTCAAATCAATTTTTATAATATCTTATATTTATTATATTATTTATTATACTTATACTTATTATATTATGTTTATTTATATCAACAATAAATAAGAAAAAAATAGTAGTATGTGCTACGGGTTTTATGTTAAATATTTTAGATAAAATACCTTCTTTAAAAACTACGTTTGGAAGAAAATATTTATTAAAACTTAAAAGTTTGTAAAAATTTCATCTTCGTTAACACGAAGTGATACGTAGCCTAGTAATTAAATAAAGAGAACGAAACATGTATTATTTCGTTTGGTGCTACATATAAATTAAATAAATAATAAAGTGAACAACTAATGAGTGAAACATACATACCTATAACGTTGAGCCAAAATGCCAGACTCATTTTTGGTTCTGTGTTCACTTGACACTCATAAATTCCGGTATCTCTTTTTTGAGGAAATTTAATTAATAAAGTCCAGTTACCAGATCTGTCTGGTCTGATCACTTGAAACCTTTGATCACTCGTATATGTCAATACACCCGCTGTTAAAATATGAAGGTCTCTTTTTCTTATCCATGATACCTGAAAACAAAAAAGTATAGTTAGCATTACTAAAACGGACACAAAATAATAGTATATACTAACTGCGCATAAAATTTTGACGTTAAAAACACCTGATGGTTTCAATATATCTACTGAGGTGGCAAGAATTTAGGGAAATCTGTTACTGGAAACTTGAAGAAGAAAAACAATTTTTGTGCTTTCTAACATACAAATTCTTCACTTTCTTCTGTGTTAAATGATGTGTGCCTGTTTTTATTTTTACATTTAAAATATATCTAAATTATTAACCTTGAAAAATTTAGTATTGTATCAAAACAAATACGAAAAATTCAATTTTTACAATAATTATTTTATTGTTTTTGAAGAGATGATTCCAATGTAAAATGGACAAAACAAAGTTTTTAATCATAATTTCTTTGTGTTACTGTTAATGTACGATCTATTCTTATGTAACAATGCTACAAGAAACACTAAATAGAAAATAATTTTCCTTTTAGTAGATTAACATAAGGGAAGAGAGAAATTCTCCACTTGAAACCAGAAGTGTTTCATTTAAAAATATACATCTACGAAACATTTTTAAAGAAAAATATTGAAAGTGACCACACAATAGGCCTGAAACAAATTTATAAAATAATATTTTATTTAAATTCAAAATTTTATTCAGGTTTGTATTCATATTTTATAAGTTAGAAGATCAGTTGGCCTCCTGGTACAACATTGTATTTTTGTTCTTGACTGAATTTAAGTGTTTGTTACATTCTTAATTAAAGATTTGTTCAAAAGACAAAACAATACAATATGACCAAGGATTCTATCACAGCAAAATAATTTCTATAACAAAACCCCACTCTAAAAAAAAAAACAAGAACCATCACTAAAAATTCTCTGAATTCAAGAATTTTTATTTTTTTAATTTATTTATATTATTTTTTTATGTAAACGTTTCCATCTCGAGGTATGATCTGTGTGAGATGGTAGTATCCTTGTTGGTTTAAATTTACGCTTAGAGCAAACGAGACCCATAAAATATCGATTGATTTGTTGTGATGTGAATCATCACTTTGTAATACCCGCTGATATTACTCTATAAATGAAACATTTTTTTTGTTATTTTAGATATGAGAGGGTTAAATAAATCTGTAGAGTGTAGACTGTTTAGTCTTTCATGTGTTTCACTGTTGCTTAGGAGATTGAAGGCTTCTGAGTTCTGATAGTTTTCAAGTTGTGTTAACTGATGCAAAATTTATTTATTTTATCTTGTACTATGGGAGTGTTCATGTTTCTGTGTATTATAATGTTAAGTGTGTACCAAGGCGAGTCTCTAATATTACAAAGTAATTTGGTCTTAACTCTTTGAATCATTTTAATAGTACTGTGACTTGTTGAACCACAGAATTGTTTCCCGTATGTCCTCACAGGTATGAGTAAAGTTTTATAAATTAAACTCCTGAGACCTGACGGTATAATATACTATATCATGTAGTTGCATTGTTTGCGATCCAGCAGCTTTTTATATAGTGCCCGGCTTGAGACCTATGGTAGAGTATACTGTACAAGATATATTGCACTGTTTGAGCCCTGAGGAGAAAAAATACGGTGCTTTGGTTGGGACCGATGGTATATAAAATAATATACCTTGATTTCACTGGCATTTCACATAACGTATTACCTAAACATTTGACGTTTTAGCCGTGCACTTCGCCTATTGGATTTTTGTTGTACTACAAATGATGTTTTATTTTTATTTTGTTTACCCCTAACAAACTGGCGGACAATGGCTTTAACTCCATCTACAAGTGGAAAAAAGTTCTCAGGACTCAATCCTTGCACCATAGAGGTATAGTATACTATACCTACGGGTCTCTCACAATGCACATCACTACTGATGGGTTAGGACTCGACTAAAGCAACCTTCAAGTACAGTGTACTATACCGTTGGGTTCCAGTTTATGCAACCCAAAAAAATACCACAGGTCCGAAAAGGTTAATTCATTATCACGACATACAAATATTCAATATCATCTTATTTAAACGTCGGGTCCTTTTAATGAGAAGTGTTCTCCTAAAAAGTGGTAAAGTCATGTATATACGCAACAAATAAAAATACTGGTTGTGCAAATCTGCACAGTTTTTAATGAAAATGTTTTGTGTATTCTTCAAATTATGAAATTATAAAAATACAAACGCGACTTGTTTTAATATACAGTGAAAATGAAAGTACAAGAAATGTAATAAATTTCATGTAATATTTTAA
Organism: Catonia carolina; assembly: GCA_035578175.1. Classification (NCBI taxonomy): domain Eukaryota; kingdom Metazoa; phylum Arthropoda; class Insecta; order Hemiptera; family Achilidae; genus Catonia; species Catonia carolina. The sequence continues at coordinate 146,311,665 of JAQMRL010000001.1, read as the reverse complement.
GAAACTGTATTTTTAATTTTCTTTAAAACTGAAGAAACGGTTTTTACTTTTTTGTCTTCCAAAGACGAAATATTTTATTTTGCACAAATAACTCATAAAACATACAGGGTTTATAGGGTTCAAACGTGGGACGTATCCAGCACTGTATGTCAAGCCCTGTAAGTATGCAGCGTGTGTCAACAAATTTGAAAGTTTCCAATCAAATTTTTTGCGATGAGGCCTAAAGATTCCAAAGTATTCAAAAAATATCTAATTATATTATTTATGTTGACTTTAACATTGACTTCATCAAACTCGGAGAATCAGCATTTAGTTCTAAAAATTAAAAAGGACATCATTATCTCAATTTCCTAGCTCTAAATTTATTGAATAATACCGAAAACGGTTCATAATGCGGAAAGGTTGGAGAGATACGGCGTATTAGATTTAAGTCATAGATTTTAACGAACATTTTTTATTTTTTTAAATTGTCTTTCTCTGTATAGAAGGCCAATTATATTTTCATTGACAAATGAAATTTAACAAGTATGTTAACATTTTTTATTATTACGCTTGTTTAATTTTATGTGAACAGATTGTTTTGTTGCTGATTTGGAAAAAAGGAAGTTTTACATTCTCTCTTATAAAATGAAATATGTTAAGTTAAATAATTAGTAATTTATGAGTCTGATCTGAACCGTCACGACAAAACGTTTATATAAATAATGTTCAATTATTATACAGACCTATTTTAAAATTTATTCCAAATAAATAATAATAATAATAATAATAATAATAATAATAATAATAATAATGATGTTAATTTACATGAAATTTATGTAATTAATTCAAAATACTTTTTTACTTTATTCCACAATTTATAGGTTTTATCAAAACAAAAGACATTTTTGTTTCAAATTGAGAAAAATTAATTAATTTTTGGTTTGTTTATTAATTACGTATGCTTTTTTAAAATCTAATATTTTTATTTTTAGAAATTGGTGAAATTAAAAACTACATTGCAAACAAATTGAAGCATTTTGATTGAAAATGAAATTATAAATACACATAATACATTAAAAAAGTGAAATAATTTTAGCTTTTTTCATTAACCTTTCTTGTTCGTATTTAAATCACAATTAAATTGTTTACTACCTGGCCGTCTTGTAGTAACGGTTTCTCTTGGTTGTTCTTAGCAAATTTTGAAACGTTTTCGTCTACCGTTAATTACTAATTAAATACTAAATAAACTGTAGCTTTTCACCTTGTTTTTAACTGTTATTTTCGTTGTTGGAAACTGTATATCATTGATTAGTAATAAATCTGATTGCTGATTCGCTATATTTTTGTCGTACACGTGAATTTGTGCAGTGACCCATATTAGAGTTAGGTTAAGGATACCTGTCAGATGAGTTAAGTTGTTCGTCTAACCGGAGTTACAAAATATTGTAAAATATAAACTTAAATGTAAAATTGTAAATTATTACAAAGAGTTGTACGAAACAATTAATAACAGTTTGTATACTGTATAGCTTGCATACAGCACCTGTCAGCTTGCCTGACAGGTTGGGCTGGGTGGTAACCTTACATCTTAATTCGTTTCGAGAACATATATTTTATTTATATGACATACGTATAATAGTTTTCCTTTTATAGTAATTACGATTTCAAATACTTATGTTACTTATCATGCTATGAATAGCAACACTAAAATTTAAATAAACACTACAGAGACACTTTAAAAATTAAAAATGATTATGTCCTATGCACTGACTTATAATTGTATTTGATAAATAATTAATTTATTAAAGGATATGTTAATTCAAATCAACTTCGTGTTCGTTAAGGACTACAGTAGGTTCAGGTCTTGAAAAGCGTTAATATGGTATATTTTTTCAAACTCTCGCCGGGAGTCGTATGTATTAAGGGCCTTCCATTTTTGGAATCCGAAATAACATGAGTTTTAAAACGCTGCATTATGAATGGGATTAATTTTAACTTTTTATCTAAGTAAGTTTTTGAAATGTTCCAGCTTAAAAATAGTTTTTAATTTTTTGTTGAAACAGAATGTAGACTTTGTTAAGTTAACCTTATTATTTTGACAGAAGTTGTTAGTTAACTGTGCTAAATCGATTTAGAAATATATTGACAAGAAGGTTTTATTAGTTGATAAAATATAGGAAACACAACTCATCTGGTACGGTCATCTACGATGAATGGAGGAAAAGAGGTTGCCAAAGAAGATTTGGCTATGGGTTCTAGCTAGATCGAGGATGCGAGAACGACTCAGAAACGAGAGGATGAACGGTGCATGAGAGCTGTTGAGAAGAAGAATCTAAGGGATGATGACGTTCAATAACCATGAATGGCGTTTTGGGTAGCAATTAATGGCCTAGTGCTGTAAAACAGGTGCAATAATAGTAATAATAATAATAATAATAACCAGATAATCTTATATCCCGGATGTTTGGAATGTAGTCGCAAGAACTATTCCTAAACGAGGTAAACCAATTCATAACACAAACACTCACCGACCTATCAAATCTTCTACCAATCCTTAAAAAAACTGAAATATATTTTATGCATAATTTACATACACATATATGGGTATATTTTTATATACATATTTATATACATAGATAATATTTAAAAAAGTCTTAGACCATTCCTGAGTGAACTAATTTATTTTCATTAGTTCGGGTTCATATAATGGAATGCCTATAACGGGCAGGTGGAGTCTTAAATTATTTGCACTCGATCTGTTGGTTTTAGGGCTAGAAAAATAGTTCTGTTTCTTATCACATAGTCAGCCAATCATATGAGTGAACTATTTAAGAACAGAAGAGGTAGAGGTGTAAAAAGATACTTGACAGAGTTGTCTCCTCAGAGTAATGAATTTCAATATACAGCCAGACCCTGTGGTGAAGGAAGTGAACGTGTCATTTGCAAAATGAAAAGTAAATGCTTTTTGGAGGGCCTGTCATGCTGATAAGCATACTCTTTGAACTCAGTAAGGAAGGCAAGAGTAAACCATATCAGTCCTCCTTTTTACTTAGTAAAACATCTAGAGGTTCAAACCAGCCTTCCGGCTGTTGACCTAAACAACATAATGGCCATGCTATGTTAAACAGTTTCTCGGAGTTTTCGACGCAATCAGCAAAACGTTTGTGAAATGCAATATGTGCTGAGCAGCTTTTATTGTAATTTTACACGTTTTTGATGAAATTCGGTATCATGACCTTCTTAATAAAATTAAAATCACTATTATCTCATTGTGTTTTCCTAATTATTTTAAAGTTCTTCCTTTCAGATCGTACACGTACCTTAAAATTTGTTATGAGCAGTCATCATTAACCATAATTCTAGCCAGAGTTTCTCACGGCGATGATTTAGCGTCTATACTGAACACTTTATTTAAATCATTTAAAACTCAAACACAAGATGACACTATTTGATGACAGAGATTTTTTCTCACTACATGAAAACCTTATCAGAGCAACTGACCGATAACTAGGAGTGACTTTTTCATATTTTAACAATTATTGTGTTTTAAAGAGCTGATGTAGATATTATATGACTATAAAAAATTAACCTACTTTAATGCAATCATATTAATACACTAATGAATATTATATAATGCTACACAAGATATTTAATTAAACATTATATAATTATTGTCTTTGTAAAACATCAAACAAGCTAATTAAGCAAGAATTTAGTTCAAGTATCAAACAAGGAACTACTAGCAAAAGATAGAAAATCGATTTTAACGACGTTCTAACAGAGTAAAAGCCTGTACTCTTAGTACTGTGTGTTAAGTAAGAGATTACTACATACAATACCGAATTCAAGAAGACATTAGACGGGTTAGAAGACAACTTAGTTGGGAAAATGTTTTAAGTGAGTTCATCAAAGTAGTTACAAATGCTAATTGCTCTTAACTACTGAACTGTAAATACTATGCGAATACTATTTTAGGTTAGTTTACATGATACTTAAAGTAGCAGCTAACCTGCTATGTTAAATTCATTTGTATTTGTTAATTGATTTAATTACATTCCACGTATGTATTCCTTATGTATGCAGATGTAGCAGGTTAGTTATAATACAGCTGTAATTAAATATTAAATGGGTAACAAAATGAAATGCCATAAACGGTAAAACATGATATTGATAGTTTCAAAAAAAATGTTAATCACTAATAATAATTATGTGTTACCAAAGGCTGAATTTTTAACTTGGGTAGTAACTAATGTCCGTCTATAACTTTATGGCCTGCGGCAGAGAGGAGCAATATGCGGATTGTAAAACTATTTCAGAAAACATACATCTAATTTTTCTAAAGTTACCGAAACTTGCCGGAAATAACGTATTTTTTATAAAACAAAGTAATTCCTATGTTTTCTTCTATAAATGATTTCGAAAAACACACGGTTAATGAGATAATGTATAATGCAGTAAAAGTTTTGTTTTTGAAGAAAAAACCGTATTTTTTCAAATACTCGTCTTTGTTCAACAACTATTTCACGGATTAACATCGTATGTGGCAGGTTTGTTCTGTAATAATTATGGAAAACGATGATGTAATCAAATTTAACAAAAAAATCATTACTTTCTAAGGTACGAGGGCAATAATTTATTCTTCAAAAACAACACTTTTACTAGGTACATAATACACGTACGTTGTGTCATTAATCGTGTTTTTCGAAATATTTTATAGAAAAAAATATGCGAAATACTTTATTTTATTAAAATACGTCATTTCTGACAAGTTTTAGTTACTTAAAAAATTTAGAAATATTTTCTGAAATGGTTTCACAATCCGCATACTGCTCCTCTCTGCCAGAGGCCATCAAGTTACACCGTTAAAGTTACACATCTGGGGGAACTTACACGAATTTATTTAATACGGATATATCAATCAATAGTTCCAAATAATATGTGTTGTAATGGGAAGAACTAATCTAGAACATCCCGCTTCTAGGTAGATATTATTACAAAACATTCTTCATAAAATTAAAAAAGCATTTCCGTTGAAATAAAAATATATCTAAACGAAAGCATACATTTCAATGCTTGAAAATATTTACAAAGGTGTATAAACATGATAAAATTTTGTTTTGTTTTCATATTACTTTTGGTTCAATAAACACTACTGTATCGATGGTAAATAACTTCACATTCCCAAACAATAACAAACTGAATGCTACCAATTTTAGAATATTACCTTAATTTCTGTCAATATTAGCTACTTATGTCGTGTATTTTCTCTCAAGGTTTACAAAATACGTTTTAAATAAAGTTTATTTTTCAACAAATATATTTTCTGAGCTTGAAAATAATTCATTGTTGTATTAACACCGCATTAAATGTAAGTATGTACGCAATTTAGATGCACAGAATCTAATTTTATGGTTCCACCAACCGTCATTACAAAAATACGCCTTCAATTTAAAACACACAAGACGATTACTAAGGCCCCTTAGATAAAACAAATAGAGCTCTGCAAACAGATTTAAAAACTCATTATGTCAATGAAGTATTTCTGAAGCTGTATCTTCGATTAAATCGAACGTAAGAACAAATAAGAACAATTTTTAATTCAATGAAAACCCTCTTATACGTAATCCACATGCACCGAATTAACTAGGCTACCCTACAAGAAGGCTCCGTAAAAGATGGAGCAGAGACGAGGTACAATTTGGAACATTTGTATTTAATTTTTTTTAATGCTTGTTTTGGCTTCACGGGCAATAATTAAATTTAAATTTATCGGAACATTGGTAATTAATTCATTATTTTATATTTTACGCCGATATGATGAATGGTTTCAGAACTAAAACTATAAATTAAATAAATAAATATGAAATAACCTACAATAAAATAGAGATAAAACAAATTAAATGAATCCTTCTAATTTAAAAAATACTCCTGTTTTTCCTATTTTTTGGAAAAACACGAGTTTTTTCTCAAGTCCTAATTGTTGAGTGGTATTCTTTTCTAAGTCCTTAAGTTAAAAAAATCAATCATATTCACTATTTGTGTACGTTAATTGTACAGTTGTATATTACAATTTTAAAATGTTTAAGAAAGTAAGTTATTTTATTTAAGTTTATCAAAACAATGCATAAACTTGTAGCAATCTCCTATTATTTCCTTATTTTGATTTTACATTTATTGATTAGCCTATTTCTTTAATTTGTCAAGTTCCACACAATAATATCACATAAAAATATGATATAAATGCAAAACTAATAATAATATGATGTTACTGATATGAAGTTCTAACGAACTGAAAGTAATTCCAGACTGAATCCAATTACTTGCTATAATACTTCACTGTGTAGTAATAATATGGTGCATGTAATATGAAAAAATATGACAAATGTAGTAATATGATAAAAAATTACCTATAAGTTCATAAACGTACACATACGCTCCATAGAAAAAAAACAATACGTTCCCGGGTGAAAAATAAATTATAATACATAACGAGAAAATAAGGGCAACCTCTTTAATTAGTTAACCCATTCAATGGTACATATTTTGTGTCTGATAATATTTCTTATTAAGAAATATTTTTTATTTATATACTTAAATTCTACTTGTTTTTTAATATTATTTTTATGTAGTATATTTTATACCAGTTGGATGATTCATATTTTGAATATGAATCGTTCTCTACAGAAACCACGGACAATGAGTATTGTACATTTATAAAGGATTATTTATTAATCGTCTCAACCCATCCATCTGATCTTGGTCCAGTTAATCTAGACCAGCTGACCTGTAAAGTAATCTTATACGAGCGAAGGATTAGTTTTAAACATTTTTTTTTGACTCCATTTTGATAAAAATATTTAACGCAGAATATTAAATTGAGATTTCCAAAAATTATAGAATCTGTACATATTTTACAAAACAACTTAAAAGCAACGATTTGTTAAGGTCATGGGTTTACTAGTAATATAAGTTTTTCTAATTTTAATTATTTTACCGTTATCTAGAATTTAAATTATTTATAAATATATGAAGAAGAAACTCATGTATTACGAAATATAGATTCCTGGACATTGGGAAAGAAGATATGAGTTTTGAGGGATATTAGTAATGTTTTAGCAAATCGTAATATATTATAGCTGAAAATTAGTAGAATGAGATAAAACCTTTTCTACAGTTTTATACTGAAATAGGTTACGTTTGGAAAATGTTCGTTAACAGCTGTCTTTGTCCAATTCCTCTCTATAGATACAATTATTTAAAAGGTTGTGATTCATTTTACAGAAAAATTACGACGATATCCTTACATTTCCTGAATATTATTTGATTGTTTTATATCACTGGTTTTTTTATTAGTTAATTTATTTGGTAAAACAATATAAATGGGGTGTTTAATTGAGCAAGTAATGACTTTTAGAAATGTGAAATTTCGTAATGTTTGTACGCTTGGAAAGACGGTTTGGCTTGAATTAAAGCAGATGTAGCGTGTCATTTAGTAAGTAAACTTTCTTCGATACTGAATAGTGCCATCAGCGATGTCACTGTAGTACTTACAGGAAAATGAAATATAAGACCAAAAATATCGTCCTTTGTGTAGGATATTTTCATTGAAAAGGAAAGCGAAAATAATGTTGTACAAATATTGTAATTTCAAGTCATATTTTATTAGAACGCGGATCTATCAATAATGGAAGGTAATATTGAGGCAGTGAATTGTAGGGAGAGGCAAAATTAAATATTTAAAGCAAATTACGAAAGATGTAGGGTGTTACAGGTATATAGATTTATGAAATGGCCTGCACAAGATAGAATAGCTTAGAAAACTGCATCATACCAGTTGAGGGACTGATTCAAAAAAAGTTATTAGAATATGTTTTCCTATTTAATTTTTTTATTTTTATTTTTTTATTTACAACTCTGCAGTTCTGTACAATCAGCAAATATGCATACAATATATATATTAAATGACGTTACACGTTAAGAGTGGACACCTCGACCATTAGCAGGACTCCCGCAGTTAATTACTACAATTAGCCTTTCACAAGTTAACTATTAAGTGTATTTAATTAATAATAGTTTATTAATTGATTTAGTTAATAATAAATTGTTTTCTTTATTAAAGTATAGTTAAATTTAAACTGTGCTGATTAAGGTTAACCCAAGTCTCTGCCCAAACTCCCGCTTAGCCGATGATATGGATTACCTGGCAAACGTGGAGAACTTAGTACACGAATCAATGGGTTGGAGTTGTTAAGTGACAACTAAAGCGTTTTTATCTGAATCGTTTTGATCTAAATCGTTGTTACATTTCGTATACGTATTGTTATTAATCAATGAGAGTTTTAGGTCCGAGTGAAGTGTGTCATATGAAACATAAAATGGAGCGTTAACTAGCCTACGAAGCAATTTTAATTGAAACCGTTAAGTTTAGCTATGACTGATGGTTTTGATGAACCATAGATCTGACAATCGTACATCCTGTTTAATTTAAGTAGATTTTAAATAGAGAAAACAAAGTGTTGTTTACTTCTAGTTCATTAATAGTAAACTTGCGAAATATCTATTCTTGATACTATGTAAGTTTAGCAATAAAATATCTTCAAGCGTGTAAGTTTTGAAGCTTAATCCTAAAAGACAAAAAAAGCCTAATGAGGTTTTCAACAATCTAAATAATTTATTACAGTTTCATTAGGAAGTAATCCTATACGAAAAAAAATAGAAACAAACTTGAAAGGAAGATTTAAGAGGGGTTTAAAACCGTATGAATATTTAAAATAAAACCAAATGCGAAAGTAAGTTGCTTAAATTTAAAACTTCTTAACACCTTTGCTTAGGTTTATCGGACTTTAACACAGAATACGTTATAAAGGTATTATTTTTGTTATCAATTTATAACAAAAATACTAATAAGATAGTTATATAAATTCTTCGTAGTTGTTATTTCAAGAAATTTACTTTAAAGATTCTGTACTTTGTTTTTTTTTTAAATCTGGGAAAAGAATTAACACGGTTATTTTTCCTGGCTTTATTTTACCTGTTAAAAAGCCTATATTTCTTTGAAAATATTTAGCGCATAAAATGTGTTTTTGATCCAAGAGTAAAACGACTAAAAAAGCGTTTGTAGGTTGCGTAGGATTCTGTTTATTCAAAAGTAAGTTTATTATGATTTAAAGCGTTTTAAATTCTTAAAGAAGTGTAATGGATGGGCGAAATGGAAGTGTTAGGAAATGAGAAGTTATTAGCCGTGTCGTGGGAGTTCATTGGAATTGCATGGCAGCATTTCACTTTCCCTCGTCGCCTCCTGCTGTTTGCCATATGACTTACACCCTCGACCCTTTCTCTGGAATGGCTAGAGAATTGTTAATCATTTTGCGGAACCATTGTTAACGTACGCTCTTTTTCTTCCCTTGAGATAAAACGTGACAACAATTCAATTTACAGTGCTGAAAAGAAAAAAAACAATTCAAAAATCTATTCCATCACTGTTTTATCTATTTGTAATATTATGATTCAATTGAAGCCACCATTAATACCTTTAAACTGATTACTGTATTTTTATACTCCACTAGTTTCTGTTTTTATTTTATTTAACTATTTTATTGTTATGTGTCATACCAGTTATCTTGTAGGGCTTAACAGACAATTTTTTCGTATAGGGTGAATTTTAGACCACATGAGGTGTCTTAAGACGTTTCTCGAAGTTTATTGCAGCTCAAATTCTCAACATTGCTCAATGTAGGCTACTCTCATTTCTTCTATCCAACGGGTGTTCTGTTTTGCACTTCATGGAAGCCCGTAAATTTCGTAATAAGATTTTAGTCTTTAAAATTTGTTTTATTAACCAGTTGTCATCCATTCTATACAAGTGTCCATAAAACTTTAGTCTTCTTTTTCCAGTCGTTTCCATTAATGTATCAGACAATATTCAGCTAATACTTATTTTATTTTCTGTGATTGAAAAATAAACTAAACAGATTATTCGTAAAAATCAACGTTATAAGATTATGTGAGATACCTATACGGATAATCAATCATTCATTTCTCATATAGAACTTCTGATAAATGTACAAATGTCTTAATGAACGCTAACTTCTAGATAAAAAAGGAAGTTCCAGTGTAGTGTACTAACAACATTAAATTTACACCAAAATAGTTATGTGCTTATTTTTTTAGAAGATTTTCACCCAATTTATCGTATTAAAAGAACCTGACCTGAATCAGAGCTGACCCATAAGCCACTAGGATATAAATTTTTCTATGTCAGTGGATGCGGGTTCGATTTCCGATTACATCTGAAATATTTTCATTCATCACCATTCACACTAACTATAAAATTTCATAACAGTCAGATATATAATAAAAAAATCTTAAAAAAATTCACGTTCTAGACCTGTTAACAACTTTAAAATCTTAATATAATAATTAAAATGCTCATCTCAATTTTTATTAATCTAACAAGACAGTCTCCAAAAATGTATTACGTTATAGTCTACAAATGTAATAATATTTTTGTTAAAATCTTTATACCTGTTTCTAATGTTGTACTTTAAAACGTTTTGTTCGTTTTGTAATTAGTTAATGTACATAATTTTATAACGGTTCTGTTAGCGCATAAAACTGGTAATTTTAGTATTTTAATAAGTGAACGACCGTTACTTGCGTATCTTCTCTTATTTTATTAAATTTATTTAATTTACTCATAGTTACTTGTAACTGATTGTAAATATAATTGCGAGTAACAAAACAATATTATTGTGACTTACGACCTGTTCTATCGAACAGATCATTACAGGAAGTTTGTTACACGATTTAAGTAAAATCCTTGGTAAGCTAATTAGTCTATTTGATTACCAACGTTGAATATTCGATATAAGTGTTCCGCTTCGGAATTCATCGTCAACAAACGCAGAGTACAGAAAAAAGGGTTGCACCAATTTCCCGATGTAATAAAAAAAATTTAAAGTAAATATTTTAATTATGTAAGTTTGGTGTAAAAATGCGACTAATAGACTGATATTGTCATGTGTATTTTTCTGCAAAGAGTGCCCATTTGCGTATAACATCGAGAGGAAAAGGAGAACAGGAAATACCTATTTGTTCCTTCATCGAACAAATATCGCTAAACTGAATATGAAAACTGAATATATGGCTACTGTGAAACTTATTGTGCAATATTTTAGAATTTTAACCCAAATTTATTTTTTATTTCAGAAAATTTTAAATAGATAGTGTAGTTTTTTGAAGGGTCGCTTTGAACTAACGGGAAGTCGCTTGAATGAAACATTTAATGACTAAGTGGGAATCATATAAAGATGAGCTGCGTTTAAAGATAAATATTTAGAAATAACAGATTAATCAAAATTAGTGCTAAAAAGTATATTTTAATAAGAAAAAAATTTATATAAATAGTAGCCTAAATAAAAAATATTAATTTCCGTGTAAAAATATAATTAAATCAATTGTATTGAATCTATAACGCAACTATAAAGCAACTGAAACGCATAAAGTAGGTATTCCTTTGAGTTTCATAAATTTTACTATTAATCATCAGGTTGATTGTAAATATGACAAAAACTAAGTTTTAGTTTAGATTTAAACGGTTTAAAAGATTATACTGGCAGAAACAGTTTGCCTACTGAAACAATGTGCAACGAATGGTGCTACATGAATGATATTATTTATACAAAGAGACGTATAATCAAACCACCACTGCAAGCCGTAAACATATATAATATTGTGAAAATATCGAAAACGAAACAGTGTTCAAGAACGGCCGAGACAGTTAAAACAGAAACAGTTAGAAATATTATGTGTAATATAAATGGTCTTTTATAATACAGGTAGTACAGGTTTATTGCTGTAGGAGTATTGTGAGAGCCAGGTACCTATTTAGAAAATTGGCCTTTTTGTAACACTTTTTATTCAATCCTAATTTGTTTACAGTTGTTAAAATTTATCGAGAAGCTGTCTGAAGGATTTTGTATCATTTTTGTTGTATAGAAATTGTCTGTCTTTCTCGAAATCTCCGTTAGCCCACCTATATAAGCAGCCAGTTTGTTTACGGTCAGTTTCAGTTTACGTTTTTTCCGTGATCGAGTGAGCGAAATCCATAGCGCATATAAAAGGTCGTCTTTACTGTGTAATGTTAAAAGTTATTTCTGTATTTTTTGTAAGTAGTATTTAGTAAACTGGTTAAGTTGTTTATTGTTATTAGTTATTACAATTAGTTTGTTATTCGATGTAAGTAATTTAATTGTAATTTACGTATAGTTTTTAGTCACTTTATTTTGTAATATTTTTAATTGTAATAAATACTTGTAATTTTGAATTTTAGTGTGTTAATTTTTACGGACCTTAGATATAAATGGCACAATGTCTATAATACACAATAATAAAGTAATCGTGGCAAATTTTTAGTAAGAGATAAATAATTTATCAAAGTACTAAAACAGATAACTACTGCCCTTTTTGAAAAAAAAATTATTTTGTTAAAAGAAATTGTTATTTAGACAACAAAAAAATAAATTTACACATAAGATTCTTTTAATATTTAAACAAATGTCTGTATAGACTCGAACAGATCCATGTTTATTTACATTTTATACATATATTCTGGTAATTGTCAGTACTTAATTACTAATACATCAACAATGAGTTGGCATTGAATGACAATTGTGTTTAATCAATAATGTAACTCATAAATATGCATTTATGCGTTTACAGAACTAAATGAGTATAAAGTTTGATATTCCTCTTTGAAAGAGGAGAACAGTTCCAGATGAAATACTGAATAACGATTTTTAAAAAATAGCAAGGTGTAATTTTTTAGCTTTCAGGTTGATGTTAATAAACTTTAAACAAAGCTGATAGTCTGCTCAATTACATTCTTTGAATGAATATATAAAACACAGTCGTAGTGTGTTAAAAAAATTAACTTGACTCTAAACTGTGCATAATGTCTCGAAACATAAATGTCCTCCTCCACTTTTTCATTCAAGCTAAATACACCCAACTCGGATCTAATTTCCTTGTTATGTATTAGATCCAGCCTCGAGCAGCCCTTCACCCTTCTTAAAAACCTCATTTCAGCTGCTTGGATCCTACTTTCTTGGCGTTTCGTGGTAACCCATAACTCACTTCTATAAAGAAGGACTGAGGCTACCATTATCTTGTAGAACTAACAGTCTAATAGTTTTAATATAAAATCTTAATTTTTCAATTAAACTAAAATTAAATCAATTAATTTATCTAACATTTTTATTTTGTCTCTTACTAAATAATTTTTTTTGCTATTTTATCCGAGAAATTTGGTAATAAATTCAATTATTTGTGAACATAAAAATTTTAATCCAGTAAGTTTTCATAAATATTCCTGAAATCCTCAAAATTTGGTTTTTATACTAAACTAGACGTTTATAAGAAATTGCCGATACGGAATAATTATTCTAAATTTATTTTAATTTCACTAGTAACCAAATCGTGGTTATTAATTTTTTCATCACTTTGTTTGAACTTTGTAATTTTTTAAAAATTCCAATAAATGGTTGCATAAGACAAAAATATTGATAACAGTTGCTTAACTTCTTCTCGTGTTAAATTTTAGTTTTGCATCAATGTAACAAAACATGTTATATGAGTAGAGAGCAACCACTACAAAGGGCATCGCGGTTTTTGCAATCACGTAATATTGCGCTAAAACTCAGTTATTATGTTACTTCCGTACTAGATAAAATTTCAAAGTAATCTTTAAAAATCATTAACTGAATTATTTAATAGTAGCTATTTGTTAATTGATGCATAGAACGAGTGATGCACTTTAATGAGCGATTACCTACAATCGATGAGCAAGATGCAATATTAGAGATTTAATATCAGATTATTTTGCAAAATAAATTAATTAAAAGTAGTCTTCGTGACAAGCAGCTTTAACGTGATGTGTCACTCAAGACATTTTCTGACGTTGTTGTCGAGAAGTAGTCTTGGAGTAGGAGTAAGTCCCGAGTGCAAAGGATACATAACTCACCCCATTATTCCCTTTTCCAGAGCTACCTCACTCCCACCAACACATAGTAGCTTGCCCAGGTGACCCAGGTGCCATGTAACAACCCGCTTTCCCCGCTTTTCCTCTCCTGTACCTTATCTCGTCGCTTTCCAATGCTGGAAAATGTAACTACTATTATACCGTTCCCTTCTTCTATTATAAGCACACTAACTATTTACCGCAGACATATGTTCCGTGGAATAAGTAAGCTACTTTGATCTGACTTAACTCTAAATGTAAACATTTATGTAAATAAGGTTCTAAGATACATTATTTACATTTTATTCAGATCAAAACACATCTGCAATTTATAAGTAGTTGTTATTATAATGAACTTTATAGAAAAAAAAGGTAATCTTGTATAAAAATAACCGTGATAATCAAATATTTAAATAAAGTTACCCCGACTCTTTACAGTTTGTATAACCTACAAAATATATTATTTAGTACAATAGATGAAACACTGTACTTTTAAAAAAAACATATTTACATAATCTTTACTAATTAGGTCAAGACCAGATAAAAGACTTCTTATGATTATAGAATGATGAACATTTCATCATTCTATAATCATAAGAAGTCTCCTAAGAAGTATCATTTAATGATACTTATAATTAGTCCAGCACATTATGTTATTTTTTTCATTTGTTTGATTATAAGTTAATCTCAAAAAGCTTGCTTTAAGCATTATTATCCTTTACACAGCCTGCTACCTACATTTTGTCTTACATCGTTGATTATCTTAAACTTATTAAAATTCGTAAATAATTTATTTTTAGTTTAAAATATAAAAATTTACTCATACATTTTTATTTTTGAAAATTTATTTATAAATTAATTAAACTGGATCAGGGCTTCTCGTAGAGAAACAACGAACAAGAAAATTAATTTATAAAAATTGAGAGAAACCTTATACATTTTTAGACGAAGTGTTAAATATAGGTCATCTTGGTATGATCGAGGAAATTCAAAATCAGGCTTATTTATTTAGTTTGTCTTTCATTTGTAAATTTATATAACCGTCAATTTATTATCTATTAATAAAACAACTAGCAAATTTCAATAAATTTGTAAAATTATTTATTTCTGTAGGCTTATCGTTGGACAATGCTGCAGCACCCCACTAGAGGTATTTTGGCCATCGGTGCTTTGCCTTTCTTTACGATCTTACTGTTTATGAGTTTGAATCTGAATATGAAGTAAATTTATAAAGGTCTTTATATTAGCTGTTAGTTATATTTCTGAAATATAATTACTTCAAACACTTTTTCACAGCTTACTACTTATAAGAATTTACTCAAAACACCTACTGCTCATAAGAATTTATTGGAAATAATGTAGATTTATTAACCTTAAATTTTTCGCCCTCAAAAACCTTAAATTATACTTATAAATAACGTACTAATTCACAGTTACAACACTGAAGTATTTTAATACTTCTTCGTAATTATCCAAACACTCGACTTCTATTGATGCATGGAAATATAAAATCACTCATACCAAATTCCAAATATTAAAAAATAAATAAAAAGTAAAACAAAATTAAACGTGTTATAAATATACGTTAAAACAGTTGAAGAATTAAAAACCAGTATTTAATTGAATATTGAACGATTGAATTGGGAATTGGACTCTTTAGGAGCCTTCTTTTCACAAAACCATTTCTTCACAAATGAGCCCGGAACTTTACTGTTAAATTTGGTCAAAATACATACAAAGGTTCGTTAATTAAATAGGTAATATAAAACTGTTTGCAGTACAAAAGGGATTATAATATATATAATTAAAAAACGTCAAATTACGGCTTATGTGGACTACTCACATTAACATAACTTATAAACCTTTGGATAAACGATCGATTCTTCAGAAATAATGCACTCTCATAATAATGTCAAAGTACAGGAAAGTTAGTGCGTTTACGTCTTAAAAAAGGATTTACAAGAATCATGACTTTTACCTCCTAAGATGGCCCTAACAACCCGTTGCAGCATTGTGAAGAAGGCATTTGATTAACCCAGAGATCCCTAATACGAAACACTCTATTTTAAATGTGAGAATAAAAAAATGTTTTAAGAACAACCAAGGCGAGTAACCAATATTTTAAAGCTTTAACCACGGTTAATAGAAGAGAGCTCTTCTAGTTACCCTGGCTTTAACTTTTTAAACGCATATCCGATCAATGGTTTTATTTATTCAAACGTTGCCAAATGTACGGTTAACGGGTATATTTGTTGATAAAATATTACGGGGGCATAGAATCGTTGAAAAGTTCACTGGTTTAGGCCTCCGCCGGAAAGAACACGCCACCGAATTATCATAGCGCTAAATTCACCAACTCTACCAGGAAATCCATACCGACGTCTGGAATGGCGATGGAGCCAATATAATAAGCTAAATTGGACTAAATATCTTAACAATCTGTTTTGAATTTTTACAGCCGGAGGCTCGCTGCTAATGTTTCTCTCCTCAAAATATTAATTATCGTTACTACCTTAAATAAGCCAATACACTAGTTGTTTTTGTAAAGTTGTGTACTCAGGAAACTAAAGTTTAAAAAATGTTAAATTTGCAATTAATCTTTATGTTTTCGATACATAAGGTTTGCTTGTCAAAGTTTGTAATAACACATTGTTTTACAGTATCATAATGGACCCCTAAGTTATATACGATAGTTTAAAACTAACCATAAACTTTGTCTGCTTGTATCCTACATGATTTAAGGATTATACTTTGTAGCATACCATATGACCTACATTAAGTATAACTGCGACTAAATTGTTACAACATTATGAAGTTGTTTGTATCCCCTTTTGACTCTTATAAGTTTTGACAGAATTATTGTTTGTCTTAATCTCTCAAACAAATCAGTTTATTCCGTTTTAGCCATTACTTACTGTTCAAAAATCACAACTTACATAATAAAAAACTAATACACCAACTTACAGTCAAAACACTTGTAAACGAATTTGACATATTCTGTTGTTATTCTTTTGTATACGATTCATTAAAACGTTCATCGTCTATTGTAGGAAAAACTAACAAAACTGTTGGATCCTGGTTATAAAGTTGAATCGTTTGAATACATCTAATATAAGCACTTAATACTTTTGTAACTAAAGCTCAGTATTGATGAAAAATACAAGTTCAATAGCAACATTTATAAATAAAATAATTTTCATGTAGCTTCAACTTTTTGGTCATTATTAACCTAAGTCCCTTAAGGAACGTTATTTCTTGGTTTTAACTCTTTATAGATATTTCAGATTTTAGCCGAAAACAAAATCTGGAACATCCTTATTGGTAATGCACCCCATTCTAGCGCGTTTATCTTTGAGCCTTGTAAGCGGTCAAAAAATAAAATTCAAACTTTCATGACGGTGGAGGTTGTATAACCACCGTGTTGGTGGTTATACATATTATAACCAGGACACTACACCAATACGTTGGGGAACACCAGCACAGTATAGTGGTAAAGTGGTTCCCGCGAGTCAGTCAGATTTTTCGAGAAGAATATTCTTGGTTCAAATCCTAGTAAAGGTTTTATACGGACTTGTATACTAGACAGTGGTTACCAGTGTTTTTTGACAATTGGGTTCAATTAACCACACTCTCTCATAAATGATCATCTTGAAGACTCAGGCCGAACAAGACGAAGGCAGTGTACAAACGAAATGTGGTTGTTGTAGGGATTGTAAAAATGTACAAGCCTTCACTTTATTTACACGTCATACATATCACCTCATCTCATTTGGTCATTTTCTTAAATTGAACACTTTGAAAATTGCAGTAAACACATTAGAGATAATATTATAATGAATAAAGATTAATATTTATAATGAATATTAATTATTTATTGTAACTCATACATTGTACTCATAGTGTCCCAGTCTGTACGTTGACCTTTGCGATATTTTGCAAGTTATTTTTGCTGATGTTCATTTTACAGTAATTTTGTTCGTGGTTTTCTAGACTTTTTCTCTTTTGCGCTTCTAGATGCTCAATTTTCATTTTCCATCGCTTATCCATGACAGACCACTTTTCCATTTGGCAGAAAAATACATTATCCAGTATGGATCAGTTTTGAATCTAAATTATTGAAGATGAATACACATAGAATTTTGTGTAGTAAAAATAATTTCACGAACAATACTTTATAAGAAACGCTTTCTTTAACCTACTTTTAAGGAGTATTGTCACTTCCCAGTATTTGTAACAAATTAAAATTTAGAATAAATTAAATAGAAACTTATTCATATCTTTCTTCCAGAATCTATACAATATTTATTACGTATGCACCATATTACGGCGAACGAAAGTATCATTTAATGAGGAAACACAAATCAATATGAAAAAATAAATGTAAAAATAAATTTTAAAGCTTCTTAATGGTTAACAGAAACAATTTCATACATATGATACAGGTTGTTTTATTATGAACGCAACCCTATGTTAAAAGCCACAATCTACGGAACATTTTTATTTTTCGTACTTACAAATTATTAATTAATGTAAATTATTATTTTACAAATATATAGCAAATTACAATGAATTTAACCTTTTATGTTTAAAGTAGATGTTTGACGTGATTTCCTGCAACTTCAATACAGATACGAATTAGTTTAATGACATTTGCAGCAACTTTTCTTAAACTCTGTTCACTAATGCTTGAAATCGCACTTTTGTAATGTTAGTTTTTAATTCATCGATCGTATGAGGGTTGTTTTTGTAAACTTCACCTTTTAAAGAACCCCTTAGGAAAAAGTCTGCTGGTGTAAGATCTGGAGATCTCGGAGGCCACTAATCTTTCGGTACTAAGCGGTGATTAAAAAATTCCCGTAGCATTGCTAGCGTTTCATTTGCAGTATGACATGCAGCGTTGTCCTTTTGAAACCAACAATTTCGGTCGTCCAAATTCAACAATGAAATGAACTGTTGGATTAAATCACTATAAACCATACTGTCTACAATACTGTCAAAAAATAACGGCCGTATTATACGGCGGCGGGAAATTGCACACCGAACACCAATTTTATGTGAGTGCAATACTTTTTCACGGAAAGTATGAGGATTTGTTGCACTCCATATTCTACAGTTCTGACTATTCACATAGCCATCTAAATAAAACCAAGCCTCATCACTAAAATATAAATGATCCAACAATTGGGTACCACTTTCTTCAACCAAAGATCGAAACCACCGACAATATTGTAATCGTTTCTGATGGTCTATAGCTTTCAGTTCATGAGTTACGACAACGCGAAAAGGATTCAAATGTAACTTTTTCGTAGCTTCGGAAACATTAGTTAATGTTAGCTCAGCTTGCGATGATAATCTTCTAAGCGATTTTTTAGGTGATTGAGTGAAACGATTTTTCAAGTCTTCGAGAACTTTCGCGATTAACTTCATTGGCTGGTGAGGTGGTTTCTCATCGAGTACACTCCTAGTTCTAGGGAATTTATTTATCAAACGCAATATCGACGATTTATTCGGAACGGCAGAATGGGAAAATTTTAACTGAAACTTATCTTGCACACATTTGTAAGATTTACTCGCTATGTAAGTCTCTACAATAAACACGCGTTCTTCCTTGGAAAAAGCCATTGCTGACACAATATAACGAAACGACTGCTGTCACCACACTAATGCTTGACTGGAATATTTGAACTGTCTTAGGTAGTTGGCCTTGAGTACACTGTTGCCAACATATCGATTGGGGGACAGGAAATTTACCGATGTATTACTTCTATCTTCTTATAATCAGGGTTGCGTCTGTAATAAAACACCCGTTATTTTTCTGGCCATTGCGAAAGTTGGTTTATCTTTTCTAAGCTGTTTAAAATATAATAATAGTATGACCTCAAAGAAAATATTCAACAGATTTTATTGTAAGAAAATTTTGCAATCTGTTGACTGAATTTTATAATTTAATCAAATTAAATAATCATATCCTTAATTAAAATTTCTAGTCAAAATCCCTTACACTTTTTGTGAGTAACTCCTTATTATATTTTTGCAGGTTTTAAAATTCTGTTTTCTGAAATAGGCCTACATATTAAAGGCTTCCTAGTTTTACTTAAAAAGTTTAATATTATCTCTTATTAAAGAAAATTGATGTTATAAGAAGTGAACAATAACAAAGATAAATATCAGACAAGTTTTTTAGGAACTTCTGATCTTTATCGATAATAATGATCTGCGTTGATGTTTTCACCGAACTAAGTTAAACTGCGAGAATCATGTCCGCCTTTCTCAAAATAACTTTTAGGCAATTTTCATGAGATTTAATATCATGTGGTCTGATTACAAACGAATACTTTTTTAAAAGAAGAACTGGTTATTTTCAAACATCACTTTGATACATTTATTTTTCATTCCGCCATTTTCTTTGCTGTTTACAGAATGCTGAATGTAAATACTTCCTGTTAACTATCAGGGCAGAAACGTTTACCGGTATTTTTACTTATATAAAATTTTTATGTGTAGCTTTCAGTTGTTGATTTACAGGAGGATTTTAATTTGTAAATTCAGAGATTATAAAAGGCGATTACCAATACTTTCACTCTGTTATAAACCTTTGAACTTAATTCCAATTGATTATATTTGTGAAACTTTTGAAAGGGCCTTGAGTAAATATTGACACATTTTTAATTGTCAGAAGCGTGTTAAAGTATTCCAAATAAAATATTTAATAATTTATAATTAAAAATTCGCAGTTGCAACACAGGAATATATTGATTACTTGTTGCTTGATTTCTATGTTGTTAATCGCAGCATTAAATTGTTTGAACAAAACTTCACTTATAACGATGTAGAATATTATAGTACATAAATTACTGAAGGTTTAAAAAGGTATGATAGTTTATATTTTTCTACATAAAATCTAAATGAGCTGCACAAAATTAACGCCGGAGTCCCCCAAGGGGCAATACTATCTCCATTATTATATAGCGTATTCCCATCGGATATGCCTATTTTGGACACACCGGTAACCGCGACGTATGCTCACGACACAGCAATTCTTATACAGGAAAAGAGCACGGATGAGGCTTCCGGGTTAGTGCAGCGACATCTTTTATAAATACAGTACTGGCGTATCCGTTGGCGTATTAAGGTGAACCCAGTTAAGTCAACACAGGTTACGTTTAAATTACGACGTCAAACTTGTTCACCTGTGATGCTGAATAACATTGATATCCCCCAAGCCAGAGTGGTGCGATATCTTGGTTAATGGCTTGACAGGCGACTAACTTGGGAGCATCATCTGCGTACTAAACGTTTAGAACTCAACCACCGCTAGAAGCTACTCTTCTGCTTAATTAAGGCTCGATCGAAATTTAACCTCCGTTCCAAAATTTTATTATACAAAACCCTTTTGAGACCAATCTGGACTTATGATGTCCAGCTCTTTAGAGTAGCGGCAGAGAGTATTTTAAAGTCCATCCAGGCCGTTCAATCGAAATTCTTAAGACTTGCTTCTGGCGCTTCTTTTTATGTAAGCAATAAAACCCTCCACGACGATTTCAAAATTCCGACAGTAAAGAAGCTAACCGCGTCCTTGTATAGTAAATTTCACAAACGACTAGACGTTCATCCAAACCAACTAGCCCGTGATCTAGCTACAGGAAACTTCCCACCTGTGCGACGTCTAAAGCGAAAATGGAGTAGAGACCTCTTGGTCTAAATAACGGATAATACCCATAGTTACAAACGGAGAATACACCACTGGGTACCTCTTCTCCTTAATGCGAAACTCCCCACCACCATTGAAATATAATTTTCGAAAATTGTGCAGCTCAATGTACAGTACCGTAATAAAATTCAAGACAAAAAAAATCTAAATAAAACTTGATCGATGAGGCTGTTTACAATCTGACTGTAGTCAGATTGTTTACAATGTACAGGAGTTCTTTTTCAAATAATTTTTGGTTTAAAAATAGGTTTCTTAGTAAACGTTGAGACAAATTGTTTCTTATTTGGTAAAAATTATTAGAAAACACGCTTATGAAACTGACAAAGTACACAACGAAGAACTAGTAAAAAAAAGTAAAAATAAATTTAATATGATGTAGCCGGTTATAGGACTTGTCAGGTTTTATCATGACGTGTCCGTATTAATTTTTTGAAATCTCCTCGATGCAGTTAACAAGGAATATTGTCGGCCATCGACCTGTCTTACAGAACAAACTGAAATGTGTTATTATTTACGTATAATGCCGCCGGTAGTCAGCTAAACAGCTGATTTTGGATGACGAATTTTCAAGGTTCAAATTCTAGTAAAGATTGTTACTTTTATACGGATTTTAATACTACACGTGTAGACAGTTGTTACCTGTGTACTTTGATGGTTGGGGTTCAGTCAACCATACTTCAATCACGTCATACATCTCGTACATACATCTCGTCTCATTGAGTCATGGGGTTGCTTATTGTTCTAAATTGAACATATTGCAACGTACACACATTAGAATTATAAAAAAAAATATTTATAATAATAATTTTTATTTTTTTAACAATAAACTATTCTATTTAAGTTATTAAAAAACAAAAGAAGTAATAATACAATACCTAGCAGAACAAAACGGTTCTAACTTAATTACGTTTGGCTTTTAATGAAACAATATTATCTAAAACTTATTTTTGTTTTGCCAGTACAAAGTACTGAAATATATTCTAAAATAAATTGTGATTTTTATGTAAATAAATTGGTCCGCTTAAGGAATACAACTATTTTTAAAACCAGAAAAAATATGGCAACTATAAATTTTTTTATGGTTTGTGGAAATAATATTTATAGTGAGTGGGTAAAGAAGGTCGATTGGGAAATCAAGGTAGACACGGAAGTGCTCATGGGAAAGTTGGAAAAGAAAAGGGGAAAATGGGGAAAGAGAATGAAAAAGTATGGACTAATATAAAGGTCATTTGTTGCCCCTGAAATGACAAGTGGCAGGAGGGGCTGGTATTCAATTGTTGGGGGAAGATGAAGAAAATATATTACGGTGTGCGTATATGATGTGGGAGGTCTTTATTGCGTCCAGTACTTGGCAAGACTGCAAAAAATTGGTGTGTAAAATGTAGAAAACAAAAAATATCACAATAAATATTCTGTTTTTGGAATTGTTTTATTGGTAAATTATAATTACATTTTTTTAATTATCATCGTTATTACCAACTGTTTATACCTGTACAATATTACTGTATGATATGCGATTTGGTACAAAAATATGACATTAATGATTTAAGTGATAATATTACTCAATTATAAGCTCCTTAAATTAAAATAAGTAAATTTTAATTTCTTTTTTTTTGCAAAATATCTCTACTATATCTTCCGTGAGGCCTGCGTTGAGAGTTTCTGGGTAAATGTAGCTTACCGAGGTTTTGTATGAATCTGTTTCTGGAAGGTTTGTTTAAAAATCCTGTAAAAGTGATAAACGACTTCCTTTAACGTACCGCAAGCGTAAGATATTTATATAACGATTAAATAAGTTCTAAAGAGCGTCTACAATAATGCGTACGCAGTTGAATTTGAAACTTTGATATTACATCATTATTGAGGACGTAACAGACCCAAATACCTGATAGCTGTTAAGTCTAAACAGTTAACAGTAGAGATTTAAGTAATTACAATTTTAAGTGAAGAGGGAGTTTTCGCCGCCTGAAGAGTAATACGAGAAGTTGTTTCCGTCTACCATAGAGTAACTTATTTAAACATTATGTTAAAACTACATTTAATATTGTATTATTTACTGGTCTGTTGAGTCAGGGATCTCCTGCAACAGCTTTAACTGAAAATAATAATTATACTGTTACAATCTAATTCAAAGTGCACGGTGGCACCAATGTTAATATTACCGTTACGTGAAACCACTTCACTTTACTTCTAAAAAACAAGCTATAAAACTCGTAATGAAAAAATGAATAATAAATAGATAATAACAACAGTGAAAATCGCAATATTGTTAAAAGAATTTGTATTAATTAACAAACATTTTTTACTTTCTCTTGCCCATAATGAATAAAGGTATTGAGCTATTGAAATTGTGATTCACTGAATATACACGTGATTAGGCTCCCTGAACCCAATAAACATGTCATTAGCGATTGGTCTCTGTGTGTCTGTCTGTTTGTGGGTGAAAAATGTATCTCAAGAACGTAATAACTTACGAAATTGAAAATTGGAACTTAATTAAGCTACCACAGGAGGACCCGACAAGAACATTTTCATAAAAATCGGTCAACCGGGAGTAGTAGGTAGAATAATGAAATTTTTTACTCTTATGGCATGTTTTTAAAAACTGCTCCTACGATGTTCTTTTTAAAATCACCTCGTTTACTAAATTTCTTAAGCATTACAGGATAGGGTAAGCGCCATATCTGCTGAAGTTCTTGAAAAATTGTACTCTCGTAAAAAAGTGTTTTTTTTTAAGATTGCGGCCTTAATATGCATTCTAGAACTAAAAAATATAATTACCTAAATAAAATTAAAGTTGTAGAACATTGAGAAACCTATAACTATTCTGACAAAACTTTTTTTGTACAACGCTTAGTTTAGCGGCAATAAGCGGTTTTCTGTTGTTTCCATTAAAATCTGTAAAAAATGGGGTTTTTAAGATTGTTACTTTAGTATACTACATTTTATGATAAAAGTGCATAATAAAAGTTATACGGAATTAAAAAGCCCACAATTTTTATTTCAAGAATTTTCCCTACAGATTTAAAGGAAATTAGCAATTTTCCGTATTTTAAAGTTTTTCTGTATTTTTCCGTTTTTTACAGTGGTTGAATTTCATGTTGCGTCATTCCCTCATGATTAAAATTAAATGTAATGTTGTTGATTGTACATTGTTTACTCATGATTAAACACAGATTACATTGTGTTCATTATCTACAATGGCAAGATAAAGTCATGTGAGTATTTCATACCAGATTTTTGGTCTTAAATATAGTATTTTGTCACGCTTATTTCATTACAAAGTACGTAGCGTTGTTAATTTATTTAAGAAGAACAGTAATATTTTCGTTTGCTAAGACAATTTTTAAAACATATTCTCATATTTTACAAAAAATTGTTGTCACATCATTGTAGTGATATTTTAACTAAATGTAATATTTTAGCATTGTAGTGACATCACTTTAGCTAATTTAGAGAATTGTTTTAGGTATTAAAATTTTGCTGGTAATTAAACAAAGTTGAAAACAATCTTAATTATTAACATGAATAACTTTATTATAGATGAATAAAAAAGTTTATGTTAATTTTAAATTTTATATTTAATTTTAATTTAATTTTAAATTAAACTAAAAACTTGTTTAACTTTATAATTACAACAAGTAGTCTTATTTTTAAATTAATTGATACAAATTTTATCAACCAGTTGATTTCTATTGTTGTTGTCATCAATTTAATTAATTTTTTATTATAAGTTTTATAGATTCATTCCCAGTTTATACTAGTAAGTTAATTTATTTTAAAAAATAACGTGTTTGAGTATATCATTATTGACAAAAACTGCTACTTCCATAAATTACAATTTATGGAATTGTACTGCACATTTTTTTATGTAATTTTATGGGTTCTCTTCCAGGAAAATAGTTTTGAGAAACCCATACTTGAGATTCTAAATAAAAGAATTTTATTTAAGTCGATAAAGTAAAAAATTTTCAATTTTACTTATCTAATATTTTCTTATTTCATGTTATTTCTTATTTCAATCCATAGAAATGAAACTTCCCACTTCTATACTTTTCATTTATATATGTCATTAACTTTATCTCTGGTTTGGGAAATATGGCTGCTTAGCAAGATATTGTAGCTCTTGAAAAATTATAATAGTGTTTTTCCTGTATGATTTTACTACGTTATGTACCGCAAATTATTACAAAATACCATATGATTAATTTTGTAGTAAAAAATTACTTTTAACGGTCAGAACTCTAATCTTTGTTATTTATATTTAACTTTCAGTTTTTTACTGCATGTTTAAACCTTTTCATCTTCATACAATAGAAGATTAATAAATTTCTTTTAGCAAAAGTCAAAACATAATTGTAGAATCGCATAGGCTGTATTGGCTTCAACTATAATATTTTGTGTAAGAAAACCTGGAAAAAATTTATAACTAATAAAACTTAACATTTGAGGTTAAACTAGAAAGGAATCCAACAGGGTGCATTCGGACGAGGACAGGCGCTAAAAGTCGGAACGCCTAAAAAGAAAAAGAAAGAAGCAAGATTAAAACAATTGCACGCTACGGGAATAAAAAAGTACTGATTTCAGAATGGACTGGCCTAGAAATTGGAATAAATTGATCCTGCGAGGTCGTAATGGCAAAAAAAACTCAGAAGTTATGAAATTTTGACCTGTTTTATTTTTGGGCGTTTTAGCTGTTGAGATATAAGTAGAAAACATTGATTTTTTTGAATAGAAATACATCTGCTGAATGCTATAATCAACTTTACAAACTAAAACTCTCTAATCACAGAGACGATCTACTAATACTATGAAATTGACCAGAATCAATTCTGATTAGGTATTTAGAAGACAAATAAAATTTAACCTAACTTTGGTTGTCATTCAAAATAAAATAAAATAATACAGGAAATTTAAAATTACATTCGATCTTTATTTCGTTATTTACTAAAAATTTATTAACACTCGATGAATGTATGTAAATTTATATTACACAAATAAATGAGATGGTTACATTAACATCAAATTTTGGTTTTGTTTTCAAATAATTACAAAATCAGCCCAGAGGTAGGTAGGCTGTAAAGTGCACAAATTAATTACCTTTTGTCTATGCTGTAAAAGCATTAATTTAAATTTCAATATACGCTATCATTGGTTATAATATTAGCTAACTGTAGTTCACTTTTAAAAGAAAGTTGAAAATTTTTTTTTATTTATATTTTGTATTGAATTCTACAGATTAAAAGTTTTCCACAATCAAAAAATAATATTGAGGTTAAAATTTGCATTAAAATACAAAATAAAAGTAAGTAGTATATTTAATAATGATAATAAGTAACAATAAAATGCAAGTCTGATTTGAGAAGCCGGATATTTTACAGTACAAATCGTTCAGATACTGAACAGTTAAACTACATAAATTTCTCTGAGCATTTTTCACTTTCTAACCACTTTAACCAATATTTTAATTAGTTTCATTGACTTTATAATAGTAAGTTATTCTTGATAAAAATAGATAAGTTAACCTATAAAGGTGAAATGTTTTGTAAAGATAATCAGTAATAAGAAATCACAAAACATGTAGTTATATTTAGTTAATAATACAAATTTAGCTGTCCAGGTCAAAATTTTAGAACAGCTTTCACTGACCACTATTTGCAATTGCCTGTTCAATTCACTAGGACTAAACGGTACCTTATGAAGTTACATGAGATGAAATCAATGCGCATCAATATTACAAATAAATAAAAGAGATTCCGGAATTTATAAAAGGGAATCAAAAAAGGGAATATAAAAGGGAAAAAGAGTATCATCCGATACTCTTAATACGTGTTTCAAATTAACGTTTTGTAGTTCGAACACTTATAAAGAATGTACAATAAAAGCAAAATATTATATCACATAATAATGATTCATTTTAGCGGTGATTATTCCAATTGTATTTTATGTAACATAGTAAACTTTATTTCGTTATTATGCTTATTTGCAAATAAATTAAAATGTGACACAATATATTAAATTACAAATAATATTTGAAGTTACTTGGGTATAAAAGTAGAATCTTAGTTTAAACGTAAAGAACACGTAACCAACGAAGGAAGAGATTGAAATTTCAAAAAAAATATACTTACTGAATGTTTGATAGAGCTTTTAAGTTGTCAGTGTGCATTTAACTGCATTCTTATATGCAGATCCCGAAACCAATACGGACTTACGGAATCCAACTATTGTGGTGTTGTACCAAAACAAAAAATATTATAATAATCAAGCACTTCTAAAATAAAGTACTGCAGAACATCGTAGATAGGCCTACGTACCTTGGTATATGGATCTTTGACGGGATTTAAGGAGGCAATATTTTTATGAAAAACATCGGAATACTCGCACATAGACACGAAGAAAGACTTAATTTGCATGATAAGTCGAGACAATAAATCAATTGCAGACGTCCAAGGGCTGTACGTACAAGAGACTCAAATGAGGAATCCCACATAAATTATTAATATTTTAAGTGTAAATACTGAATGCAGTTCAATTAGTGAACGTGTTAAAGCAAAGAATTTTATTGATGAATGTGTTAATTTCGATCGATATTTTAGATCTTAAGAACAAAATAAGTTAATATTTATAGTTGTTACATTTTTTAACTGTTTTATTTATTTTGCAACTGTTTAAAAACAACCAGCAAAGTTGTTCATTACTAAATTAATTTAAAAAAAACCGCGTTAATGGCTTTGAGGACACCACCAAGCGATAGCTCTTCAGAGAACGATAAATGTGTTCATTTTTAAATTGTATTTTTCTGTACGTAATAAATGTTAAAGTTGCGTTAATGTACCATGTATCTTTTTCATCGGCGGTTTAGTCGTCTTTGAGCGACTACCCATAACTTCAAAACTCTTGACGTACAAGGCGATGCTTCAACCAATTTGGATGTATGGTAGTCAAAACTATCGTGCAGCAAAGCCATCAGTAATTTTTCACGAATACAACGTTTTCAAAGGAAATTCTAATGAGTGATTAATTGCCCGAGTTACGTATCTAATAGAACACTACACAATGACTTCCGCGTTCCTAATGTCAACGACACGTATCTAAAACTGTACCGCAGGTACAGACAAACTTCAAAATCATAACAATCCCTTGTTAAATTTAAAAAATGTAACTACAAAAATCCCTACTTGCATGTTTTTTTATTTTTATCCAGTAAAAACGTTGGAAATTAACAAGTATAAAGGTCAAGCCAATGAGCTAAACCTCTGATACCGTAGGTACATTAGAGAAAATAGATTTGATTAAAGTAACCTATCAGTAAAAAAAACTAGTTATAATAATTTTTATATGTAAAAGAATATAGTTTTGCTGCCACTAAAACAATTTTAATAAATAACTAATTAAAAACTAATAACCTAGATTTTAATAATTTGTAAAGCAGTGTAAATCGAATAAAATTACATATTGTAATTCAATATAGCAATTGAATTTTAGGGACTAACAGAGATTAACTGTGGTCAGAATATCGGAGAGTGAGGTTGTGCCATGTTGGCTGGCGACTTCAGTTTGTTTATTTTAAGTGATAGCCGATGTCACGAATGTTGTACCCGCTTGTTTGTATTACTAGCTTGTTCATTGGAAAATTAATGTTTGTTTGACTAGTGTATGAGTTTAGCTTGTAATATGTGCTTTCTTCGATTTGTTTTAGTTAATGTTTTGTATGCATATGTTTTTGTTATTTGTTATTGTTTTAACATTTAAAACGGAACGTCGGCTTAACCCTGTAATATGAATCGTCATTTATAACCTTCATCAAAAAACAATTTTCCCAATATTTATGATATTGATTTTAGAATTATCATTTTCGTATTAAAATTCATCCTCCTACGTTGAATTCAAAACTACTGCCTAAATTACGGTATTTACATTTCATCATAAAATGTTTACTGAAATATTAGTGCTATTTCTTATATCATTACTGTGTAGATTGTTAGATTCAAAATGAATTATTTAAAAACGAATACAAAACAAATTACGAAAACATCAGTTGGTGAAACGCTTTCTAGAAATTTCTTTACTACGTAGCATTTGCATAACAAGCGGATTCACTTTACAGTGATTGACGTGCAAAGATATTTTTCCTAAATTTTCAAATGGTTTTATCAAAATTAAATGGATTTCTTTCTTATAATTTTACGCTTGTCTAAAATTTTCTGTCAATAAAAATTTATGGCTGTTTATAAAATGTATATAATTACATTTCTGTAAGAGAAATAGGCATAACCTATAAAAGGCAATATGTAAAGTTTTTCTACATTGACCTTAAATTTCAGCATATGTGAATAATACGGTGTAAAAATTGTTTGAGAGAACACTTGCTTCGGCAAAAATAATTTCTGACGCAGTTTCATCGTGCCCCAATTTTGTGGAAAAAAATCACTTGTTTGTTTTTATCAAAATGATATAAATTTTCGTTGAATGAATTTTTGTTTTTCTGTGTTTCTTTTTCATATAGTGAATAATAGCCAGCAGAACTATTAATTTTATTTAAATTGGGCTGAATAGAAATAATAAATAATTTTTGAAGTAGATATTTCCAATTAACAAAATTCTAAATTGTTTTCTTAATTGTGGTTTTATTAATTTTATATCTTTCTATGACTTGAAATTTTGGGTGTTAGTGGATAAATATACTTTCTTTCATAATTTGTAACTGATTATGTTTGTAAATTTGGTACATCCAATAAAATACACTTTTATTATTATAATAATTAACGCTGTATTTTTCACTAATGATAAACAAATGATTTCCTGTAAATTATGGTTTAATTACCACCTCTTGATAATTTAGCATCATAAAATAAGCTCAAGCTTGTGTTAATTTTAGATAATTTAAATTACATTACAGAATATGTCTTACACATAGCTCTGCAAACTCACCATTATCGTTCGTAAACATAAATAAGTTTTCTTCAAGGCGTCTGCTTTAATACACAAAACTTCAAAATCTTTTTTAACCCAGCAAAAGTTTAACGTGAGTACCACAAACAGGAAGCAAATTAAATAAAACGTTATTTTATATATTATATTAATTAAGTGTTTTGCAAACAGCCTAAGCTTCCTGAAAAATTATTATGTTGTATGTTTTTGAAGGAAGTACCAAAGTACCATTTTGCAGATACAAAAATTTAGATTTTAACCCATCGACTTTACAATAATAAACATAACTATTTTTTTATTTACATAATCTTAATAAATGTTACATTAATAATTGCATTTATTACTAAATCGGCTAAAAATGTAATATATTTTTTGATGCAGAATATTTCTTACAAATCTATGTTTTGCCGAATGTTTATAACCGTAGGCCTACCTATCCACTCACATTATCGTACAATTCTTGTGCTACTTCATGCTAATAAATTTTAAAAATGTTGTGATTTTTTTAAAATAAGTACATTGAAATCTCTAAATCTGGTCACATCTAAAGACCACCAATATTTTTGTAGTGTTATAAAACTTTTCACCCTTGTTAATGACATCAACCGAATGAAAGTTTATCGTAGAAAAAATTTATTTGAACATAGGCTTAAATTACTTTTACAATACTTGAATATGTTTTTTATGTAGGTATTCTGCAACTGCTAATGAACGTAGGGTTAAATTTGTAACAGTAGCAGCAGATGCAAAATGTAATAACACATAGAGTGAAGCGTTTGCGCTCATCTGGCCAGAAGTAGAGGAAATGAGATATTTCATATTATTATGCCTGTACTACAAAAGCAACGGTGTGTGTAATATTAAATATTAATAGTAGTCATTATAAAAGGCTTACCCACTTTAGAATTTTGTGGGTGCCTTTTACTGTGAATTCACGCAACGTAAAATAGAGAGTATAATACATTTTTTACAACTCTCTTGCATAAATGATTTAATCCGAAAAATATGACTTTAAACATTATTTATTCAGTGTATAAATCTAGGTTACGTTTTGTTCAGAAGAATCTCATTCACAGTAATTTTTAAATAGCCTAATAATTGTAAATTTAATTTAGTTTACACTAAACTAAGTACCTACTATTCAGTCTTATTACACTTCGGTAAATTTTGTTCATAAAATAAAAAATTAGTTTATTTTATAACTAATTTGAATACGTTATTTAAATGTGACATGGTATGGATGCGCTAAGGTATTAAATCGATAAAAATTTTATTATAGGCTACACTTTACAAAAACTAAGAAAAAACACGGACTTTGATAAAATTTAATATTTAGGTCTATCATAATAAAATTAATAATACAAATATGAGAAATCAAATTCTTACCGGGTTTTAATATTTAGTTTAGTTGGTGCAATTAATACATCGCCATGTTGTTGTAGTAATAGTTTTAATGCCATTGAAACCGGATTCGATTCCTGGTCAGGTTTGACATTTCTTCATCTATATTACACCTCATGTCATTACCCGCGCACAAGTCAAGACTTATGTAGGCATCATCACCCAATTAAATAAAACGAGACCAAAAATTTTAAATGTATGGAGATTTATTTAAAGTAAAATTCATACAGCCCTACGATTTATATACCTAAAATTCTTGCTGCATTTCAATTTAATTACCAGTAGGCCCTACCATTTGGACCAAAAATAACATGGTGAAAACCACATAACACTAAAAATGAAAATGAATAAGAATCTGTACCTTTGGCGTGAAAAATATTTAAGAAAAAACTATAAGCTACTGACCCACGCGACTGAACAAATTGAAATGAAAATCTTTCAGAACTACAGAAACTCACCAAGTGGATCTGTAAAACGGTAAGCCTTACCAGTAAAATTTCCAGATATCAACGTAGATTACGGGTTTCATTTACTGATGATAAATATAGGCCTACTCAATTTTATGTAATTGTTGTTTGCCTGCCCACAAGGTGGTTACTAAAGAACGTGATAAGTGAATGACAGTATCTTTCAATAAAGTAACCACTTTCCACAACCGAATCGTAAATCAAATCAGTTTTTTGAACATTGTGGGAAATAGATTAGGCTACAAAACCTAGAGTAGAGTAGTAGTAGAGTTAGGGTTAGGATTAGAGTTGTTTAGGTCAACAGATGAAAGCCTGGTTTGAACCTTTCGAGGTTTTACTAAGTAAAAAGCGAGGAGTGAAGTGGATTACTATTGCCTTCCTCACTGAGTCGAAATAGTATGCTTATCAGCAAGCTAGTCCCTCCGATAAGCACCTACTCTCTACCCCGCATATGACACCTTCACTTCGTTCACCACAAAGTCTGGCTGTTTAGTGAAATTCATTACTCTCTGCGGAGATAACTTTGACTCGTGTCTTTTAAAACTCTACCTCTTATATTTTTAAATAGTTCAGTCAAATAATTGGCAGATTATGTGATAAGAATTAAATTTTTTTTGTAGCCCTGGAACCAATAGATTGAGTGCAATTAATGTAACACTTAACCAGCCTGTTATGGGCATAGAGTACAGTATTATCATATAAAAAGAAAAGGCAAAATTTCTAATGTAATTGTTCATGCGACAAATAACGAAAAGTTTGTGTTCTTCCTTAGTGACTCAGGTAACTGTTGGTTTTATGTCCCTTTTTATGAGATTAAATGTACTAATATAGGTTCTTGCAATAAAGTAACAAATTTGAAATTAGCAAAAAACTATTTTGGATAAAAATCGTGAAAACAAATTTGTGCTTCGGCTAATAGCAAAACCAGTAAGTTACATACTAAATAAATGTATTTTTAACATTTTGAATTAAAAAATTAGCCTATCTGTTAACACATAATTGAGTTGGTCTACGTGAAAAGGGCACATAGGCTACGCAAAAATATGGTTTTGAGAAAAACGCAGACGAAGATTTATTGATAATTGTTTTTTTTCCATATCGGTGAAATTGGAAAACGAAATAAATAATAATAATAAAATATAACCAATTTTAAATAAAATAAGTATTGTGATGGATAATTTATGTCAAAATATTTGTTATTACAGAATGTCGTACCTAGCTGACTATAAATCAGTTTACCAACATGAAAGTTCACGATATCCCTTTGAAATTTCTACCACATATATATATATAAAACTACAAGGAATTCAAATGACCGTTCTGCATAAAAAGGGCACATGCGTCTATAAGGCCAGTTTACGTAGACCACCCCAATTATAACATATTATAAATTTGATGCTATTAGTTACAAAACGTAATTTACTTATTAGACCTTGCAGGCATGTTAAAGGTTAAAATTGGTTAAAGGCGCTTTAGATGTGTACTCTGAGTAAATGGTATCACCATAGTAAATACTCATGTTTTATAAAAGAGGGTTTCTATATAAAAAATCTGGTGTGAAACACTCACACAACTTTCTCTTGCCAATGCAAATGATTAATAATAGCTAAACCTAACATTATTAATAAAATATTAGAAATAAACAAAAACTAACCTCAAAAACATAACCTTATTTTAATCATGAGTGAATGACGCAAAATGACAATCGAACTCAGTTTGGCTTAAAAATACGGAAAATCACGCTTTCACGCTAAACTAGGCTCTGTAGAGAAAAATGCTCTAAACAAAAGTTGTAGATCTTTTAATTTTATATAACTTTTATTATATACACTTTTGTCGTAAAATGCATACTAAGACCGAAATGTTAAAAAAATCGATTTTTCTCACGTTTTCGTGAGAAAAAAACAGAAAATCGCAAATTACCGCTAAACTAAGCGTTATACAAAAAAATGTTTGAAACAGAAGTTGTAGGTTTTTAAATTCTCTACAACTTTTATTATATAAGTTTTTGCGCTAAAATTTATATTAAAGCCGTAATCTTAAAAAAACAACGTTTTTACGTGAAAACAGCCTTACCGAGAATTTCAGCAAACATGGCGCCTACCCTATCTTGTAGAGAATAAAAAATTGAGTAAAATAGGCGATTTTAAAAAAAATCGTAGGACCAGTTTTTGAGAAAATCGCAAAAAACTGAAAAATTATACGAATAAACTACTACTTCCGGTAGACCGATTTTGATGAAAATGTTCGTGTCGCGTCCGGTAGTGGTATGTAACTTAAGTTTCAAGTTTCAAGTTCGTACGATGTTCCGTTCTTGAGAAATTCTGTTCACACACAGACACACAGACACACAGACACACACACACACACACACACACAGACACACACACAGACCAATCGCTAAAAACATGTTTTTTGGGTTCAGGGGGTCTGAAAACGTATAGATCCGGTGAAAACTCGATTTCGAAAAATCGACATGAAAACAATACTTTCCTTCCTATATATTCATATAGGCAAGAGAAAGTAAAAATTTTAAGTTAATAATGAGTCTGTGTACTCATGAAATAAATTTACTTTTTATTTATGCAAACACAAAGATTGTACCGAAAAGAATAGCGACACAAGTTTCTAAAAGTATTCTATCATCTGTAGTATTTGAATATGCAAACAAAATTTATGATTAAAGGAACGATAGTAGCAAACTGTGTAAAAGTTTTAAAGGCGCCAAATATATCTGATTTATGCAGATCGATTTAGCTAAGGCACTTTGTCTTGTTCGAACAAAGCGGGAACAGCGTAAGCGCCTCTTCCGAAAACGTGTGATCACACTTACACAAAGCGCGCAAGATAATATATTACTTCGCAGAAAGCTTTACTGCTCTTCTAAATTTAATAATAAAACATTAAATACTTTGTTATGTAACAATATTCAAATATTTGAGATGTTTATTGTTTAAAACGGGTTAAATTTCTGATTTGTGTTTCAAATCCTGCGTTTGGTGAATTAACTATATTTCTCAAGAGTGCAAAGTGGCAAACTGTATAACTCCATACGTAATTCCAAATTTATTTTTGTCACGCAGGTTTTTTTTACTAAAAACAAGTTTAAAAAGGATACAAAACTTATGTTATTTTTAGTTTAGTATTTTCTTGAATATCTTTAAATAACTAAACTGATATATTTTTAAAATCGGATGTCCCAGTTACCTTGTTACTTATAATGGAAGACCAAAAGGCTGGTTTGAACCAGTAGACGTTCTACTGAGTAAAATGAAAACTGATGAGTTTTAAAAATTTCTTATTCACTGGCTTGCAAATTATAACTGCTCATCAGTATGCTAGGATTCCCAAAAATCGTTTACTTCCACACTGCAAATGCACAATCTATTCGTTCAGCATATAATGTTCTTTCTTGTATGAGAGATAAACTTGATTATAGAACGTAAAAAGAAAGATGGAGCCTGAGTTTGGAACCATGTAACTCACTAAGTATAAAACATTAAAATTTCAGGTACGGCTCGTTTTAAACTTGGTGTTTTATTATTATTTTGTATAAATGACGAAACACGGGAATGTATTAGGCATTTTCCAGTGATTGGGAAACAAAATATCTACCTGTTTTGAACACATATTTCACTTTAATCCACGTTTCAGGACATGAAATACGGTCAATTTTAAGAGAAAAAATATGGTGTTTTAGACGTGTGTTCCTGCATGTTTTCTAATTAATGTTAGTTAAAATCCAGCTCTTTAGTTCAAAGGGTAATGGAATTACAGCGGTTTTTCTTAAATTGTTCTTGCTACATGTTCTGAAACATGGATTAAGTGAAAAATGCGCTAATGAACGGGAACATATTTCGTTTCCAAATATACTATTAACTATCGTGTTTCGTTATTAATACGAATAAAATAACAAAAAAACAAGTTTTAAAACGAGCCGTACCTGAAATTTGTATCATTTTTACTTAGTGAGATATGTGGTTCCAAACACAAGCTTCATCTTTAATTTTAAGGACTTTTTTAACACTTACACCTCGTCGTACCAAACGACTGCAGAGTTTTTAAGCCCAACAAAAGATTATTTGAATGAATTATGCAGATACAGAATACATTAATAAATTAACAATTTCGTTATGTTGATCTAGTTTGGTAAAACTGGAATTTATTCTATGAATGAAATAAATTAGTGCACAAATTTTTTTCTGAATCTTAGTCTATCTATTCTATATATCTATTCTATTATTAATCTATCCATTCTTTTTAAGATATTTAAATGTCTAGGTAATTTGGATACGCTCGGGTAAATATTATAATACATAAATTAAAGTAAGCGTAGGCCTACATGTGAGTAAAAATAAGAAAAACAAAGGTGACAAAATAGTAATGTGTAATAATGTGTTTAGGTGTATGTAACAAACTATGTAGTATCTTCTTCTTAACTTCACGGATTAGACAGTGCTACCTGTTCCGGAAACCACCGTCCCCTCGGACGACCAACAACGCTTTGACCATTTGGATTATAATTCATTGTCAATCTAGTTAAACGGACCTGGATCTAGATTAAGTAACGACCTAGATTTAGTAACTTACTAAATTAGTTTAGGTTAGTACGATTTAGGGTTACCTTGATGTAATTATTTAGGCGTTTAAGTTCTTGACATGTCTTATATTCCAACCGGTAGTTGATTGAATGCATTTCATAATAAAATGTTTTGTTCACTAATTAGAGTATCATAATCAAAGAAATAATATATAAATTTTTATAGCCATTTACCTAGCAGATTAATTGCAATTAATTTAACACTCCATCTGCTTGTAATAGACACATATCTGTACTGGTCATCATCCTCTTCATTCCTCTTCCAGGTTTCCTCGGGTCGAGCGCAAGACAACTCTAAAATATATATACATCGCTGAACCATTTCTCCTTAATAATTGCTCTCTTGGCATCTGATTGTTACACTAATTCATTCACAACTAAATTCGTCCGGTTCACTCGTGGTCTGTCCCTTGATATTTTTCCCTCTTCTTCAATACAGTATCGTTTTAGGCTGTATATTTCCGTCATCTTAATGACATGACTAAATTCATCGTAGCTTCATTTGTCAAATAATTTTTGTCAGATTGCCCATCCTCAAAATATTAACGTATGACATAAATCTCTCACTCTACCTCTTATTATCTTCCCTAGCATAGAATAATTTTCTTGAACTACATTTCTATAATTTCGACAATTTTCCTTCCATCTTTCTTTCAGCCATTTAATTTTTGTGCTACATAAATCAGTAATGGCACAAAATTTTATAAAAGTCAATTAAATTCTTGGCTTTAAACATAATTTGATACGAAGGAATTTCTTGATCCAAAACTTAGTCGCTCACACTTTGGAATGAACCGCTTGCTTTCTGCACAACTATAGTGAATATAGAAATACTCGTACAATTACAAAATTAAACACAAAATAAGTAACAATTATTTTACGTTATAATATCAAGCACATCTGCAAAGTAAAAGCAAGAGCTTTTTTCTAATGAGCTATTTTTACGGAAGTACGTTCTTTTACATATCGTTGCATTTTCCAGTTGCAAAAATGTGATAGTTTCTAAAAATAATGAAATAAAACATCATTTTTGTTGGTTATTAAAAAATGAAGATGCATAAAATAATACACCTACATTTGAATACTCTGGACCTTTTAAATATTTTATCACCGTAGGCGTATTAACAAAACAGAATGATAAATTCCGTGTTAATATTTTAAGCTTTATCTCCCATAAACTTTCGGCTAATATGGTTAACATCAAAACAAACTTAAATTTTACGCAAGTTTACTTTGAAGTAATTTGCTATCTGCAGGCAGTATTTTGTTAAAGCTGAAATCCTTAATGTTGAAATACAAATCATTTAGCAAATTTTGTTCGTTATTAAAGTTTTATTACACAGTTCCTGGTCACAACTTATTTAGCGGGTAACATCAATTTACGCTACATTAATACTCTAAATTTAATACATAATTTACTGTCTTAAAGCAAAACATTTAAAGCTTTATTATCGTTAACATTTATAACTACTTCTTTTGGCAGGCTCCTTTTTAATAAATGAAGCAAGAGTACTATATTAATAATAAATTATTGAAAAATTCAGAAATAACAAGATAGAAAGTTTAAACAAGAGATAAATAAAATTTTACTGATACTTTATACCTGTCAAAAGCGTGTATTAAGAACAGGAACCCAGATCGCAGCAAAACTAATACTGCAAAATACTGCCCTGGATCAGAAACAAATTCCTGATAAAATATGTACTGTATAATAGTTGGATTTTTAACTAAGGCGTGACGACCGCATTGCATCAAGGCAACGCATTAAGACTGAAACCACGGCTTAAGACAAGATTATGTTTCTAATCGTTCTCTTTTCAGATCGTTCAGCCCTAAGCATCACATTCTTTATGAATGTTACCTTCTTAACTCCGATTAATACGAGTCCACAAAAAATAATAACCTTTCTTTGCTCAGTTGGTATTATTTCTCTATAGATAGTGAAAGCATAAAGTCTTTTGTATCAGCATTACTGGAAAATCATATCACCGAGTTTTACCAGGAAGAGAAAAATGATGTTCCGGCTTAAGAGTAATCGGAAATAAAACGGCATAGGTACGCATTGTGGAATTTATTCAGTGGAAATAACATTCATAACAGTTTAAATTAAAATATAAATGTGTGTATATATATATATACTATTTCAAACTTCTAAGAACTAGAACTGCTTTATCTTGGAATATTAAAGTCAATTTATCATTATTATTAAAAGTTTT
This sequence comes from Catonia carolina, assembly GCA_035578175.1. Taxonomy (NCBI): domain Eukaryota; kingdom Metazoa; phylum Arthropoda; class Insecta; order Hemiptera; family Achilidae; genus Catonia; species Catonia carolina. The sequence goes on along the minus strand of JAQMRL010000001.1, from coordinate 146,272,337 downwards.
AATTAATTAGCTGTGCTACTTATTAGTCCACTACTATTACTTATTAATTTTTACTTATATCACCTCATATACCTCATATTAGATCATAAATAATGATTTTTTTTTTTAATTTCCAACTCTTTGCATGAAACTTTTTTGCAATAAAACGCTTTATCTTAATAAATATGCATCATTACAATTCTATTTGTAATAAAGTATTTATCTATACTTTGCGGTAAAAATCAATTTTATCGTTATGTTCTACAAAAACTAACAAAAGAAAATATTAGGATTTAGAAGGGTTATGTGAGCTTTTATTAAAACTCAAAATACATAAGCCATGGCGTACGCCTAAATAATTTTAATAGTAAGAGTAAAAGTTCACAGAAAAGTTTTGCAATATCTGGAAACAGATAATACCTAAAACGTTTTATTTAACTATAATGACTGAATTCCCAAACTGTTCTAAACATGACGTCAACCCAAGCGACAATTAAAATAAGGTGGTTAACACTAAGGTTTGCGCCACTTAAGGCGTTCAGTGAGTGGTACTTCTAAATTAAAATTATAATTAGAAAGACAATAATTCAAATCTAAAGTTAATTTAATATTATTATTTTCAAAATATAATAAAATAACTTTTGATTTATAATGTTAAATAATTCAAAACAGCTTAAACCATTAGTACTTTATTACTGCGAAAAAACCTGTAATTTTATTTAATATGAATCAATAAAAATCAGCCACAAAAATAAGGCAATATTTAAAACAATTTTTTTCAAAATAACAACTATCACTACACAATTGCGTTGATACACTTTTAGGTAGTTTGTTAATCTCTACAGAATAGTTAGATTATGAATCGTCACAAAAAAGTTTAATGATATGTGCTTAGAGAAGGTGAGAAGTTTGAGAGAAAATTTTAGCACAATAATAATTTGCGCGTAGGTAGTAAACGTACAATATAGCTTTTAAATAATAGAAATACTGGAAGTCAAAAAAATAATTATTGAAGATGATCAAAATACTAAATTTTAAGGATATTTTTAGTGTATGCCATGAATGGCTAACAATAAAAAATATATAATAACCGTGCAAATTAGTTAGGACAAAGAAAAACATTATTTTTCAAATAACTACGCTCTTATTCATTCTATGCCTTCATATTATATTCTGATAATTATAACTGTTTTAGGCAGTTCATACCATGATATATTTTTGTATTCGTGTAAAATATATAGACTACTCACTTAGCAGAAATGACTTTGAGGACGTTTTGGCATTGACTCGTAGATTTGTGCATATTTTCTTGAATTTATCATCATTGTGGAACGACACAAGTTTTCAATGGGATATGTCTGGTGAATTTCCAGGCCAATTAAGCACATTAATTTGATTATCCAGCATGAAAGTCTTGATCAATTTTTAATTATGACAAAAATTCAAGTCATGTTAAAATGTCCCTCCAAAAGTTTATATGAATGGATTAATTTTATATTGTATTTGAATTAACCATACCTTGAACAGTACCTAACTAAGCTGAAGGGCCATCGTGAAAAAACAAAAAACGAAATAAAAAAATAGCACATCCCAATTAATATGCACAGTATAGTAGGTGCATGTTTGATCTAATTTTATGCCTGAGAAGTGATGCAAAGAAATTATGAAGGGTCTTAAAAAAATCGGGATGAAAGAGAAAAAAGGACCAACGAAATAGGGATTACTCAATAGGAAGTTGAAGTGGTTTCTTGAAGAACAGAAGTTACCGATGAACAGGCAATAAAAAGAGGAGACTACGGTGAAATCAATTTTGAGAATACGGGTTGTATGGATGCATTACAAATATGTATGAAATTACTTTAGGATGTCTATAATGTCGCTGAATAACAATAATTATATTTTTAAAAAAGTGTGATTTTATTAACTTCTTTTACAAAATGTGAATAAACAAGAAAAAATTTACGAGAGAATAATATAACAAACCAAATATTGTTTCACAATCACGTTCATGAATTACTGAAACCTATGTTTCAGTTAAATATTCAATTTGAAACACAATATTTTACGTAGGATACCAGTTTGAAAGACAGAATTTAATATTTATAACCATAATATGAATAATAGTCCTTACAAATATTAATTTAAAATATTTTCAAAACGTACTTATCCTTCACAACTCATTACGATTTGAATTTTGAGTGGGAAATGACATACGACCTGTTTAGTTCCACTTGTCCATAAGCTGATTTCCACCTCTGTAGACCTATAGTCATCATCTTTCTCTATCAAATAAATGAACCTGATGTACATAAATTCTCTCTAATATAGAGGCTGTACAAACAACATGTTTTGTATAGTGAACCATCCACATTAACAGCGGCGTAATGTCAGTGACAGCGGATATTAAAACATGTGTCCCTAGGATCAGCATAAGCTTTAAATGTTGTATAACGTTTATTGTGTACGTTAACATACATACAACCCTTTACCCCTCAAGCAAAGCGGGTTTCGAACGCAACCATTCATCTCTTCACTCTATAAAATAATCTTCCTCCTTTCCCTTGTGCGTTCTATTTCAATCTCCTACCTTCTTTTCCAAGGAAATTAAAAATCCGTTACTTGAACAATACTCTTCCTTTTAATTAAAACAGTAATTAATGAAATAATTAACGATTTATCAAAGTCATTTTGTGTCAATTTTAAATATATTATATTTTATTAAGTAACAAACTTCCTACAATGTAATCGGTATCTTGTCCGAATTTTAAGTTTCTTTTTTAAATAACATAGGCTTTGAAATGAACCTTTAGAATATTTTGAACTAAAATAAATTTACATTTTAAAAGTTTTGTGAAAGGAGTTTTACGGAGTCATCTTATCGTAAGTGTAGCGTAGAGATTCGTACAAATCTAAAAAAGATTTTGTTTGAAAAGATTGTTACGAGGGAGTTCGTAACAATCTCAAATAAAAATTTGAAATATTTCGGATAAGTCAATATAATATTTCTTTTTCTTTATGTATAAAGTAAACTTAACTATATAAATATAACCTTTATATGTTTTTAAGTATTAGATAACACAGTAATATTTTGATGAAGACTGTAAAAATCTAATAATTGTTTTGGTTTTCTTAGTAAATAGGTTAAAACCTACTTAAATAAAAATTTGTCTATGTAAATTTGACTATGCTAAACTACATATTACATAGAAGTTATTCATTCAAAAAAAAAGTTTAATGGAAAATTTGTGAAAATTATAAAATTTCATTTTAAAACTAACTCTTGCATTTACAAATAATTTTTTTAAGAAGAAAGTTATGTCACATTAAAAATAAAGTTCAAGTGAAAGGTCCTCCGCAAGATGGGTTGAAAGATAGTCGTCAAATAGTACAGGTTACGAGGAAAAGAAGAACCGTACAAGAAAATAGTGCGACTAATGGAAAATATTTAAAAAATAATATATTTTTCTTGCACGCCGATGAACTGAAGAAGAAGAAAAGCCTACAGTCAATGGATATTGAGAATGTGGGTTGCCATACGAGTTCCAGAATTGTCTAAAGCCTTTACTTGGTTTATAATTTGTCCCTTTACGGAAAATAACATAAATAAGGTAAAAAATGTATGTAAACACCTTACATATTGTAATACCTCACTTTCTGCAGCCGAATTGAGCCGTCAGAGAAGCTCTAACTCATAAAGAATTTTTTGTAAAGTTCATAATCAAATAATTTAAATATCAAATAATTGGAAAAGTAATTTTTCGTTTAAAATTTAAACCACGGTCAGTCGTGCATGGAAAAGTAATTCTTAATCCCTTAAAAAAATTACAATAACATTTTTAGGCCCTTAAACTTTGAATTTTTGATATTAATAACAACGGTTAATTTACAGGAATAAATGGCAATTATTTTAACGATGTTAATCAGTTGTTGATAAACTCCTTTGTTATACATAATGAGTAATAATTAAATTGGAAAGCCGATATCATTACACAAGAGAGGTCTCTTTGAATTAACCAACAATCAAAATTCAATAACTTGATACCTTCATTTCAACTAAAATAGTTAATCCTTTCACCCCAATACCTGCACTACTTACCATCCAAATTACATTAGGCCTATTTCAGAAAATATTACCGTCCTGTCAGTTTGGAGGAGCAACCATAAAATTTAATAAATTCAAATTATTAAGTATAATGAACTTACAACGTTTAATTAATGTTGTATTGTGTTAATTAAACTCAGTTAAATGTTTTTGAAAACAAGTTTATTTAAATCCTATGTGATCGTACGCACATTTTTTAGTTTTGTACAATCATATTTAATTTTATTTATATGTTATTCATTCTACTTTCTCTTGGTCAATACGAATATGTAGGAAAGGACAGAACTGTTTTTATATTGATTTTTGAGAATCGCGTTTTCATCAGGCGTACAGGTTTGCATGCTTTCTGAACCAAAAATAAATATTTTAGGGATTAGTCTGTGTGTGAATGTGCGTGAACCAAATATCTCAAGAACGGAAAATCGTATGACGTTAAAACGCAGAACATAAGTTCTGTATCACAAGCAAACTCGACTTGATCTTTTTCATCAAAATCAGTTAACCGGAAGTAGTATTTATTTCTTGAGTTTGTTGTTGTTGTTTAGGTCATCAGCTGAAAGACTGGTTCGAACGTCTAGAGGCTTTACTATGTAAAACGAGAAGAGAGAGGGTTTACCATTGCCATCCTTACTGAGTGGAAAATTATCCTTATCAGAATGCCAGTCTATTTGTAAAGCATTTACTTTCCACCCTGTAAATGAATTCTTCACTTTATTCACCACAGGGTCTGGCTGTATAATGAAACTATTACTCTTCGAGGAATTACTCTGACTAGTGTATTTTTCCACCTCTTCTGTTCCTAATTACTTCAGTAATATGATTGGCTGACCAGAACAGAACTTTGGCTAAACAGAACTATTAATTGTAGCCCAGGAACTAGCAGATCAGGTACAAATAATTTTGCAGTCCACCTACTTACTATGGGTAAAACAGGCAGCATGTAGCCTATATATATTTGTTTACAGTTTAAGCTTAAAGTACATTTACAGTTGATTTTATTCAGTAAGTGCATATACATTAGTATGTATGTATGCATACAAAATAAATAACATTAAAAAAATAAAGATATTTTGTGGTAATTTAGATCTACTTTGGATATTCTTATGTTTCCATGTTGTGAGATTGAGCTATTTACTTAGAATTGCTTGGTGCTACTCAGACTGGCATATTTCATTAACTTGCCAACTACGATAAGTATTTTCTGTAATACATTGAAGAGGTAATTTATTTTCCGAGTGAAGAAACATACTGTTAGGTAAATTATATAGCTTATTTCTAATAAAAGAAATTTTAGGGCTAAGAAAAATCAGATTTCATAAAAAAGTCTCTAAATAGGCCAACAACTCTTTTAGGTTTTACTAATACTATTAATATTACATCTGATTTATCTTTACCCCGAAAGACGTTTTTTTTCTATTTCATATTTATGTAATTGTGGAAAGGTAGATCTTTCATTAAAACCGGTATAAACATCCCAAGTGGCTTTATATCAGAAAAACAATTAGAGCGTATCATAAATGTTAAAAAATAGTTTAGAAATGATTTTGTAACAGAGCTATTAAAAGAAAAAAATGTTTGTTTGGAATCAGGTATTCAGGTAATTTTTTTGTCAGAACACCTATTAGTAGGCTATTATGCTGTACTAGTGACTGAATAACCTCTTTGAAAGGAAAGTACTTTCAGTAACACTGTAATCGAGTAACACTAAACAGGATTATAAAAATACCTGTATTATCATTTCTGTAAAGGGTAATGAAACTTTAATTAGGTACCATAGATAGTGTGAATTAGGGATTGATAGAATAATCCCCTCTAGCAGCAACCTTTTTGAAACTTCTAAAGTATTTGTATCCGTATTGGTATTAAAAATTCAAAACATTAATTTTGTATCTCGTAATGTTATTCAAAAAAAGTGATAAAAGTAATATTACAGTAATAATAAAAATGCATCTACAAAAGCTATAACAACCATTTATAAATCATGTTTCCAAACTATGTGTTCATTGAAAACAAAATGTTTAAAGCACAGTGTTCTAGTATTGAAATTGATAACATGGTCCTGTTTGAGAACTGATACTTTAATAACCCCTTCGACATATGCTGGCTGTACATTCCTACGAAGTGACTTAACCATAACATTTTTAGTTAGTTTGGTACAATGTAATTTTAAAATATTTTTTCTATTTAATTTTCTAATAAAAAAATAATTCAAAAGGCTACAAAAGCTATTTAAAATTTTGATTCTCTTAATCATAGTTCAATATTTCATTTAGAAATCATTATTAAATAATTACATGTTTTCAATGATCAGACATTTATTTATTAAAGTTAATAATATACGTAATATTTACTTTTCAAATTATAATAAAGTAAATTAATTTCAAACGTAACCAACAATGCCCAGTAGCGTCTGTCCGTAGTCAAAAGCCACACCGTACACATGATTGTGTTTATTGAATACCAAAAAATAGTTTGAGAACAAAGTAAATAGTATCAAGAATAATATAAAAATATAAATATATACATATATATATATATAATATATTGGCTGTTCATTATCATATATATATATATATATATGTACTACTATCATTTTTGCGTCCGTACATTGACATTTTCCTAACAATCTGGAGCCCGAGTGCAATTTGGCGTCCGTATACGGACGCCAAATTGTAATCCTTAACAAAAACTTAATAAAAATTTATTGTGACATGGTTTTCGGACGTAATTTTTTTAAACTAAAGTACATAGTTTCGGGCAACTATATTTATTTTTTGAGAATTTTATTGTTACTCAGAGAGACACAAAAAAATAAATAAATTTTGGTACCGGAAGCGAAATGGCGGTGTTTTGAAACTATTTTATACACCGTACCTTGGAGAGTTTCTCACCAGAGTGCTCTCGCTACGCCCCTATGTAAAAATATACGTATATTATGTATATTCTTACAAGGACGTCACTTTCACATCTGCTATCAATTTCGCGTCCACCGGTTAAGAAAATAGACAAAACAAGTTATAAATAAATATTGTATTGTGTTAAGAAAAAAAGTTTAAAAGAATAATAAAAACAAATTTTTATTAATCATCGAATTACAATTCTTTCAAAACTTACAATCTAATTTACTAAACATTCAAATAAATATTATTCGGCAAATTATTTGATATAAGTAATATAATTAAATTAAAAATAATTATATATTTTTTAATAGAATTAAAAAACTCTCTTTTCCGATAGACGATTTTTTGGGTTGACAAACTATCCTGGAAGGAAACCGGTGCTGCGCATAGTAGTGTCAGGATTAAATTATTGTTATGGCTGGCAGGATATCTTTCTAAACGCATTGTATACACAACGTATATTATACGCAATTTTGAAGAGTTGTTCTCCGCCGTTCTGTCGCCTTCCATACATGAGTCCATCGCACGCCGCTTTGGTTTCTTTTTTCAAAATAGGCATAAACCCACTATCAACGAATCCATGAACAAATTCTTTTAGTAATTTGTTTACGTCGTTCGTTTAGTAACCAACGGGTTGGTCTAGTCTAGAAGAAAAGTCGTCGCCGCAAGTCAGCTGTTTAGCTGACTTTTCGACAGCTTTTCTGACAGCTGTTTTCGGAGACGGAGGTTCCTAGTTTAAATCCTAGTATATAGTATAATTGGTTCTTTTATACGAATTTGAATACTAGACAGTGGTTACCGGTGTACTTTGATGGTTGGGGGTCAATTAACCATACTCTCTCAGGAATGGTCGGCCTGGGTATGTACGAGACTACAGCTCATTTAAACGTCATACATATCATTGGGCCATGGGGTTGCTTATTGTTCTCAATCGAACAAATTGCAACCTACACGCATTAGGGATAAAACAAAACAAAAATTTGTTTAAGAATTTTTAACATGTTATTTCGCGCTTTTTTTAACATTACACCACCTGACAATTGTCAATCAAATATTTCCTGATTACGCTTACGAGGTGAAAAAAGAATGCGCATTTTGCTGTTTGCCCACTCTCTCTGCAAAATGATTCTAAGTACACTTCCATAATGCTATTTCATATCATATAGTGTGTCGCCCCAATTACTAGTTTTAGCAGTTTTACAGTAGGTAAATAAAACATTAAAGAGAAAAAACTTTTTCTAAATTATAAAAAATGAAAAATGGACTAGGAGTAGATTATTATTAGCCTTGTTTTTTGCTTAAAAACAATGCGATAAAAAATTAAACTACGAAATTAGGGAAATAGCAAACTTTACTAGACAGACCTGAACTAAGTAGGCATATTTTAATATTTATTCTGGACCGATTTTCTTTCATTATAAAATTCTGGACAGAGATTACAGATTTCAGAAAAAAAATGTTAAGGGTAGAATAAAGTACACCCATTCAGTTTTTTCCTTTTTTCTCTTACAAAATCTGAACAAACGAAATTATTTTTATATGCCCGGAAAAACAAGGGCCATCGATTTAGACAAAAAAGTTTAAATATTAATGAGTGGGGGGCCTAACGTGAAGTTTGTACCATCCAGTTCACCTCGATTTTCTCGCGAGTATGAGCTTAACAATCGTAATATTTATGGAACGTTCCGAAACAGCAGAACGACTCTCGTTAGGGATAACGATAAAGTTTGAATTGAATTTCTTAGCGTATCGCCACCATTCCTAAGTTTTCACGATTTTTTCGCTGGTTTCGGCAGACCAAACAAAACAATTTACAGAACAATCCAGAACAAATGAGAGCTATCATTTAAAGTAAAAACCAAAAAGTATTGAATGCATGGGCTTATACTTGCCACTCCAAAGTTTTCTTTGATTTTCTAGAAAATTTGAACGGGAAAAACGAAATTTTTGCGAAATGATCCGGAACAAACGAAGGGCTGTCAATCTATGTAAAAAACTTTTACAGGGGGATAAGTGTGAAATTAGCACCACCCAGTTCTTCTCGATTTCTCGCTTACTTGAATGGAACTAACAAAATATTTTGCGAGACCATCCGAAACAAACGAAGGTCTGTCCCTGAAGTCTAAAAAAAATTTAAAAAGTTGAGCGGGAGGAGGCCAGTGTGAAGTTAGCCCCTCCCGGCGTTTTTTCACTTCTTTGGACGGAAAAAACAAAAAAAATTTTGGAATAATCCGGTAGAAACGTAGACCGATCAATTTTACAAGTTAATTTTTGAAATTTTTGTATGGGGGCCAACTTTACAGTCCTGGTTTGAACTTCTACAGGTTTAGCTAAGTAAAACAAGGAGTGAGGTGGTTTACAATTGCCTTCCTCGCCGAGTTGAAAAATATGCTTATCAGTATGCCAGGCCGTCTGAAAAGCACCTATTTTCCACCCTGCAAATGACACACCTCACGTTATTCACCACAGGGTCTGGCTGCATAATGAAATTCATTACGCTCAGAGGAGATATAACTCTGACAAGTATCTTTTACACTTGTACCTCTTCTGTTCTTAAATACTTCAGTCATATGTTTGGCTTACCATGTGATAAAAACAGAACTAAATTTTTTTTAGTCCTGGAACAAGCAAATCGAGTGCAAATAATTTAACACTCCACCTGCCTGTTATGTGCAACCCCTTACAGTACTATTATTTTATTAAAGGCAGTTGCCACTGACAATCAGAACATGCCTTTTATTCCGTCACTTGAGCGAGTAAATTTAAATCGATAATTCAAAGGATACCCACATCGAGAAAATGCTTACAAAACGGCGAAAATCTTTTTACAAAAGATAATAAATTGATAAGAGAGTAGATAAGTCGATTTTTTTTAAGTAAATTCAGTACACTCGCAAAAATCCAACACGAGTTCTGAAAGTGTAGGTCAACAGAGACTGTAATTTCCCGATACTGAAGAAGCTTATTGAAATTAATCGTTAGCAAAAACAAACCTATGTTATTTATTTTTTGATTTTTATAAAGCTTTTGACCGTGCCCCGTATGATTTACCCATATAAAAATTGAGGTGTATGGTATTAGAGGGACATTAGAGGGTCGAATTGCCATCCAATCATTGCAAAGTTAAAACAAAATACATATAAAATTTTATACAAGTTAAAAGGGGAGTTCAACGAGTTAGAATTTTAAGACCCTTGCTATTTCTAATTTTTATTTACGATCTCGCTGATTTTCTTGCCTCCTTCAATGTTATATTATTTGCTGATGATACGACATGATGATCTCTCGAAGATGAAAACTACGAACAAGGTTTAAAACTAAAGAAGCTTGAAGTAAGGTTGTAGACTGGATGCAAAAAATAATCTAGTTCTCAACTCAGATAAAACTGTGGCCAAACGCTTAACTGGTCGTAAGGAAATAAGTAACCAAAGTAAGAATATCGCCATTAATGACAATATATCAAAATCTTTTGTAACAGGTAAGTTACAAAATGTTTAGAATTAATATTAGGTAGCAAACTATCCTGGGACAGGCGTATTAAGGAACGTGTCTGCTATATAATTAAATCCTACTGCTACGCCCTAAAACGCTTAAACATAAGGTACTTAGCGTACCAATACCTTAGAGTATTTATCATGTTTACAAATTCTCACATTTAAAATACAACGTTACGTCTTTTTTTTAAAACCATTTTTTAAATGGTTGTAATCAATACTTCATATTTGAAGACATCGGGTGTCTCGTTGTTTTTTGTATCATATTAGGAAATAGTCTACATAAGTTATGTTTTTCGATTTTCGGTCCATAAAATCGTGGTGCGGGGCTTATTCGAAGGCGGAGGTTACTCGAGTATATAAGGTATTTTGTCTATTTGTGGGATTTGTTTTTAATTTAGTCACACTTTAACTTATTCAAATGTATGTTTAAAAAATCAAATAATGTTCAAATTATTCCGTCATATATTTACTTTTTATCTTGTTTTTTGTTAATTATAATGATGAACATTTTTAATGATCAACTATCAAGTTGAATTATGAATATGGACACTGTACACTATTAAGGATTCGTTTGTAATCAATTGGTCCTAGCATATTGTTTGGCTGTCTTGGTCAAGGTTTCACATAGTTTTTCTTGGCCTCTCCAAGTGAATGCCTTGTCTGTCTCCTTTTTGTCTTCTGTGCAATAATATAACCTTCCAGTTCCTTATCCCAAGCATTTTGACTTGTCAAAAATAATGCACATTATTTTACGTAACAATAAGGTTTATTTATTTCATTATATGTAATAATAATTCTCAGATTGGGTGGTTGGTTGACGATGTAAATAAAGTACTAGAAACCAAAAGAATATCAACAAAAAGTGGCCACCATGGCTTTTATAACACTAAATAATTTAAAAGAAAACGCAGAGAAAAATATCAGGGTTTGGAAGACTATGACTGAAAGTTGTTTAGCCGAAAAATAATTTTGGAAATGGCCTGTTAAAGGATAAACTTCAACGTGTACAAAACAGCTGGATACGAGAATTATTAATGTAATGTATACTTTGTTGAAGATCAAAGATTACCATTACTTGAGGAACAAGAATAAAAATACAAACTATGGCTGAGCCGGACTGCATTTCAAATGTTGTAGAAATTTTACTGGCCATCGTACTTATGTATAATTTATAAAATCATTTTGATTCAGTCACTAAAACATGGAAATATAAACCTAGAGAGAAGCGAGGCTTGGGAAGACCTAAAAAGAGATGGATACTGGAACAGGCCATTGAGCCTAATCCTTAACAGATGATGATGATGAAATCATTTGAACACCGAAAAGACAATGGGTGAATGGTACTCCATTTGAATATTAAACAAATTATGTCGCTTTACAATTACATAATTTGGTCAACTAAGTAAATACGAGTAAATAAAATACGTATTTTAATTGCATTGTCTACTAATTGATCATATTATAGTAATTACAGTCGAACCTCCCTGATTCGAATCTGATGGAACCGGCTGATTTCGATTTACAGAGGTAAAATATTGAAACAAAAAATGTACTTAAAAATTGCACGATTTAATGAAATTCATGTAATTCCATAAAATATTAAATTACAAAAGTCAAAATTATAAATAGACCACCAATTTGGTTGAGGAAAGTTTTTTACAAATATTATTTTACTTGTGTTATTTAGGTCATCAGCCGAAAGGCTGGTTTGAACCTGTAGAGGTTTTACTAAGTAAAACGAGAAGTGAGGTGGTTTACAATTACCTTCCTCACTGAACGGAAAAGTAAGCTTATCAGCGTGCAGGGCCCTTTGCAAAGCACATATTTTCCCCTCTGAAAATGACACCTTCACTCCATTCACCACAGGGTTTACTTAATACTGTGATTAAGAATTAAGGGAATGTGTTGGTATTACAAGCTCTATTAGTACTCAAAAGCAAAAGAATAGTCTACTTATAAGAACGATATGACAAATTTTTGAAAAAACGACATAAAAAACAGAGTAAAATAAAATCGGGATACGCGTAAACAGTACAACAAGCTACAAACGAAAACTTAGGTCAGCCTACAGAAAATGAAAAATAAATTAGGTACCGAAAATTTTAGAAATTTTAACGAGTAAAATATTGCTTAATGTGAATGAATACAGCTACGGTATTTTTTACCCAGTTTGTACGAAAATCATACACCAAAGAAGGAAAGACTGCATTACTAATTTAGCCTAATAATTTTTTTTGCTTTCGTCTGGTTTCTTCAGAATTAAAAATTAACTGAATTTACAATATTTCCTGATGCGTATTGTAGCTTTGAACTACGCTTGCTATGTCCTTATTTGGTCGTAAGGTTTTGTGACAATAATGCTTTGTAAGAAGTGTAATTGTTTGTGTTTCTGCCTGGTTTCTTCTAACTTAAACATTAACTGCATTTTCAGTTTTCTCTAAAGCTTTTTGTAGTTTTGTACTACGCTTACTGTGTCCTCATTGTCGTGATTTTAACGCATGCTTCATTAGAAATCGTGTACAATGTGTAAATTGGAAATTTTGTAATTATTTTATTAATAATGTATAAAAAAATGTATTGATACAATATATATGACCACGAAACTCTCGAAAATTTTCGAATAGGGAGGTAATTTAATTCATATTAAGGAGGATTTTTGAAGGGGATAGCTTACAATTATATTCGATTTAGGGAGGATTTCGAATGAGGAGGTTTGACTGTATTTGTAACAATTAGGATATTTTAAATAATTAACTTTAACAAATAAAAAATATACTTTCTTTAATTATTCTGGTTTTACATTGATTTAAAATAAGTACCTATTTAAAATACATTTCAAAATAATAGGCAACAAATAATAAATTATTTTGATGACTGGATTGGATTCCGTCCGAGAACGAATTGTTTTCATACGATGGTCTTGTGTGGAGAAGCACTAGGGTGAGATGTGAATATCTAACTACAATCAGTACAACACGTGGAAGTGGCAAATGCTACAGTACACGTGCCGGTACGACATGGCAACATCGTTTACACTGTTGCAGGCTGTAAGTCATAATAGCGGGAACGATGCGGACGCGAAATTGTCGGTAATTTGTACGGACGCGAAATTGTCGGTAATTCGAAAGGAGTCTGAATTGATAGCACAGTGAATAAAATTTAAAAATGCTCAATTTTCAATATCAGGACAAACCAATACCAAAACTCAGGGTGTAAGTGTAACAAATACCATATTCTCATCAAAGTTGAATATACTCTTCAAATAAGCGATGTGCGAAATGCACGCTTTTTGAAAGGACGCGGAATTGTTAGCGGGATGTATATATATATATATATATATATATATATATATATATATATATATATATGATAATGAACAGCCAAAACAAAACAAGATTAAATATAAACTCACCTCAGAGTATTATATTGTATCGAGATCTTTCGTCTCTCACGGAGACATCATCAGGAATAAAATTAAAAACACTAAACACATATAAAACAAAAAACATTAAAGCCGGCCGCATTGGCGCAGTTGGTAACGTGCTCGCCTCTCATCATGCGGTCCTGGGTTCGAATCCCACTCAGGCATGGCATATTTTCATACGTTACAAAAAATCATTTCATCCTCCATTGAACAATAGTTACACCCCAACGTCGTCGCTAATGACCGTTGTAGTTGATGCGACGTTAAAGAAATGAATTAAAAAAAAAAAAAAAAAAAAAAAAAAAAAAAACATTAAAACACTTATGGTCAACGACCACGTCAACTATTTCTTTATCGTAAACCATTCCGCGCGCGGTTATTCGGCCGAATGACGGTAAAATCAGTTGTACCTAGTTTTCTTTCTTACCGCGACTAATAATTTGAAATAATTTGTCGTTATCGAATTCTGTCTGGCTGTTCATTAAATTTATCTTCTTATTTTTAAATTTATAAATATAATATTTTTCCAACTGCCCTAATTTGTTACTATCGAAACATATTTCCAAGATTTCTAAATTATTTTCGTGACTGCTTATTGTATGCCCTTTCGTTAGCAGATGTTCTGCCAAATTAGGGCAGTTGGAAAAATATTATATTTATAAATTTAAAAATAAGAAGATAAATTTAATGAACAGCCAGACAGAATTCGATAACGACAAATTATTTCAAATTATTAGTCGCGGTAAGAAAGAAAACTAGGTACAACTGATTTTACCGTCATTCGGCCGAATAACCGCGCGCGGAATGGTTTACGATAAAGAAATAGTTGACGTGGTCGTTGACCATAAGTGTTTTAATGTTTTTTGTTTTATATGTGTTTAGTGTTTTTAATTTTATTCCTGATGATGTCTCCGTGAGAGACGAAAGATCTCGATACAATATAATACTCTGAGGTGAGTTTATATTTAATCTTGTTTTGTTTTGGCTGTTTATTATCATATATGTAGTGGTGCAAACAAAGGAAAATAATGTTTAATAAAATAATATTTATATATATATATATATATATGAAATAAATATAAAGAGAGAAATATAAAACCAATACAAGATATTAGAAGATAATCAAAATAATAATCAACCATAATTTACAGATTTATAATTTTATAAAAGGTAGAAGAAGCCATTTTATTATATATGAATTTACAAGAAATTAAGAATTAAGTTTCAATTTAAGAAAATATAAAGTGAAAAAGGAAAGATAACAAGTAAAAACTATTAAAATCTCATTTGGTAAGAAGTATACTACTTATTTTAAATTAAATTTATAAAAGAAACCAGTGATTCTTTTTAAAAATTGAAAACCCATTTTGTTAAATTTTTCAAATAACGGCAATAACATTGTAACAAAATACTTTTGCTGCCAATTGTATTAATTCATTTTATTTTTATAGTTTCCTCAGGCAATATCATTAAAATGATCGTTTAATTTAATTATTGTTTTTAAGTTTCACTCACGATAGTGAGTTAGCCGCTCAATATCCGTTGAGTGACTGCCCTTTACAATATTAAAGCATATTTATTTGTATTCTTATTTTTATTTGATTTTGTTTCAGAAGCTTTTTGGTCCATGTGAGGTTCAAGATGACGTAGCACTGATCTAACCCCTCTTCACGTACCATTTAACTACACAGTTCACGCTAAGATTTTATCACGAAATAACTTTTTGTTAAAAATAAACGAGTCTGATAAACATGAGAGAGACGTTAATTGCAACATTTTTTTAAAGATATAATCTATGAAAGAGCTCTAGTTTGTTTGGTAAAAGAGTTATCTCTGGTGAGTTATTGTTCTGACAAATAATATTTATAAAATATTTATTTTACGCTTAAAGAAATTATTCGATTTAAATTTTTATATGATAAAAAATTGATAATGTGTGACCTACGTTATTATGGAATTACAGTCCGATTCGTGAAAGAAAACACCTGTTTTTAACAGCAACATTTTTATGAACCGTTCTATGTAAAAACAATTACGACACATCAAATTGAAGCTAGTTTTATTTTTGGTTACAGTATATAAACTAACATTTTCGGAAATTAATAGTGTATTAAATCTAACGAATTACAGATTAAACGTACCCACCTGGTTTCAATCACTTTAGAACACCCAACTAGAAAGTACTATAACTCTGTTCACCCGTACTTCAAGGTGGATAGGGCTACAAAGTATTATGTACCAAGTACTAAAATTAATGTAATTCCATAACCAACAATAAAACAAGCTTTAAATTGATGCATCGTTTGTTTTTACATACAACGATTCAAAAGATATTTCTGTTTAAAAACATGTGTTTTCTTTCGTGAATTAGACTAAAGTTTACGTGCTAATACAGATTTTTCATTGTTATACATCAAACAGTTCCTTTACTCAAAATACAGGTATTTTTTTACAAAACTGGGTAAATGGAAGATTCTTCTCCTGGAAATTGGCTGGATTGTACTTGGAAAGATCTCTGAATCACAAAAAACTCCAAATTATAACACAGATATTTTTGTCGGTATTATATCTTTTTCAGATTGTGGATCTTGAGTTAAGGAAGTTTTTATTAATATTATAAATTCAGTTTTTTATAGTATTTTCCTTAATATAAAAACTCACTCTTTTATTTTAAATAAACATTTCGTTTCTATTGTGCGGTAAATTCCACCCACTAAATATTTTATAACTTTCAATAATATTTTCTATATTTATTCATTTTGTTTCGTTGTTTCTCGGTTTCTTTTTTAATCTGTTATTTATCCGTAAATCCGGTCGATATCAGTTTGCTTTTTCTTACTTCCCTCAGGAGTGGAGTTCTTTTTCCTTTGCTGTATTTTATAGTATTTTACCACTTCTATACAATTCTCTGGAACTCTTGATCTTCGCTTATTTTTATTCCTTTTTTCCTTAGGGACATTAAATATTATACTTCGACTCGTTTTCCTCCGACCATCCCCACACATTTTTTCTTATCTTAATGCTGTATCATACCCCCAAACGTCGTTGCCTTGCGTTCGTTCCAAGCGTCATCTAATTTAGGTGGGCGTCCCATATGCTCGTCCATCTTATTCCAATATTCCCTCGACTCTATCAACTGTAAATCTTTCTTTTCAATTTATATAGGTTAAGCTATAACATTATAACCTTTAATATTTCACCAGTCGAATACGTCGAATAGATTATGTTACCTATTCTATTATTAAATCTATCCTATTCTATTCTAATAACTAGAACTAAGAATGAAAATACTGACGTAGAAATAAACAACATCAATCTTTTGCCTTACAAGGAGTGAAAAGTATTGTTATAAGTTCAGTTGATGCAATAGCAGTTAATACAATGAATATTGAAGTATTCAAATACTGTGTACATTTATTTAAACTTTTTCAATACTAAATTTCAGCGTTTCCATCAAAATAAATGGAAAAATAATCCTAAGAGAATTTAAATAAACTTAAATAATCAAACTAAATTTTGTGAAAATTGAATTCATTTGTAAATACAATTTACTTAACAAGTGATTTTTACATAAGACTACTTATATAAAGCGCTGCTTACAGGAATATTCAATTTTACCAAGTAAAATTTAACATTCTGTACAAAATTGAACACGCAATATTTTCCAGTTTAAACACAAGAAAAGATATTATTATCATAGAAAATCAGGTTGTAACGATACATTTTGCTTGTCTGTGCACTTACGTTTGCAAATTTTTGATATTTATTGTCATGTTGAAAAAATTCCGTCAAGCCGATTCGGCTTGACTGCTAGAAAATATTTATATTGTTAGTACAACGAGTACAAAGGCGACTTCGAAGAATTTGGCAATATAGTAGAAACCAGCGAGATAAAAGAAATTTTAATATTGCTTGCCGTAATTTAAAAGAAATGATATCTGATTTTAGGAATGAAACTTTTCAAAATTATTTAAAAAATTTATCTCCATATGATGATACTGATTATTCGTTGTGGAAAGCCACTAAAAAAATAAAACGTACGTTTAAAGGCATTCCTCCCCTAAGAAAGGCTGACAACACCTGGGCAAGAACTGATGAAGAGAAAGCAAAATTATTTGCTCAAGAACTGGAAGATCGTTTTACACCTTTCAATGAGTTGGGTCACGCACGTGACGAACTTATAATGCAAAGGTTTCTTTGTGAAGAAATGCAAAATAACTTGCCTCCAATTCATTTTTCGTTACAAGAATTAAAACAAGGTGTTAAGAACCTTCATCCAGCGATAGCTCCAGGCTATGATTTTATCACTGGAAATATTCTTCAAGAACTCCCTCGTAAAGGACTAGTAGTTTTATTACTAATATTTAATGCTGTTCTCCGTCTAAATTACGTGCCGTATCAGTGGAAAGTAGCTACAATAATAATGCTTCAAAAACCTGGTAAACCTCCATCAGTATCTTCATCTTACCGCCCTATAAGTCTTCTTCCCATCCTTTCAAAATTATTCGAAAAAATGTTTCTTCTACGGTTAAGTCCTCATCTTGAAAATAATAATTTAATTCCAAACCATCAATTTAGGTTTAGAAAACAACATTCAACGATTGAACAAGTTCATCGCTTAGTTAAAGAAATCCGAAACAGTTTTGAGAATAAATTATATTGTTCTGCCGTTTTCTTGGATGTTCAACAAGCATTTGATCGCGTATGGCATACAGGACTTCTATACAAAATTAAAGAAAAACTCCCAGGAAATTTTTATCGTATCTTACGTTCATATCTTACGAAAAGAATGTTCCAAGTTAAATTAAATGATACAATTACTGATTTGAAACCAATAAAAGCTGGTGTCCCTCAAGGAAGTGTTCTTGGACCTGTTCTCTACACTATTTATACATCAGACTTACCGAATGGAAATGATGTTCTCACCGCTACATTTGCAGATGACACTGCTATTCTAGCTTCTGATGGTAACTCAGTGATTGCTTCGGAAAAATTACAACACAGTTTAATACAAATTTAACAATGGTTAAGTAAATGGAAGATTAAAGTTAACGAAGGAAAATCGAATCATGTCACATTTACTTTAAAGAGGAACACATGTCCACCAGTAACGCTTAATGGTATCCAAATTCCTCAAAATGACGACGTCAAATATTTAGGGATGCATTTGGATAAAAGACTTACATGGGCTAAACACATAAGAACAAAACGCAAACAACTCAACATTAAATTCAGCAAACATTTTTGGTTAATTGGAAATAAATCTAAACTTTCGATAGATAACAAACTATTGTTGTACAAAACGATACATAAACCAATTATGACGTATGGTATACAGCTTTGGGGAACTGCGTCAAATTCAAATATTGAAATTTTACAAAGATTCCAATCCAAGACCCTCAGGATAATTCTAGCTGTTCCTTGGTACGTCAACAACTCGCGAATCCATGACGACTGTAACATCAAACCAATCAAGGAAGTGATCAGTGAATTTAGTGATAAGTACATTTCAAAATTAAACAATCATGAGAACTTTCTGGCAGTTAATCTCTTGGACAACAGTGACACATTACGTAGACTTCAAAGATTTGATCCTCTAGATTTACCTTTCAGATTCTAAAAAACACATACAAACACAAGCACTTACTCTTACACAAACATATAAACCATCATATAAAACTACACTTGATATAACAATATTTTTAAAAATATTGCTCCCTATATAGGGTAAACCATTGGGTTTTTATCCTTTTATGTGAATTATTCATTTGATCAATTGTACTTATTGCTATTAAGCAGATTGTACATAAAATATTGTGTGATAAAAAAAAAAAAAAAAAAAAAAAAACGAGTACAACGTATAGGGTAAAACATTTCAAAAATAATTATTGTTACCTAAAATTGTTGTTTTAAACTTGTAATCTCAAGATTTGTAATACAAGATCTCATTCACATCAACACTCGAAAAATCAAACGAACAATATGAATATGAATATGACAATATGAATCTTTCATTGTTTTTCGTATCATACGTTAGTATATTTAACCTTATTTTAAATTTAACATTGCCGAATTGTATTTTATATCATGCCTGGTCTTGTTAATTGTAATTTAATGATGGAGCTTTGTTTTCATTTTTTAATTAATTATCAGTAATAGTGTTCGTTTTATTTAGCATGTTTTTAAAGTGAACATGTTTTATTATTTCAGTACTTTAGTTTTGAATCAGTAAGAATGCATTTTTGATAACTCAAAAATGATTTGCTAATTCCTGCAGTCAAATAACCAAACGATCTCTCTAACTACAATAACTAACGATCTGATTGAATCTATAATTGAACAGACAGCTGAAACGAAGGTGAAATAGGGATCTTCTCCGACCACCATAAAAAATAATTTCAATTTAACTAGTCAAGCATGTTTCATTTCACAAAAAAAAAAATTTCATAAAAAAAATATCATCCATCATAGTTTATAAATCATTAACCTACAACATATTCGCACATTAATTGTAAAATTTTGTTGAAATCGGCCACTAGATCGATTCACATTCCCGCCATTCCTCATTCATTCCATCTCATTTACTAGTTGCGCTTTACAACATTATAAAGTTGTAAAGAAAAATAACTTTGAACCCAAACAAAAATAGCCAAACGGTGTTACTTTTTGCCCTCTACACTATCTAAATTTCCACTGCATCTTAAACTTCTTATCCATATAGCTTATCTCCGGCCTGTTAGGATGTATGCCTGGCGAATCTATGTAACAGTTAACACATCCGTAATTTCAAAAATCCAACGGTTTCAGTCAAAATTCTTACGACAAATTACAAATGCTTCCTTTTACGTTACCTATGACCTCAACAATCCATACGTAAACGATTTATTTCGTAAAATTTATACAAAATTATCTCATCATAGCAACGAACTTGTACGCAATCTATACCTAACATACCTTCCCTGAAATCCTCGCAAACGTGTACGCCGAAGATGGAGTAAGGAAATCACTTTGAAATAAATAATTTTTGATAGTACAGAGATGGAAATCGTTTTTGGAAAATTTCCACCTGGGAAGCACTGTTGAATGGTGACCTCCTCTAAGTCTTAAAGCACATTTATCCCATTTCATAATTATCTCATTCACTCGTGGTTTTTACTTATAGTTGTGAATTTTCCTACTAAAGCCAAAAAGAAATAGAAGTTAATGAAACTATTTACATATTTCAGTTTATTTTAAGCCGCATCAATATCAGGGTTATCAACATAAAGGATTTAGCGACTACTTCGGTGAGTAGAACAATGGTTTTTTTTAAATTAATTAAGGTACTGGTTACAATAATTTGCAGACTTTAGTAGGGAATCGAACTCGGAATCTTTCGCTTTGTAAACCAGCGCGCTAATCACTTCACCAAAGTGACGGTCAACATACTCGTATATTTATTCTTATAATTTATGTACTGCCCACAGACAGGTGGGGTGTTAATTTATTTACTCTCAATCTGTTTGTTGTAGCGCCAAAAGAGGTAAGGAAAAAAAGAGGTAGAGGATTAAAAGACACTAATCAGAGTTATCCATCTTATTCCAATATTCCCTCGACTCTATCAACTGTAAATCTTTCTTTTCAATTTATATAGGTTAAGCTATAACATTATAACCTTTAATATTTCACCAGTCGAATACGTCGAATAGATTATGTTACCTATTCTATTATTAAATCTTAAGATTTCAGATTCATTCTTAAGATTAAATCTTAAGAATCGAAAGATCGTACGAACTTGAAACTTGAAACTTAATTAGATACCTACCACTAGAGGACCCGACACGAACATTTTCATCAAAATCGGCCTACTGGAAGTATTAGTTTATTTGTGTAATTTTTCACTTTCTTGCGATTTTCTCGAAAATGGCTTCAACGATTCTTTTTAAAACTGGCTCATTTACTACGTTTTATATGCTCTACACGATAGGGTAGGCGCCATGTCTGCTAAAATTCTTGGTGAGGCTGTTTTCTCGTAAAAACATAAATTTTTTAAGATTGTGACTTCAATATGCATTTTAGCGCAAAAAATGTATGTAATAAGAGTTGTAGAAAATTTCAAATCCTACAACTTTTATTTCAGTTTGATTTTTTGTATAACGCTTAGCTTAGCGGTAATTAGCGATTTTCTGTTTTTTTTTCACGAAAACGCGTAAAAAATCGATTTTTTAAAGATTTCGGCCTTATTATACATTTTACGACAAAAACTTATAATAAAATTTATAGGAAATTAAAACTACAACTTTTATTTAGAGCGTTTTTCTCTACAAAGCCTAGTTTAGCGTGAAAGAGTAATTTTTCGTTTTTTTAAGCCAAACTGAGGTTGATTTTCATTTTGCGTCTTTAACTCATGATGAAAATTAGGTCATGTTTATTGAGGTTAGTTTTTTGTTTATTTCTAATGTTTCATTTTAAACATGAGGTTATAATGTTAAAATTAATTGCATTGGCGAGAGAAAGTTGTGTGAGTGTTTCACACCAGATTTTTTAAAAATATCTTTGTTATAAGCCCTGGTGTAGGTTTTAAATCTCTTTTGTACAGGGGTACTAAATAAAAGAATGAAAACCTTCCCTAAGACATGGGTTTTAGCCAATATTGGTTCAGTCAATTTCCTCTATTATTATCATTTTTTTGGTGATCATTTCAACCGTATGGGATTTTTATTTTCATGAATTACCCACTCAAGGGTAATTACCAGTGTTTTTACTCAATTAAATTTACTCAATTTAATTACCAGTGTTTAGTTCTTTCTATATTCTATAAAATGTTCTGAAATGAATCCTTTTCGAAAGTATTAACGATATGAGAGAAGTAAACAACGATTAGTGGTACTATCACTGTTGTAGACACTACAAACGACAAAATATCATAAAATGAAAGGGAGGATATGAATTAAAATAAATAAAATAAAACTTTCAAAATTAACACCCGATTAAAAACTGATTAAACCAAGTTTCATATAAAATGTAAATTACATTAAAATATTTTGAATAATATTTCCACAAACGATTACAAAAACTTTTGAAAATTAATTAAAAATTTTACAAAAGATCAGTAGGCTTGTTCGTTTAAATACAGTAGGCTGACACCGCAAACGCAGAAATTGAATTTTTAAAATGAGTAGCAGAAATGAAGAGGTGTGATGGATTACAAACAGACTTCCTATGTTAAATGAGATTTTAAAATTGTAATATTGTAATTTATTGATTAGTGAATTAATGGGTTTCCAATTAACTGTTCTCCGTTGTAACGTTACAGCACGGTACTAGAGTGCATGCTGTCGGGACGTTGAGTTGTATTACCAATTTCAAACAGTTTGAAATGATTGGAAAATCCAGTTGTAACTAATCTAAATTGGTAAATAATAAAGGAATTAAATTTAAATTTTCTTTATCAAATCTGGATTTAATTTTAATACATATATAAACACTCTATTATAAATTTAACTTACATATTCGATAAAGTTTAAAACTAATTATGGAATTATTTTATATAATACCTGATATTAAATTATATTAAACTACATCCAATTTACAATTGAAGAAATAACCAATTAAAATATTATCTGTATTCCATTATGACGGTACATTTTAATCCTTCGTGTTTCTATTATTTTATTAAAAGTTAATTTAATAATTAAACAGTCAAGATTTAACAGACTGTGAATTTTTCCATAGAAAAATACATCGTTTAATTTACCTTATTGACGGATATAGGATCAAAATAAAACTTTCTAATTTAATCCCTTATTCTGAAACCAATAATTCAAAAAAGTAACGTTGAAATTTCAATTAATTCATTCCCTTATACATTTAATTTTTGATTTTAGGAAATTGACGGTATTTAAAATATTAATAAACCGATTAAAACACAGAATATTTAATAAAAACAAAAAGTTATCAATTCTTAAATTTGCTATTTTGTTTACTTATGATAATTAATTGATAATAGATTACCACTGTAAATTTACCGGAGGGATTAACATAGCTGGAAATTTCATATTTACACATGCAAAACAATCTCGTTACGAATAGAAAAATTCATGTAAAAGAAGAGTAAATATAAGATAGCAAATGAATAAATTATGATAATAAAAAATAAGAAACAATATTGTAACAAGATCGAAGAAAGGACGGGATCGCTCACGAATGTTCCAGAATTCCATTCATAAACATAGTTAAGGAATAATAAAAATAACAACACAATAGCAGCAATAAATGACAGTTTTAACCATAAAGGGTACGCCTATTATAAAAGGGTATTGTGTACAGCTATTTTTATGAAGTTGTTTATGAGGTTGTTTACGTTTTCTATTTACAATAGTTGACTTGTTTAAAATGGATTTTTCTAGCATTCATTAATAAAGAGTTATTTTTGTACTTTATGATTTCTCTACTTTGTTCTGGAACGATCTTTGTGAATGATTATAAAAGGAGACCCCCGAGCGCGGTCCAGTCAGTATCCGTTTGATCTTCGACAAGTGATTACCGGGTTTGTTATAGCAGGTTAACAATTCCGAGCATTGTTTGGTCAACGACTGTTATACCGTCTCTTTGTTGTGTGTGTATTGTGTAAAGTCTTTTTGTGAGTGTATTGTAAAGTTAATGTGTAGTTTTTGTGGAATTTAGTTTCTATGTTTTTGTATGTTTGTGTGATCTATAAAAGTGAGTGTAAGTTATTAATTGTTAATTATCTATTTTAAGTGAATTATTAAGTCATTTATTGTATTACTTAATTATAATTAGTTTAATCATTTATTCTGTAATCTTTTAGTGAAATAAATATTTGTAATTGTAAACTCTAGTGTATTAATTATTTAATAACCTAGATCCCAAAATGGACCTTAGCAATAAGTGTCACAATATTATTATAATGTATTTTTTCATTTTTTGGGTCTTACGTACGACTTTATTGCATATAAATGTTAAGACAGACAACGAAGTGTGATAGATGAAAATAAGTGATAAAAAAATGACAAAGATGATCGGGAATCAAACTCGGAACTCCTGGCTTAGAGATCAGTTGCGGTGAATTCATAATCACGAGCCGGCCAAGTAACCGTCTGCATTAGCAGCAATTGCAAAACAGCCAGACGTAAAAAGAAAGAGCCGGCCAAGTGTGTAATATTGTTGCAATTCCAGGTATATTCAAACAAGTTCTTTTCAATTTATTATTAGTTATCATTTACCACAAAATATGTAGTTAATTAATTTAATATAAGAACGTAATTTTTAGTATATGGGTACAACTTTAAGTACCCCGGAGGGTTGAATTACTTCAAATCACAAAGGAAACAGTTTAAATACTATATTTAATTTGTATAAAAAGTTTGCTCGTTGAAAAATATATTAAACAATTATACTGTTACGAATTTATTTTTATTGACAATTTAATAGAGTAAACAGCAGAAGTTATTTAAAAATAATTTCATTACAGATTAAGCAATAATATTTTTTTTTTTTCCATATAACTTTTTATTTAATGCATAACCTGTTATAAATAACAATAAATGCAACTTATCAATTAGACGCAACTCATGAAAAAATTACAACCCACTGGTGTAATTAACAAATTATAACATGAAAATATTTCATACTGTTCTTAATTAATATTTACAATCAAAATTTTATAGTGATTTTTAAATAAATAAACAAAAAAATAAATAAATAAATATAAAATAAAAAATAACCAAAACTTCCCTTAAAACGGAAAACAAATAAGAAGTAATAAATAATAAGCACATGATTCCAAATATATGTACACCTAACTTTTCCGAAAATAATTCGAAACGTTCATTCAGTAATTTACAACATTCACACTCAAACACGACAGTCATCTACAAAACACTAACATTTAGCAATAATATTGAACATAAGCAATAATATTGAACAAAATAAAGTATTTTATATATATATAAATATTGTTATGGTAGATTTTTATAACGTTAGTGTAAGTTTCAAGTACGTTGTGTTTTTGCTGCCAATATAATCGTTGATTTGTTTTGGATTAGTGAAAGTCTGACATTTTACAAAATATCATTAAACGCTGATCTATCACAATTTGCTAATGTTAGATAAATGTTAGTTGGGACAAATGTTTTTACTTAGTATAGTAGATAGAATGAGAAATGAGCCTGGTTACATGTTGTCAAGTTTAACAGAACAATGTTGTTGTACAAAAAACTTTTCTATGTTTTTGCGCAGTAACAAACAGTCAAGCCATGCCAAGCTACAGAAGGGAAGTTTAACAAATGAAATTTACAATTACTCTTTTTTTACAGAAACCACTCAACTCTATTTCCAGAGCGTAGCTTCTTTTAAACAGGCCTAGCGTAATAAACATATCAACAACATTACTAAGAAACCTTACTGTAGAAGTATCTTTCACAGTTTCTCTCCCATAAAAAGTATATAACAATCTATTTTTATAAAAAAATTCTGTTTTGTCTCCGTTTGATAAAACAAGTATAAGTATGGCTCTAGACCGTAATTAATATTTGCATATTTTGTTATTTATAAAAATTATTTAACATTGTAATTCTTCTGTTGTAATTTCCATAAAAAAACATTATGAAATGGTCATCCCTTTTTAAATTACTTGATTGTATTTTTCACGCCAAAACAATAAAAAAATACAAAGGATTTTACATTAAAATTTAACTTTAAATCGTGTAAGACATGAGGTCTGTTTATTAAGACCAATCGACATCACTCGTGCGTGTGTACGTCAAGACATTTCATCCACTATAGTCCTCATATCTCCGGTTAAAGCCTTCACATATTTCAATAGAAATGTCGGAAAGATCATTTTAAATTACATTGCTATTGTTTCTTAAAATTTTAGAAATCGTGATTACGAATAAATTTATATATATGTAATGTAAATACCAATCAAATATGATTAAGGTCAATGAACATTTCTTTTTAATTTAATACTTCTGCTGAAGCATCCGACCTAATTATTTCCGATTGTATGGTCAATATCAAAATTTGTTTGTTATATAAAAATATATATTTCCTCACGTTAGCATTCTGAGTATTTTTGTGTACAAGTTAATCAGAGCAGAAGTTCATAAAAATTAAATGATGGTAACAGCAAATTTTGCGGCTGATAATGCAATAAATTATATCTGATGTCTCCCCAGTTTACATTTCCGAAAATTAAAACATCCTAATAATATTCATGTCTGGTGCCAAAAATTAGCACGTGTGACACTCACCCTGAAAGTATGTCTACCGCTAACTGGTATGTCTACCAGTAACATTTTCGTAGTAATATCATTTTACATTCTTAAAACGTAAGATACCCAGCCAATGTCGATAGGTTATTGACGTGAAGAAATCACATATAGACCAAACAAAAACAATCTGGTCTTTAATCACAACTGTAATGGTTTGTGGAGAGGCGGTCACAGTTTTCATTGGAATAAAATTATATTCCACAAAATAATTATAAAACCAGTTTGGAGGTATTATATGAAATAGAACTCTGGGAAATTAAAGTAAATAAAATTATGAAAATAATACATGTATTTCAAATTGTGAAATGTCTGGCTTATATGCAGTGAACATGGCTAATGAAAAATACTACACCATGACAAAAGAGGTGTGGCTATTAAATAACGAGACTGACGTAAAAGATTTAATTTTAATTTTATACATAATCACTTATTGTCACCTTCAATGTACACTCCTCTATCCCTGTAATGTTCTCTATCCCTGCAACGCTCCATGCAAATTTTCCATTGTTGGAAACAGTGCTGGAAGTCATCTTCTGTCAGCTTCTTCAGGACACGTGCCGCTTTCTCTTTTACAGCTTCCCGAGACTCAAATCTTGTCCCTTTTATTGCAGATTTCACCTTAGGGAACAGGTAAAAGTCACATGGTGCAAGATCTGGTGAATAAGGTGGATGATCTAACACTGAGATGCTGTACTTGGATAGGAACCTCTTGACAGATAACGGGGAATGAGCTGGCGCATTGTCTTGGTGGAGAACCCATGATTTGTCTTTCCACATTTCGGGGCGTGTTTTTCTTACTCCTTGACGTAGTTTAGAATACCTCAAAGTAGTAATACTGATTAATTGTTTGACCTTCAGGAACCCAGTGAAGGTACTTTCTAAACTACGTCAAAGAGTAAGGAAAAAACGCCCCAAGATGTGGAAGGTCAAA
This sequence comes from Catonia carolina, assembly GCA_035578175.1. NCBI lineage: Eukaryota > Metazoa > Arthropoda > Insecta > Hemiptera > Achilidae > Catonia > Catonia carolina. Next base: position 146,244,227 of record JAQMRL010000001.1, on the reverse strand, counting down.
TCATGGTTCTCCACCAAGACAATGCGCCAGTTCGTTCCACGTTATCTGTCAAGAGGTTCTTCACCAAGTACAGTATCTCAGTGTTAGAACATCCACCTTATTCACCAGATCACCATGTGACTTCTACCTGTCCTCTAAGGTGAAATCTGCATTAAAAGGGAAAAGATTTGAGTTTATGGAAGCTGTAAAAGATAAGGCGGCACGTGTCTTAAAGGAGCTGACAGAAGATAACTTCCAGCACTGTTTGAAACAATGGAAAATTCGCATGGAGCGTTACAGGGATAGAGAAGGAGTGTATACTGAAGATGACAATAAGTGATTATGTATAAAATTAAAATAACATTTTTCAACGTCAGTCTTGTTATTTAATGTCACACCTTGTACATTTACGTTTTTTGTCAAATTATTTAAAAATAATTTTTAACAGATATAAAAAATATTTTTGTTAGAAAATCCAACTAATAATGAAAATATTAAAACTGTAACGATTTTAAGTAATATATGAAATGTTCAATAAAGTGTAACCTTTCAGATCTCCGAAAAAGTATTTTCATCTGAATCATGAGACGTCTCTGTCTTGAAGCGTTGTTACATCATTGGTTTGAAGGGATGTAGAAAAATCAGTTTACTTAGCGACTTAACTTTATGAAATCAAACATAAAAGGAGGATAAAGTTTGTATTCACAGAGAAGAGATATTTATGATGTCAAGGCTTTGATACATTTTTGTCAATAGTGTCATAAAAGTTGATAGTATGTGATTAGTAGACGTGCTACTTCAGCGTCTTGATTTTCCTGTTTTCTGTTTCCTAATTATATGAGAAATCTTTTCTACTTCTCTTTTCGGAACGAAAAGATACTCTCTTTGGGGCAATTTATTTGCTGCCACATTTTTTGGACATACCCATACATTACCAACTCTTTGATCTCGCTTCTGTTTAGTATAAGACCACTTCGCGTCAAATGTCTTAATTATTTGGATGTTCTGCTCTGGATACATTCACGATTTTTGTAGCCAGTCCATCTCAAAGACCTCCGGTATTTATTTATTCCTGGAAATCATTTACCACCACTTAGTACCACATGTACATATCAGCCGCAATAAAGATGTAGTCACTAACTTCTGCATTCTCATCTGGATTTTTTAAATTGAAATCAATTTAAAAAAATAATTCTTTTATTAATTTCATTCAGATTTGTATAATAACGGACGTTTTTAATAAAGACATTTCTAAAACATAACAGAAATTTACGCAAAGTCCTTTAAAAATTTGTTCTCAGCATTTTATCACAAAACGAATAATTTGTAATTCGTTATTTGTGAAGAAACCCTACAATTTATGTTAACATAAAGATTGTCTCTCCGTAGATATTAGGGATTTTAATAAAACATTATATGGATTATTTGAACAAGGACTATTGAAATATATTAAATTATTTCACAATAGCCTACGTGCCTAAATAAACAATAACGCAGACAGACTCACATTAATTACTGCACGTTTAAAATGGTATAGAGACAATGGTATTTACAATATTATACATGTTTGGATTTCTAGTCAATTGTCTTATCGTCTCTCCATCAATGACATAATATATTTATAACCGTCAATGAATAATATTTATTTTGATAATTATAGAAATAATATATACAATTTAAATCAAATGTTACAAAATTTCATTTAAACTATACATTTTTCAAAAAGTAGTTTTATTAAACTACCTTTGCACATTTTCGAATGTTTTGAAACCATTTTTTTATCCTTTCTTTTTTATGGAAGTACAGGCTATACCACTAATAAACATTTAACGAGTACTAAGAACAAAACTTACAGTTTTTCTTCTAAATATGATACAAGCAGATGCCTTATTTTCTTTTCAGTAAATATTTCCGTCACTCATTATGTTCGTGGTAGGCAACTTAACACCACGTTTAGTATAGTCTACAACTTATAAAAAAATCTCCGCATCATAATAATCACTATTGAAAGTTATCACAGGTTCATTAAAATTTGTTTTCTAGCCTCCTTTCTGGTCACTACTGTACAAAATTATGTAATAATTTTTTTTTGTCATCAGTCTCTCGACTGGTTTGATGCAGTTCTGCAAACTGTTCTATCGTGCGCAAGTCGTTCTATATCTACATACCTGTTACACCCTACATCTTATGTAATTTGCTTTATATTTATATACCTACGCCTTCGTCTTCAATCGACTCCCTCAATATTACCCTCCATTATTGATAGACCACTACCTGGTTGCCTTAAGATGTGCCCCACTAGCCCATCCCCTTCTTCTGGTAAGTTGGTTCCATTTACTTCTTTTTACATTCACTCACCTAAGAACTTCTAAATTACTTATTTTGTCCACCCACCTAATCTTTAACATCCACAGAAATTATATTTAAGACTGTTATAACTATTTACTGTTTTATAAATAGTTTATTTATAAAACTATTTATATTTAGTCATACGTTAACTTCGCTCATTTTTTAAAGTAACAATAACGCAAATTCAAAGAATTATTATACTGTAGGCCTTTTGAAACGATAAAAGGAAATTTCTGTGCATTAGTAACATAATTTTTATTACGTTACAGTAGAATGAGCCGCACAACTTCCGTGTATGATTTTTATTTGGTGGGAAACTTTCAAGAGAATAGGAATCAAATGGTACATTTTCCGTTTAGAACTTTTGGTAATGCCCGTTATTCAGAATAAGAGGTTTTTGGTCCATGTTTTTTAGACGTTTATGGTAGACAAGTTTCTTGTACCTAAGTCAAGGACTAGGCTTGGGATGACCAAAGGGGCCAATGTTATAATATACTATTGAAGGATGCAGTTAGTTTCTTAACTATCGGAATTTGGAAATCGTCGTAGACGATTTTATTGCTTACATAAAAAGGAGCGCTAGAAGCAGGTCTTAAGAATTTTGACTGAAAGCCTTGATCGACTATAAGTTCATATCTGCCGCTGTTCCAAAGACCTAGACACTATAAGTCCAGATTGGTCTCGAAATGGTTTCGTAAATAAAATTAATCAAGACATCTAAACAGATTTTGTTTAATTACTTAAATCTTTCCAGAGTACGCTGTATTTAATTAGTTTACTGTACATTTTTCTATAAACTAGTGAGATTATAAAATGGCTCATATTAGCATATCAATCACCCGTTACTAAAGTTTCTCACAATTTAGACATTTGAATAGACTTATAGATGGGTACAAGGACAAGTAAAGCAGTATGTCATACAAATTCTTAAAAGTGTGATGAAAATCAAAATGCAAATTAATATAATTTAATTTATGACGACAAATGCAGGTAAGTACTGCAATAATATTTTCACAATCTAATTTCTAGTGAAAGAGCTAAAGTTAAACTGGTGCTCTCAGTTCTACTAACAACCAGTTACCCTACCCACTGTCTGTTTCTTCTACTAATCTCTGTTTAGTACCACCTTCTCCTTTACTTACATTATATTTAAAGTGGGTAGGAGATAAAAGCTATCTCTTGCACATCCATTTCATTTCATACTCTATGTTGAAGACATATTTTATTTCTTTTAACAGTGTAGCTAAAAGTTTCCTTGTGTTTATATTATTTTGTTTTAAAAATTCTGTCGTATTCTATTGGGATTTATAGTACACGAACAAACATTATAACTTTTCCTCATAGCTTTATATTAGTTCTGAATGATTTTCTACTATTTTATAAATCATAGTTTTCAAGAATGTGTACTGCATTACATTAAAATAAACTTTCAATTAAAAACTACAGAAAGCTTTATAAAACTCAGATTTAGTTATAAAATAAATATGTTACGTTTGATTTAAATAAAATATTAGTAATCCCCTTTTCATTTTCTTCACATTCACAAACATTTGTATTTTATAAAACATATTGAAGTAAAAAAAATACCGGGCATGTTTTATTGACTTCTGGATTTACGTATTTATTATTTTAATTTCTGTTCTAAGCTGTAATTTTGGAAAAACTTTTAATGCAGTTTACTCACAATAATAATAGCTTTTAAGAACTAAACGTAGGATACAAATTTAATATATGAAAGTATTTTAATGTGCTTAAATTTTCTCTAGTCCTACATGAACATTATTTTTAATACTATAAATTTTCGGTCTAAAATATACATTTTCAGTTTTTTTTTTAATTTAATACTTTGGAGCTCTGTACAACCAGTGAATATTTTGTATTTTATTTTTCTTTAAAATATTATTGAGAAAACTTCTTTATTTGAAGATCCCGAGCGTTCAAACGTTGTAATATTGATTGTTGCTTGACAGTGGTGTAATATGACAAATTTACTGGACACCTGGAGTTGTTTATTTTTGAGTCTATTGAAATAAAAATAGATATCTCCAGCTGATTAAAATAAATATTTTAATAAAATTATTTGATTTCAATAACAAAAGTATGGTTACTAGGCAACTAAGAAGAAGTAAAGAGAATTGTAAAATTTTTAATGGGGGACAGGAGGCCAAACCAAACGGGTGGGTCCGTCATTCATGCTTAACAAATAGTTTTTCTACAATGATATAATCAATTAGATTATTCTTATTTTGTGTGTATATTTTGAGAAAGTTATTTCAGATTTATTAATTGATATTACGTTAAATAGATTCATAACTTAATTGAGATTTAGTTGATTGCTGTTTGTGTTAACAGATTATTGTTATTTAGTTCAGTTTACTATTTTTATACAGTTTATAATAATGAACTATAAATTTAATATTAAAGTGGTTAGGTACGTTCTAATGTAACAGAATAAGGTAGAATTAATAATATTTAAAGCCGCCTCTGTGGTCCAGTGGTTAGCGTACTACGCTGAAAAGCGGAGGTTTCGAGTTCGATTCCCGGCCAGGGTCTGGATAATTATTACAAATTTAAATACTTCCTTAAACAAAAGTATCTGCTAATAACCAAGATTCGGAAGTGACTTAAAAATATAAACTAAAAAAACAGATGAAACTAGGTTAAATTGTTGTTTACTGAGAAATGAAAATCACTTGACCAGTAAATTTTCCCCGAATCTCTGCTCCAATAGCGAATACTAAATCCAACATACGACGAAGTTCTACCATTGAGGGATTTCTTTACTCATGATTAAATATATTAAAAAATAACTAACAAAAATAATATTATCTTCCAGAATAGGTTATCCAGATATTTTTACAACAAAATAGGATCTACGTTCCTAACATAAAATGTAATTTTAGAACTCGCTGAGTATTTTTAAATTCTAAAAAAATGATGATTAGGTCATCAATCTCAGAATAACCAGTTTAATAAATATTCATCCTAGGAAAACTTGCTTATTCAATTACACTATTTTCTAATTATATTATTTAATAAATATTCATAATTATTAACATGATAATTACATTTATAATAGATGATTTTTTAAAAATCAAAATCGAATTTTGAACCGAACGAACAAAATTTTATAAAACTTTTAAAGCCAAAAAAAATCAGTTTTAAAACCTTTTAAAAACTTTTAAAACCAAAGCACTAAAAAATTAAAAATAATACTTTTAATATTTTACAAAATAAATAAATCAATTGACATTCATGTATAAATTAATATAATAAAACGGTAAATTAAAAATTTATTTCTGCACTTGGTGTTCAACTATTTACTATTCGTATAAAATTTTTTAAATGAGTAATGGTTTTATAGTAGGTCAGCGTTCATTTTATTTTATTTTTATTGCTTCACAGTCCTGTAATACTTTATGGTACTGCAGCGGAACACGAACCCTGAGAAATTTGATAATTTTATTGCTTAGTACAATAGAACGCTTTAAAATATAGACTGCATAACAATACTACAACCAGTGATAAATAAATGATGAAATCTATTTGAACTGATTTATGTTTGTAACAATGATTTAAACTTATTTTTCTTGTTATATTTTTTTTCATTTAGTGTTTTAATATCAATCAATATTATCAGTATCAAAGAGGATGTAGGCTATCGATATTATCCGATATCGAATTTCTGTGAACCACTACCTATTTAAAACAACCGTGTCAAAGTTATAAGAATAGAATGTTTAATTTTTTCAATCAACAGATTATTTTAAAATCAATTTTATATAAAAAGAATCATAAATAATATATAATTTGATGTATCTATTATACATAGTGAGATCGTCCACAAGCTAACACTAATTCATAGTAGCTGTTATTTTCTAAATTTTTCTTCACATGTTAATCCAATCTTTATACATTACGCGATATTGGCAATTGCTAAGGTAGTTGTCAATATTTTAATGCATCGAAGCAGAGGAGAGATTGAAAGCAATATTTAAAAATTTTATTTTCATTTCGGACGTATGACAATTTCCTACTATCTTGCTTGCTACATTCGCTGATGATAGGCTACTCTTGTGCTTTCATCCTCTGATGACCCTGTCATGCTTCAAACTACATTCAATAATCACCTTGACATTCTTGAAATATAGTTTAGAAGATGGTCTATAAAAACTAATATAAACAAAACGTACCAAATGACCTTCACCCTTCGTCGACAAACGTGTCCACAATTATTTTTATTCAACCAACCTTTTCCGCAAGCAAACAATGTTCGGTACTTTGGGGTATATTTAGACAAGCAGTTAACCAAAAGCGAACCAAAAGCGACAACTACTAAATAACAGACTGAAACAGTTATACAGGCTACTTATGACTTCAAAACTCTTGACGTACAAAGCGATGGTTCAACCAATCTGAGTGCACGGTAGTCAAATTCATGATGCAGTAAAGCCATCAGTAATTTCACAAATATACCGTTTTCAAAGTAAATTCCTACGACTGATTACTAATTACCAGAGTTACGTATCGAATAGAACACTACACGATGACTTACACGTCCCTTACATCAATGACACATAAATATCTAAAATTGTACCATAGGTTCAGAGACAAACTTCAAAATCATAACAATCCTTAATATGCAATATGAGTTCTGCAGACTTACCAGGAATCTCACAAATATGACTGAAACGCCTATGGAGTATAGACATAGTACATTAACGCAAATGTATTTACATTTATAACATTTATTACGTATGCAAAAATATAATTTAAAAATGAACACAATTATCGTTCTCTGGAGAGCTATTGATGGGTGGTGTCCTCCTCAAAGCCATTAACGCGGTTGGTTTTTTTAAATTTAATTTTTTTTAATTTTCTGAACGTTTTTGCTGGTAGCTTTATACAGCTGAAAAATTTATAAAGTAAAAATAAACATAAAAAAATCGTCGTTACTGTTTAGAAATACCGAGAGGAAACCAATAAGGAATACTATCACAACTTGATCTGTAATGAACATTCAAAATGTATCGCTTTAGTTATTAAAATTTAATTTCACAGAATACATTTTTAACTGTCTCCCATGGAATTAAAAGACACAGGTTTTGTCGTTAAGAAATTCAGGACTTCAACAACGCCACCTTAAACTTTAAACAAAATTGAAATAATGTAAACGTTTCAAAACTCTTCGACATCAAAATAATATTTACTTTAACAGCACAAAAATTCCACACGCTTACAAAGATAAATTTTCAGATAACAACAAGACATAGGTCTGCACCTCAATTTTGGAGTATACAAATTCAGCAGAAATGAAAAGAGCTAGTCTTAAAATTTAAACATTTACTAGTATTTTGGCTACTCGGACCAAAATAAAAATTATTGCTTTAAAACCGAATTTTATCATCTTAAAGCGGTTTTAATCTGTTTAGTACATTAAATTCTTAACTCGTTTTTACTTACTCTTGGCTATATTAATATTATAAGAAGGAAAGTATTATTTTCATGTCGATTTTTTTAAATCGAATTTTCACCTGATCTACACGTTTTCAGACCCCTGAACAAAATAACCATGGTTTTAGCTATTGGTCTGTGTGTGTGTGCGCGCGCACGTGTATGTATGTATGTGAACAAAATATCTCAAGAACTGAACATCGTACGAAGTTGAAACTTAAAACTTAAGTTAGATACTAATAGAGAAGCCGACACGAACATTTTCATCAAAATCGGTCAACCAGAAGAAGTGGTTATTCGTGTCATTTTCCCTGTCATGCAATTTTCTCAAAAATGGCTCTTAGGATTTTTTTACAAATCCCTCATTTACTTCATGTTTTATGCTCCACAAGATAGGGGTGTTCATCACCCATCGTCATGTCTGCTAAAATTTCTTGGGAAGGCTGTTTTCTCGTAGAAAAATGTTTTTTTTTTTAAGTTTGCGGCCTAAATATGCATTTACACCAAAAGTGTACATAGTAAACGTTGTAGACAATTTAGGAAGCTACAACTTTTATTTCAAACATTTCTTTGTATGACGCTTAGTTTAGCTGAAATTAGTGGTTTACTGTTTTTTTTTTCACGAATATATTTAAAAAAAAGATATTTTAAAATTTCAGCCTTAGTATGCTTTTTACGACAAAAAGGGTATGTACAGAAATTTATAGAAAATTAAAACATCTACAGCTTTTATTTTAAGTTTTTTTTCTATAGAGCCTAGTTTTGCATCAGAAAGTGATTTTCAATATTATTTAGTCTAAGGTTGGTTTTATTTTTGCATTATTCACTCATTATGAAAATAAGGTTACGTTTTTTGAGGTTAGCTTTTTGTTTATTTTGTAAAATTAGTTTATATTATTCATTATTTGCATTGGCAAGAGAAAGCTTTGTGAGTGTTGACACCGGATTTTTTCAAATATATCATTGTACCTGTATTACCAAATTGTTCAGATTACGTGAATAGTATTTTTAAAAGTATGTCTAAGTTGCCTTTCGTTTATTTTAAGTATTAATTTTATATAAACCCACCGGGTTGGTCTAGAGAAAAAGTCGTCACCAAAATCAGCTGTTTAACAGCTGATTTTTGGAGACGAAGGTTCCTGGTTCAAATCCTAGTATAGGTAGGTTACTTTTATACGGATTTGAATGCTTGACAGTGGTTGCCGGTGTGCTTTGATGGTTGGGGTTCAATTAACCATACTCTCTCAGGAATGGTCCGCCTGAGTCTGTACAAGACTACACCTCATTTACATGTCATACACTTCATCCTCATCTCATTACGTCATGGGGTTGCTTATTGTTCTGAATTGAACAGATTGCAACGTACACATATTAGTAAGTTAAAAAAAAATTATATTAACAACATATTAACATAATTATATTATATTATGAATATTTGTCAATAAATTCTATTAATGAAATAAATTGCGATTTTCGACAAAAAAAGCATTATAAATAAAACTCTGCAAAAATTCGAATATTTAAGCTTAGAAGGAAAATAATATTGGATTTAATAAGTTTAAAGTTTCATGTTGCTAATATCATCATAGCCATTATTTTCTTCGATACAAACGATGCCGATTAATTTATTTATCTCATGCTAGATTATAAGGAGAAAATTACTTTATCGTCCATGCAAAAAAGTACTTTGTTTCCAACATCGACGGCAGAACAGCCTGAATTCAATAAAGATAAAAAAGAGCTAAACAAAGAGTAAAAATTTATCTATATTACATACTAAATCGTTAAGTAAATAAAAATCAAAGTCGTCATTCTTCGACAGTTTACATTTAAGTATTTTATAGGTTATAAATCGGAATGTTTGCAAATTTTGTTTACTTTAATTAAAACTAGAGCATCAAAATGAAAAAGAAATTATCTAAAATATAAGTATTTTTACGAAAGGTAGGGAAAGTAAGGTATTGATCTATATGAATTTTTTACTAATAAACCTAAACATAATTGCAGTAGTAGTGTTTTAAAACTACTTAATTAAAAAGCAATTGCAAAAAATTCTGAATTAAAACTTTAGCACCTAAGACTAAGTTTATAAAATATTCAAATAATTTTACGTACGGTAAATAAATATTTTAAGATAATTTTTTATATCTCTGTAGTATAATTCTTTATTCCTTTAACAATTATTAGTTCGCTGGTTAATGCTTTCTGTGAAGTATTTGTAATATCACTCTTAATGACTGTTTGTACCATAATAATTACATTTATACTAAAAATTAAGCCCCAGAACATGAACTTTTAAAGAACTGTTTATTGATCTTTCCGGTTTAACTCTAGACTTAAATGTTGTAGGCTATGAAGTAGGCCTATTACTTCAGTTTCACGAATACCAATTTTCAAAATTACTCCTTTTATCGGACTTACAGAAATAGTTGGTACCGCTTTAGTGTAGCCTAATTACTTAATTTTTACCTGTTTAAGCCTAGTTGTTATGTGCATGTGGTCAAAACTATTCAGACTTTTTTAAAACCTAAGGAAGGTTTTAACTGAAATTTTATCTCCTTAGATGTTAGGGAATTAAAAAAAATTAGTGACACTTGAGACAGTGAGTTAGTCATTAAGCAATTTGTAGTTAAATTACTCTATTTAATTTTTATTTTGTGAATTTTTAACTTACATTTAAGCGAGTCTGTAAAATAAAAAATTATCTTTTAGAGCAGATTTTGAAAACTTCATTAATTTTGTGAGGTAAAGCTTGAGTAATGTTTTTGTTTCGAAATATGTCTGTGATACATGTAATTTTTTGAGTTAAAAGTACATTTAAAACTCCTTGACCGCTTACTAGATTAATCTTATGATCAATGTACAGTTATTTTAAAGGTATTTAACTTCAATATGCATATTATTAATAAAAAAAAGTCAAAATGAAAAAGTCAAAAAATAGCAGTGTAAAAGAGAAAACATCATGCACGAGAAAAAATTATTTAACCTAGTTCCTAATTGACTGAAACGAAAAGAAGAATACAGTGACAAGTGTGATAATTGGTAAAAGTTAACAAGTAATATGAATGACTTGAATGTGTGTAGTAGATCACACGTTACTGTTTTTTCAATAATAGAATAAAAAAATGAAATAATTACCGCCTCTGTGGCGTAGTGGTAGCGCCATAGCCTACAATGCGGAGGTCCTTGGTTTTTATTCCCGGCTAGAGTCTGGAAATTTTCGTAAGTTAAAACTACTGTATTCACTAATGACCGAGCTATCGATGCAACTTTAGAACAAACAAAGAAAAAATTGAAATTATTGTTTTTAGTTTAAACGTGAGTAAGTAGTACCTGAAAGTTTAATAATTAGAGTGCATGCATCATAGACCTGAGAAATCTACCTTTTGCGCTGTGTTTAGTTTTTTTTTAATTCAAACATTAGTACTTACAAAATCTCAACGGAGGCTTTTATTAACGTATAATACTAAGATTATCTAATACCATAATACATTATGAAATATTTCTGCTGTATAAATTTAATAATATTTTATTAAATGCACCACATAATATTTTTGGAATGTTATTTTAACATGTTAAATGATGTGAATACAAGATCATCGCAATCTTCTCCTGTTTCACTGCAACGCAATTGTGGCAGGAACCTTGAAGTAGAAAAGAAAATGCCAACAAAATACTCTCTTTCGTTTCGTAAATCGTAATCAATAGCTTTAAAGTCATGAGCATTACAGTATCAGCATTTTTATGTTCTTTTATTTTCTCTATTTTAACTGAATAGTAAATGAGATCTTCAACTGTAATGTACATTCCTAACTTGATTAAACTGAATATATCACTGTATAATTTTATCCTTTTTTATCATTTTTGGTTATTAGTGTATTAATGACTTTTATATATTTTTTTATTTTCTTTTAGCGTGATGAATTGTTTAATTGTTTTTATTAAGTAATAATGGTTTTATATTTCTTTACTTTAGTGTAGGTATTGATATAAGGTAGCATACAGAAGAAAAAATGCCAGATTTGTTCGGAAATTGAACCCTGGACTCCGGCATAGAAACTAGATGCGCTGATCACTATGCCAACGATCCGGCCCAATACGCTATCGTTAAAAAAATATTTATTTTTCTATTTTGTTCGTGTGAATTATGTGGAAGCACAATCATACATTAAAAAATATAATTATATATTAATTTATTGAAGCAGAAAACATAATAATTGAAATAAAGATGTTTTTTCTTTTTGTCTTTTTTAACTTTATAATTGAGCAGCTTTAAAGAGCCAGTAAATATTTTTACAATTTATTAGTAAACCACTCATTAGCAGGGCAGTTGCGCTTATAAGGTATAACATTGATTGTTTCCTGAAAACTTTAATTGACAACGTTAATGTAACAAGATGGTGAATGAATAAAATGTGTGTATGTCATTGCAATGTCTAAAAATTGGAAAATCAAATTGAATTATTATTTGAAGTATTCTGAAGTACTCTGACACAAGTTTTAAAAACAACTGTAAAATGAGTTTTTGTAAGAATAAACTTACGATTGTCCTTGATTCGATTCCCGGCTAAGGTCTGGAAATTATTACATGCTGCAACTAATCGTGGTAATTAATAACCAAGTTGCTGATACGACCCTAAAATAAAAAAAATTGGTTATACATTTCTGAATTAGGATTTAAAAAGTTTAAAAATCGCATCAAAGCTTGGTCATCAGTGACAATGGTGGGTTTAGAAACAGTACAGATAGCCTACGTTTTTTATACGTCAATGTTTTTATATGGTTTCCGAGCAACAAACCTGGTACCTTTCGCTTTACAGCTGAGCACACTAACCACAGCATCACGGAGGAGGTTAATTCAGTTTTTAGATCCAGACAAAATTACATTTAAAATTGTTTAATTCTTATAACAACAAATATGAGGAAGTAACAGAGTATAAGATAGAATAGCGTTAACTTATTTTAAATTGAAATACCTCACCTGGGCGACTCATATAGAAACCGAAAGACTGACTTTGAACTCCAAATTGAAAGAACTATTTCGACTTCTTGGACGCCGCTCTTCACTGACTCTAAAATCTAAACTATTACTATACAAAGTTTATCTCAAACCTATATGGACCTATGGACTACAAATTTATGGCACAGCTAAACCGAGCAATCTACAAAAATTACAAGCCGTTCAGTCAAAATGCCTACGTTTAATCACCTGCGCACCTTTTTATGTCAACAACAAAATTCTACATGACGACCTTAATATTCCGTTCATAAGTGAAGTTGTTAAGTCCAGCTACAGTGTTTTTCACAGAAAATTGCATGATCACCCCAACGAATTAATCACCAAACTATCGGATGCATCACTACCAGGAAATCCGCAGCGCAGGTTGAAACGTCAATGTTCCAGAGATCTTCTATAAAGTGATTTATTTTATTTTTCTTTCTTCTTTTTTTCTTATGTTGTTATTTATCATTCATGTATCATGAACTTTATTTCATAGAACATATACCAATGGGTATCACTGTTCTTTTTCATTTATTTATTTTTATTTATTTTTTTTTATTTTTTTTCCTTGTCATCCTTTGTTTACTGTCATCTAATTTGCTCGTTGTATCGTAGTATATAGTTGCAAATAAAGTTATTAAAGTTAAAAAAAAAAAAAAAAAAAAAAATTGAAATACCTGAAAGAGACCGTCAAAGGTGCCATAGAAAGGAAAAATCCCTTTCATGAGACGACGCGTCTTACGGCTGGTGGCAATTTTTAAAAGGCTTACCTATGCAAAAACTAATAGTGATTTCTGTATCTATTTTTTAAGAAATCAAGTGCTTCTACATTTGTTTCCAAATTCTGACTTTGATTTTTTGACTTCCGGTTTTGGGCCACTTTCGATCAAAACAGAAGTTTCAAACCCAATTCAGGCCCACTAACTTTGTGTAGGTTACGAATCCGATAACCGGGTTTTGCTATCTCTTGTAGTTTTTAAAATGTGGGTGTAGCAGGCATACAGACGGAAAAACAAGATGATTGATGACAATTTTAAAAATTGCTACCAATTAAACATTTAATTTTCTAAACAGATCAAAAGATCTATTTTCAAATATTACAATGTCCATAAATATCCAACATGTTTATACACAATATAGAGTGAATGAAATATTTTGATGAAATCTTTATTTGTGAATATTGAGGTGTTAGGAAGTCAAAAATGTAAACAAATTCCTGACTTAAAGAGTAATGAAAAAGTGTTAATAGCTCATAGAGTAAATTTACCTTGTAAATTTACTAACTTTAACTCAACATTTGAACTGAATATATTTAAAAATGTAAAAAAACTTCAAAATTCCGTTAGCTAATGACTTAATGCATTTTTTCAACAAATTAACTCAATCTGTGTTTATCTTCAAACGGTATATTGAAACTGGAACAGATGTACCAAACAAGGGTTTCAAAACTTTGAGGTTTCGGTAAAATGATGCACCTTGGAAGCTATTTAGTTTAGTTACTCTTCTCTCTGAGCATTAGTTAAACGGTAAAGTTTGTACCGAGATCTACGTTTGTGAGTTGTGACCGAGAAACTTTACCGTCCAATATTGATGGCAAATACCCTTACATAAATGCTTGTAGGCTATCTCCTGCTGTAAATACTACCAGATCCCTTCGTAACAGTTAGGGTCTTCTAAAGACTTATATCTATAAATTAATTGACTATTAAATTTAAAAAAATGATCTATTACGGTTAATCACACATTTAAAAAAAAAACTTATGTGCATTAAAATAGTATTTTTTATATATTATTTAAAAATTTGAAACACATATCAATATGTTCAGAAAAGAGAATGCTCTCAGGAAAGATGTTCTTAGCGTCATAGGCCTATGTTTATTAACCTGACATTAGAATACGGCGAAATCAAATTTTAACAATTAAATTGAATAATAATAACAGTTTTAACAACCGAGAAAGTTCAATGCTGATAGAATCTGCTTCTTTGTAAATACTAGCTTGCCCCGCGCGGCTTCGCACGCGAAACATTTGTATAATAAATTCTTTTAAATAATTATGTAACAGAAATTTTGTAGCTGCTACATCGACTATACTCCAACGTACACACACAACGTTTTGATAATTTCCCTTGTATGCATCTCTCGTAAGTCTTTTACGTATGTACTGTCTTCAACAATAGTACACACAAAAAACGACTTTTTCATAATTTCTCTCCTGCCTACGTCTCTCACCCACATCAAACCCTTTTATCTTCTTCAACAGCAGTACATACTCCACTTGTACACACACACACACACACATATTTATGAAAATCTTCATTAGGCTTCTTAGTGTTATCATTTTTGAAAATTTAAAAATAAAATGTTGCTGTGAATATAATTACGAATATACTGTCAAAATTTCATGGAAATCCATTCATTAGTGTTAGAAATTAGCCTGCACAAAAATACACGCTTTGTTTTTATATTATTAGTGATAACAGTGTAATAACAGTGTATTTCAAAAAAGTCCCTCAGAAAGTTCCAAAAAATTTCCGAAAACTGTTCTAAAATAACAAGAAGTGAGTCTAAGCCGACAAAGTATAGCAGCAGCGTTGTAGGCTACAAAGTAAAAATCGTTGGTTCGATTCCTAATCAGCGTCTGGATATTGCGAAGCATCAAAACTCACTGATAAATTTTTAAAAACCATGTGGTCGCTACAGAACAAGCTGTTGATGACTTCCTACTGATAACCTAAACAAAAATTATAGATTGTTATGCACAGAATAATTTCTTGTACATCGTTATTTAAATGACATAAAATGTCATTTTTTATTATTCTCTTAATCTACTTGTTTAAACAACTACTGTTAAATTGTGCTTCTACGTCTTTTCAAGCAAAATTTTTCACTCTAATTAAAACTATACGATTTCTACTTTGAAGGTGTGTTAAAATCAACCGCCGATTTTTGCAATATTTAAACATTTAACAGGATAGAGCTGGCTACCATAACAAGAAAATTTTCGTTAATTACTTTCTTGAACAAGTAATTCAAGTAATTACATAACAAGTAGGCCTAAATTTAGTGTAGTATAGTAACGTTTTATTTTATAATTTAAGTAACTATTATTAAAAATGTTTTCTTTAAGCTTAAATATCTTACGTTATTGGTATAAAAATTTTGTAAGTAATTCTCTACACTGTGGTAGCAACTAGTATTTTTGTGGAGGTCCGGTGCTACCAAGTGTCAATTGCGTCGCTCAAATTTCTGAACATTTATGTTGTTAAGGTTTTTTTTAAAATAATAACTTTAAAACCTTCAATAAATAATTTTAAAATGTGGTACAAAAAGTTATAAATAATAGTACCAATAATTATGCATTTAATTGCTGCTAAAACAACGTTTAAACACATAATTTCAGAAGTGTTATTTATTCCTACCTAGATCTTTGCACTTGTGTTGAACTTCCACTTAATTTTTATCTTCTTTTCCTAGTAAATGAAAGAGTTTGATGTCTTTGTGCTTCCTTTCTTAATGACTGACAACTTCTAATAATTTCATATTTTCTTTACCAATTTTCTTTCCTCCTTGTATTAATTTTCATCTTTCTCATAATTGTTGTAGCTTTTAGCTTTTTCAATAAACCTCTTCTCTAATATCTTCTTCCTACTGCTAAAAAGTAACAATGTGTATACACTAGGAAGTTTTTAAGCTAGGTTTTATACTAAAGTTAGGGGAATGTAGTTCAAACTATATTCTAAATTAAATATAACATGTTACATTACAGGCTGTTATGTAAAACAGCATTTTACATAACAATTTGTGGATTATTTTAGTATTTCTAAGTACTCTATATTTACCGCCTTTATTTTTATTATATAATTTAATTTCCGCAAAGTTTTTAACAGGAAATTATACGTCATGCATTGTTTAATTATTTACTGTTATTAAAATATAAATTGTATTAAGATATTACAATATTTTGACTCACGGTAAACGTCAAATCAATCATCGTTTTATATTCTTTCATAAATATTTTTCCGTGCACGCAAAATATTATATTTACCAGGAATAAACAACAAAATTATTATTTTTTTATTAAGATCATGTACAACATACATTTTATAATTCACTTTTATTTTTATGTTCTCTAATAGAAATATGATTTACTAAATCAGTAAATAAACATTCTGTACTGTCAAATATATCTAAAATATTTTAAATTTCACCGATGGTATTTAGCATACAGAATATAGAGTATTTGACTCGAAAGCTCATTAGAGTGTACTAAAAGAACTGGATGCTCCCCTTAACATTGAGGAAATAAATAGGCCTATATTACTACTGTTGGTGGATAAGGACTAGAAAATATATTTTGACAAACTGACAAAGGGATTATTAAATTAGTACACGGCTATAAATATTTTGGCGCACAAGAGATTAGTATTTTCAAAGAACTCTTAGATGTACGGCCATTACTAGGACATTCGTTCCTCATTTCTGTAGTTTGTTATCATACAAATCCCCTTATACTAATAAGAGGGTCTTTCATTCTTTTGCTGAAGCTTCTTAATATGTAACTAAAACCTTTAAACTTTCCAGCCAAGAATTTTAGCAGAATAACAGACACTGAAATGAGTTTTTTTTTAATAAGAAGTTGTTAGTAAACTGTGCTAGATAGAGTCATTAATAAAACAACTGTTAAAAGAAAGTGAATTAAACATTTTTATTTATTGATAAAATTGAAAAAGACAGCTCATCTGGTAAGGTCATCTGGGAAGAATGAAGTAGAAGAGGTTTCACAGCTCATTTAGCTCTGGGTTTAAGCTAGACGAAGGAGGTGAAGCCAACCGAAAGATGATTGGACAGATGGTGTTATGCGAATTATGGAGAGTAGTGATCAAATGGATAAAGATGTGTTCAGTAGAATAAATAGGGATTCGGGTTACGGTAAGTAACCCAATGCTTTAGAACAGCTGCTATACTAATAATAATAGAATTTGAATGAGAGAATATGTACTTAAATTTTTAATTTTTTTACTTTTTAAGTCAACACTTGAAACAATGAAACTAAAATTAGAAACTCTATAACTAAATAAAACTGTTTTAGTCATTTAATACTTACTGCTTTGTCACCTAAATGTTCAACGCGGCAATGTAGGAAGGCGCTCTGACCAACAGCCGTAGTAACATTTCTAGGTACATTCAAATCGAAATATGGAAAGAGGCTTCCGTTTCCGTTTCCACCACTGGTACCTGACCAGTAATCTCCATTATTGTGACCATGTGACGAATCGATGTGTGGTTCACCTAAACAAAACAAAATAAAACCAAACTGTACAAAAAACAACAAAGGATGCATACAGCCAAGACTTCTTAACATCATAATACCAAAACATTCTGTAGTATTCATAAAATTGATTATTAAAAGACTAACACAAACAGGATTTACATTTTTAAAGCGTGATAAAATATATTACTTTCAGATCCTAATTAGCATTCGAAGTGAGTACTCTCAGGTTTAGATTTGAGTAATGTACCACGCGACAGAGCAAAGCAAGCAACAATGCAACTGAAAATTTCGCAGATGAATCTAGAAGAGTTCAACATATTGTAGCGTCTGTGCATAATGAATGCAGAAAAGATGTTAATTTTTCAAAAGACTTTTTGTTCTTATATTTCCCTAACCATATTTTGAAAACAAATGCCGCATTGTAACACATATTTTCTCCAGTTTCACCACAAAATATCGTACTTCTGAGTAAACTTCCCTTTTGGTTTATAATTACTGAACGGATGTTCAAAATGAAAACAAGTACGTAAATTTCATTTTTATACGAATGTGAATTAGTTAGTCTCAGTAGACTTAAAACTTACGCTCAATTAACCCTAGTGGCAATTTGACTACAGTCCATATTTATGATAAAATTTAATGAGTTTCACCGTAAAGGAAAAGCTAACGACTTTTTGGTAAAGAAAAAATCTATACCTCTCAATGATCCGTTTAATGTAGGAAGTAATTTTTTAACTATGAGGAGTTCCTTAACAAGGGATTTTACCATAATTCCGACGTTTTGGTGAAAATACGATTCACATTAATTATTTATCACGTTTAAAGCAAAATAAATATTTTGAGTAACCTCAGAATAACCACATTACGGCTTTATGTTCCTCTACAGAATATTTTTCAAACCTGAACTTTAAACATGGCATATCAAGGGTCTTTGATCCTCTTTCACGGGTAAAAATCAATAGTAATAAGCATAACACTGTCTTTAAAACAAATCAAAAGGGTATTGTGTTTGTTTAACTGATTTCAAAACATAAATCATAAGCATTTATGATCCCAGCAACATTCTCCTTTTTCAAAAATAAAAGTTCAAAGACATCAATAACTTGTAATTAGTCGCTGGTACACCGATGGTGTCACCAGTGCACACGCACATGGATGTGAATTTTTTATAATTCACAACAAACGGTTCTAATAGCTGTTGGGTTTACGCGCTTAACCTTTTTTTAATTTCTAAAAACGTTTTATATCAAATTACGCAATAACAAAGAGTGACTAGTACTAGTAAGATTGATTTTTGATATCTTCTGAACATGTACCCTACTAACATCACCAGAGGTTGGCAACTCTTCACCTTTAATTTTGTGTGTATAAAAAGCCTGTACGGTAATTAGAACAGAAGATATAATCAAACAAAAGGAATTAATGCAGGAACGCTTGGCGGCCATCTTTAATCGCAATTTTGGTCGATTTCGCCGGAGTTTTTTTTGGGAACATTGGATATCCTTGATCAGGAGGTTGAAACGAACACGTCGATGTATGACAAGTTGGGTTGTGGGGCGGGGGGTTGCACGGTAACCCTAGTTGGCCCACGGACTATGTTATTGAAAGACCAAAAAAATGGCTGACGAAATATATAATGGAGCTACGAGAGCAGGTATTGGCAACGTTGCTGGCAAGTCATTGGCTAGCTATGAAGTAGGTAAGAAGCAATGCGTACTTTCAAAGCTTATCAATTTAGAAAAATAGTATAGTATTCAAATCCGTATAGAAGTAACTGCCGTTACACGGATTTGAACAAAAAACCTTGGTCTCCAAAATCAGCCGTTACAGCTGACTTTCGGTGACGAATTTAGTTCTAGAGCAATCTGGTGAATCAAAGTAATAATAGTAAGCAAATATATTTAAATATTGGTATTTTAATTTTACAGTTTTTTTAATAGTTAGGAAAAATAAAAATATTGTTTACTAACAGTGACGTCTAAGTGATCAAATTTTTGTTAATTTCACACTTTATGATTGTATTGGAAAAATTTTAAGGGTCAGTTCAATATTAATAATAATAATGTTTGATTCTGTAGACTTATTTTGTCGTTCTTAAAAAATTTATTGTGAATAATAACACAAAAAAATAGTGATATAAAAGCAAGAATAATTCATTATAAAAAAAGAATCCGGGATATATTGGTAAAGATTATTACCGCTTATTAATTTTGCAAATTATAAAAATGGTTTTATGAATTGATATATCCGGTGAAACTACGAATGTAGTCGTCAACAAACCCGTACAATGTTACTTATGATAAAGCATAAAGCAGAGACAGTAGATCGCCGACGAGATGCAATAATTAATATAGGAACAACGGTCGATGATAATTTTCAATGGGGTAGGTTTGGTTGTCGGAGTGAGACAGAACGGAGAGACTGTTGGTCCAACAAAGCCATTCATCCATCAGTACTTAATAGGTTTTGTATGACGAGACAGTAACTAAGTACAGCACTAAGTATACAAGTTGTACGAAACTTGGAACCTTCTCTTTCTAACTAAGCAGTATATGTAGTAGCGAAACTAGAAGATAGAAGATACAAACTCTCACCCCTGTATAAAATAACTCATTCCTTCCTGATCCTCACTCTATTTCATTCCGAGTTGTAAATGTAAATACGGTCTACTATACTATTGTTGAACTGAGTTCCAGCGGTCTAAACAAGCAAAACCTTTACTTGATGTTATCTCCCTTTACTTACTATTACTCCTGTAACAGAGTTCCAGTTATATTAAAGTCGTCGCTTATTTAGTATTCTACAACCACTGACACAAATTGACAAAAACCCGCTTTTCTTATTAACAGTGGTGTTAATTCAATCTCGATTCAGTAAACTTTTATTGCTTTACTACCTATAATCTACAAAAATATTAATATAAACTCAAAAAAGGAATCCTGATAATGCATCCTGAGGCTTGAAATCAATTATTTTTTATATAATAAATTTCACTAACCTTTTTAAGCTCCTTTGATCTTGGTTACTCATTACTTACTTGATTTTGGTGGATCCACCATCATCAGAGTACACAATATCATTTGGAACTAAAACTGCTTATTTAAAATCTATAGAAGATATTACATCTTCAGTCATCTGTATATTTTTTTAAATTTATTTTAACATAAATAAAAAAAAGCTATAATCTGTTCATGTATGAACAATAATAAGTAATAAACCTAAATATTGAAAATTATCAGTGGATAAGTTACTAACCCACTTATTAGCAACTTAAATGCTAATAAAAAACGAACAACATATTCACACACGCACGCGCAAACACACACACACACACATCCTTACTGAATCACAAAATAATTATTAAGATATTAGATAACATAGTTAAACATATTATTAAATACCTTAAACAAGTTGATATAAAATGGAATTAATAACACAATTTAAAATATCTCACTTAAATTTAGAAAGTCAGTTTGCTTTAATCTAAAATTGACACGTGAGCTCCTATAGCCTATATATGTGAGTCATTTTTATAAAACTGTAACTTTTATAACGATATTATACAACTGTACAATTTTATATTCATGTAATATCTTGCAAAGATTTTTAAAAAACATTTTTAGTTTCAAATGATATTGTGTACTCTGATGATGATGATTCATCGAAACACGTGTAAGTAATGAATAGTACATACCAAAGCAGCTTATAAAGGTTAAATTTACTATCTAAAAAAAATAAATGTAAAAAATATAGATACTTTTTTATAATTGAACTAACTTAAAGAGTTTAATTTCTCTCAAAACCTTACATGTTGAAAGCTAAATCATGGTTATAAAAATATAACCGATTTTTACTGAAAACAGGAATTTTGTTGATACCTGTATTAATCACTATTTTAAGGGAGATAACGACCTGAGAATAAATAAACAGACCTGTGTTTATAAGAAAAACTAGGTGAAATATAATTTTTTAAATAGTACAATCTTTTTTTGGAAGGTTTACACTACTTCTTTGCAGAAAATGGATGTGACATTTTTTGGATGTATGTCTCGTAAATATATATATTTTTTAATTTGGAGAAAAGGCTAGAGAAACGGATGATGTCATATTGTAGGGCGGTACAACACCTTATCTGAGACCTGACCGTATTACACAAACATGATCAAATAGCTATTAAAATAAATTGTGAACAATAAATAATGGAATTACTTAGAATTGATGTATACAATAGATGGAAGAGTTAACCTTACCAAGAAATTAAAATAAAAAATTACTTGTTAATATCAATCGCAATTTTCTTAAAAATATGAAAATTACATATTTCCACATAGCCATGTTACCCAGGAAGCTTTAAACTTCCAACAGTGAAAGAATTATTGAAATCTGTTCGATATTTTTTGAGATTGCTTCGTACAAAAAAAAACAATAAATGTTACTCATCATTGTTGTTATTTCAGTAATCAGCGAACAGGCTGTTTGAACCTCTAGAGGCTTCACTAAGCCAAATGACGAGTGCGATACGTTACCACTGAGCAAATATGCTTATCAGTACGCCAGGCCCTCTGAAAAGTACGTACTTTCCACCCGGCGAATGACAGCTTTACTTCATTCACCACAGGGTCCGGCTGTATAATGAAATTCATTACTACTGTGTTATGCACCTTTACCTCTTCTTTTCCTTAAACGTTTCAGTGATAATTGGCTGGTCATGTGATAAAAAACATAATTATTTTTTGTAGCCATGGAACAAGCAGATCAAGTGCAAATAATTTAACACTCGACTTCCCCGTTAGGGATGTATAATATCATTATAGATATGTAAAGTAACTGAAAACAGGAATAGAAAATTCCATAAATTTTCACTTATGTACATTATACTACGTATATTAATGATAAAGGTCACAGGTTACCGAAAGAACAGTAAGGCATTACTTCATTCATCACTATAAAATAACATGATATTTTCTGACAAAAATCCCTGTACTCTATTTTGACCCCAAATTTACGCCCTTTTACAAACAATGTTATCTGTCTAGAGACATTATCAACGACTACTTCCCAAGATGGTTCACCCTCCTGGAGATGGAGATAAAGACATGCTTCCACTGAATTATTTTTGTAATGTAATTTTTAGATTCAGCAACCCTTTGATTTTTTGACAGAGATAGATAATTTAATTGCTTAGTTGACAGTTGGTTATTTATCTCTACACTTACTAGAAATATTGTCTAAAATACATTGTTATATTAAATTGTTGAAGTAACCACATTTTCAACTATAATGAGGCAGTATATTTTACGCATACTTTAGAAAATTACTAATGGTGGTATCAAAATGCCGTATCAGATAGCAATCCTTAAATTAATAATACTCAGGTCTTTCCTTTAATCTTAACTTCCATTCTCCCACAAGCCGACTACTAATTCTTGAAAGAATATCTAACAGTAGCCTATATATAATTAGTGTATGCATGTATATCACTGGTTATTGTAACAAAAACTGTTTTTTAACATGACGGCAACTTACAAAAATTGGTTTTCATTAATAACGTTAGAAATTCTTTTTAATTCGAACGCAAACTTTAGAATTTTTTTTTAAACTACGGTAATAATTTTTAGTTAAATAACCTTTATCCACCATATTATACAGTTTCAATAATGAAGAAATATACATAAAAAAAAGAAATGGGGCTCTGCTCTCTTTCAAATTCCGATATTTAAAACAGTGGTAATTGTATTCAGGTCAAATGTGAACTTAAAAATTAAATCTATATCTTGGCTATATAATGAATCTTCTCTGACTCATTGACTCATAAACGCATGGTCTAACCCGGTAGATGTGCGAACTTGAAGTTCCGCGTATAACAGCGTGACGGCTATTCAGGTGAAGAGCCTCTTCACCTATTTTCTGGATAGTCGAGGTTTATTTCTCTTCAAAAAAGTATAATTTCGGTAAATAATTATTTTTGTTTTGCAACAGATAGAAAGTTTTTTTGTGATCAGTCTCTCGACTGGTTTGATGCAGTTTTCCAAGCTGTTCTATTTTGCGCAAGTCGTTTCATAACATACCTGTACTACATACCTGTAACACCCTACATTTTTTATAATTTGCTCTATATATTCTAACCTTTGCCTTCCCCTACAATTCACTCCCTCAATATTACCCTCCATTATTGGTAGACCAAAACCTGGATTTCTTAAGATACGCGATGAGGAAGTGTCAGGTAAAAAAGGAGTACATGAAATTTAATTTATCTGCTTCGTGAGCGGTTTTTATGTTTTACATAGCAACTTGTTCTCCTGTCCAACTGAATGGCCGATAAGAAATTAAATATAAGAATACTCCACAAACATGTGATGTAAAATATGTAGCAATGTACTTAGACAGAAGTCTGACTTGGCGCAAACACAATTAAATGAAAAGGAAAGAGCTGGATTTGACAATTAGGAAGATGAATCGGCTCGTTGTAAGGCGTTCCCTGCTTTCGATTGACAATAACCTACTTTTGTACAAATCCATGCTGAAGCTGGTTTGGACCTACGGGATTCAGTTATGGGGCACAGCATCGACTTCAAATATCGAGATTCTGCAACGGTTTCAATCAAAAGCTCTGCGGACCATACTAAATGCACCGTGATATATTACCAACGCCGTTATAATTTGTGATATGGATGTGCAAACGGTACGAGAAGAAATACGAAGTTTCAGTTGTAAATACATCAAACGTCTTAACAACCACATAAATCACTTAGCAATGAATCTCTAAGACAACAGCAATGATGTTCACAGGCTAAAACGTGCTGCAGATCTGGATCTCCCAGTATTCTGTAGATGAGAGGGATGTTTAAGTGGGAATACTGTAAATAACTGAATGTAAATTTTTAATTATATCCCGTAAAGTTCGGTGTACATTTATATTTTGGAATCATGCGCTTATTTTTTATTACTTCTCATTTCGTTTTTTTGTTTTAAAACAAAAAAAACGAAAACCTCTTTTAAAGGAGGTTTTCGTTATTTATTTTAAAAACACTATTTATCTGGTTTTGATTATAAATAATAATTAAGAATAGTATAATAATATTTTATGTTATAATAATGTTAATGTTATAATGTTATAATTATGTTAATTATTATGTTTTAATGTTATAATTTGTTAATTATACCAGTGGGTTGTAATTCATTCGAATGCTAATTCCAATTGATAAGTTGTATTTATTCTTATGCAACAGATTATGCATTTAAAAAAGTTATATGAAAAAAATAGCTATTTTAATGGCCTTAATATACATAATGAATGCCCAAGTGATGAATTAGACGGATGGCCACCGCTACTAATCTAGTGCAAGCGGTTTGCCATGACAACGAAGATGTCAAAGGTAAATATGCACCTCTTCACCTGTCCCCGAAGAGATTGCGGTGGGTCAACCAGACTGCTTTACCTGTATGTTCTATGTACGTGTACCTTAGCTGGTTCGTTTTTTCGGTGCACATAGGTGTTTTGTGTGTTATTTGTGTATTTTATGTAGACCAGCTAACTTTCAGGATGTGTTTGTCACACAGCAAGTATAATACAAACATACACACTGTTTACATGTGTATTATATATTTTTTTTGTTTGGTCTGGGAGACTCATGGATACTTATAAAACTAGTTTTCATCGGTTACTTGCAACTCTTCGTCTACCTATTTTTGAAGGCACGAGCTGCCACTGGTGTATAGGTTAGTTAAAATAGGGCTAAAATCTACTAACACTACTATGAAAGAAGTTTTCAAAATTTATCCCTTAAAGGTTTAAGAATAGGTTCATTACTATACAGATGGGATTATTAATTCACTCAGTTCTTTAAATTGTAGACAGCTGAAATACCCGAAGTGCTATAATATAAGTAAGATTAAAATTAAAAATCCATTAAAGATCTATGTGGAACACATACATGACTTTCTCTTCCTAATGTGAATAATGAAAATCAGAACATTATGTTTAATCACTTACAAACAATAGTAAATTATAAACATAACCTAATTTTAATCATGAGTGAATGACGCAACATGAAAATTAACCTCTGTAGGACTTAATATACGAAAAATCTCTGATTTACTCTAAATTAGGCTAGAGAGAAAAAATTCTTAAAATATAATATATATATTTTTTAATTTAGGCTACTAAAACTTTGATTGTTTACACTTTGTCATTAAATACATACTGTAATAAAAGAAAATGTTTAAGTTTAGTTGTTTAAGTTTTGTCGGAAAGGCGAATGTCCTCAACTATTCCTCGACAATAAACCGATACCACAACGACAAAAAGTTAAATACCTTGGACTTCACCTTGACAAGAGACTCACCTGGGCGACTCATATAAAAACCAAAAGACTGACTTTGAACTCCAAATTGAAAGAACTATTTCGAGTACTTGGACGCCGCTCTTCACTGACTCTAAAATCTAAACTATTACTATACAAAGTTTATCTCAAACCAATATGGACCTATGGACTACAAATTTATGGCACAGCTAAACCGAGCAATCTACAAAAATTACAAGCCTTTCAGTCAAAATGCTTACGTTTAATCACCTGCGCACCTTTTTATGTCAACAACAAAATTCTACATGACGACCTTAATATTCCGTTCATAAGTGAAGTAGTTAAGTCCAGCTACAGTGTTTTTCACAGAAAATTGCATGATCACCCCAACAAATTAATCACCAAACTATCGGATGCATCACTACCAGGAAATCCGCAGCGCAGGTTGAAACGTCAATGGGCCAGAGATCTTCTATAAAGTGATTTATTTTATTTTTCTTTCTCCTTTTTTTTCTTATGTTGTTATTTATCATTCATGTATCATGAACTTTATTTCATAGAACATATACCAATGGGTATCACTGATCTTTTTCATTTATTTATTTTTATTTTATTTTTTTTCCTTGTCATCCTTTGTTTACTGTCATCTAATTTGCTCGTTGTATCTTCGTATATAGTTGCAAATAAAGTTATTAAAGTTAAAAAAAAAAAAAAAAAAAAAGTTTAGTTGCAGGTTTAATTTTCTAAAACTTTAATTATAGCCTTATACCCTTTTGTAGTAAAATGCATATTGAGGCAACAATCTTCAACAAACCATTATTCACTACGAGACACACACAGACACACAACCTAATCACTAAAAATATGTTTTTATTTTTAGGTAAAAAGTTGAAAAAACGTGTAATTACAGTGAAAACTATATTTTGAATAGTCGACGTATAAATAATACATTCCTTCCCTATATACTCATATTACAGGGATTGGAAAAATAAAAATTATCCTGAAATCCAACTACGAAATATTTTATAAGAAGATACATCCTTGTAAACTAAACATAATTTCTCCGTTTTTCTGACAAGTTAGAGGCGTATAAACTTTGGAATTTGTATTGAGTATATTGTCAAAAGAAAAATAAGAAAAATAATCATCTAACGAAGTTAAAAAGGGCATTCGACCTGTTAATACGGAACTCTCAATTCTGTCTCTTCTTAATAACACAAAAGGCTACAACCTAAAATAAAAACACAGAACAGGTACAATTAAATAAAAAATCCTTAGATACAGAAACATTAAGTAATTAAAATCCCTGTAAAAATTTGTTTTGTTTGTATTACCTGTTTGATTTCGCGTGAAAATAAATTAGTTTTTATATCTGGAAAAACACTGGACTATTGCCTTTACAATACTAATACTAATTGCCTTTACAGTAGAGCGTTGAGCGAGCGGAGCCCCTGAGGGTAACTAAAGCCCTGACCGGCTGGGAAATAAAAAAATTACAACTATTTTACATAAAATATTATGACTCTCAGTTTAGCGTTAATTTATAATTTTCTTTTAAACCTGGATCAAAACTGATCTCCACATTTTATAACCGATTTACACACTCGATTATATAAAATATTTTAGAAGCGTTACAAGAAAATTAGCATACTGCAAAATTACTACGAATGGGTTCTAACTAGGAAACTACGGTTTCTCGTCTAACCTCTGATGTCTTTTTATCAAATTAGTCACTTTCTAAAAACTGAGGAACTTTACTTCAATGTTTATAATTATAAAAATCTTTTTTTTCCCAGAAACGACTTAAATTACATTGACAAACCTACTTTCACATACTTTATAAATAAAACTATAGTTTACTATAATATAATGTATATATTTTGGGTTCATTCCATTGCCGAAAAAAGGTTTTAAATCATATTCTAGTATTACAGATAGAAATAATATAATAATAAAAATACGTTGTCTGTTTACAATAGACCTAAAATAAAAGATTGAGTTTATTTCGTGCTCATTTATCAAAATTAAAATGAATGCTCACTTATCAAAATAAAGTCTTGTCTACAGTTTTGTTTTGGTTTGTACAACTTAGGTGTATCAAAATAATTTTGATACACCTTAATAATTTTGAAACGTCTTATAAAAAACGCAATCAATTTAATTATTAAATTGATTACGTTTTTTATAAGACGTTTTTAACTTGATTCAGCCCAATCAGTCAGCTGATAGATAGTAGCTATTATTTGTTATGTAACACTGGTTGGGCAAGCGAATTTGTGTGGTGACCAGCTGACAGCCATTCGTGAACAAATTCTACTTGTGGTCTCTGTTAAAAATATGCCTAATCCTCGCCATATAGCAAAAACCAGCGATCAAATTTGGTAATTGTCAATAATGTACAGTTTCCGACGACAAATAAGAGGAAAAAAGTTTGTGCTTAATACCCAAGTTATTGAACAGGCCAGAAAATTATTTTTCCTTGACGTTTGATATCTTAGTGTTCGTGAAAGATGACTTGACTGGTTGATAATGACGCACCGTTATGCACAGTATTCTTAACTCCTCTTATACGTACAAGGAACGAATCTTAAACATGAAATTTATGTAGTGTGAAGTGAGGATAAGTGTGATAGGGATTACCACAATGTCCTTCCTTTTTAAACTTAAATGTATTTTACTCTATACTAGTAAAGTTGTTGTAGATCCCAACCTGATGATGTTTTATTGTTAATATTAAACAATATCTATGGCCCTTAATAGAAAGACTTTGAATGCAACCGTGATGAAGTTCTATATCCATTGGTATTTCTGGTAGCAAAATTTTAATTTGCTGCGGTCAAGCAGCGAGATAAACGTTTTATATAAAAGCCTCGGTGTTACTGTACCACTAAAAAAAATCTGATATCAGAAACAGAATCATTTTGCCAAGTTTAACACAATAATAATATAATACAACGGCTGAGCTAGTTTGACCATTTCCGTAGAATGGAAGAAAGTCGCGTGTCAATGAGAATAATATCATAAAAAACCTGGTATTATGTGAGAGTTTGTACGGCTACAAAAGAGATGGGCTGATAAATATAAGAAGCAAAATGTTTAACAAGCCTAGCACTGAAGTAGAAGTAGCATTAATGTAGTTTAATCCACTATTTCAGTGGGAATTTTTAGTAATCACATTAAAGTCATAAATGAAGTATAATAACAAGTATTATGGCCTATGGGCTATATTTGGGTGTTGAAGCCAACTGTTGTACTATAGAAAAGAATGTTTATTATTGAGTTACTTAGCCAGTCTTCAAACTCTTCTGGGCACAGGTGTATTTCGTTGACAGCCAGTCTTTTCTATATACACCTCATACACAGCTGCTATCTCGATAGCTCATTCTTTGTCTGCTCTTTTTGTTCTTTTTTATCTAGTTTCCATTATGTGCACTATTCAGTTCGCTGGCTTTTTTATATACAGAATAAAATATCGATGTCGAGCGTTCAAGATGATGAAGAAAACGAAAACGGGTTCCGTGAAAAACATTTTTAGCGTTTTCCTTGAATTTTATTTTATGTTATTGAATTTCAGTGAATACATACACTGGAGATTTAGTTTGAATTACGAATTTTGACAAATTTATTAACCTTATTTTATTACATAAAATGAAATTTTTTTTTCTTTCCAATTCAATAAAAATAAAAGACGAAATATATTTTTTATACATGATTACGGTATTTATATTTTTCGAAATAACAAAATGTTATCATTCCGTTTCAACGAACAAATTCCATAATATTTACTTTGAAGAGCGCAAGATAGCTTAACTAAGAGAACGCTATTAAAAATGAATGTAATTCTTACAATGAAAATAATATTTTTTCATTTATTTTCAAGAAAATGTAACTTTATATGATTGCGGGTTTTATTCATTTGTTTTTTTTACTCTAAACGACTTTTATAAGAACATAATCGCTTAAAAATAATTTCAACTTTAGCTTTATCTGTTTTTTGATAACCCATTGACGTGAATCGTTAAGCTAAAGTGAAATATATGAAATAAAGAAATAGACCATTTAAGTTTTAGGTTAAGGCGATACTTTTTGTAAATCAATAAATTTTAAATTTAAATTCACAATCATTTTTGGATCATTATTAATTCAAACAAAACTTTAGGATACAAGGTTTGAAAATTTTTGAAATACGTGTCTGGGAATCCGACTGAGACTCCTTCAGTATAGATTTATTTTCATTGTCAAAAACTTGCAAATAGATGACAAGTTTCGCCATGGATCCCAAAAGTAAGACTTATTTTAATTACGATAATACTGTGATGTTTATTCCTGGTTCTTTAGGGATATGGCTATTAATTTATTTTTATCTAGAGAACAAAGTTACAATCTGCTCTTACATTAAAAATGCGACCAATATTTATTTCAGATAACGCAGAACAACTACAGACGAGAAATAACGATGGTTGCACTCCGAGAAACTACCATATGACAGCACTCTCAACCTCTATATCATAGAGAGTGCACTCTATCGACAGCACTCTCAAGAAAGCCAAGATTAGACAATGTCAATTAAACAAGTGTCAGTACGCGAGGGAATACCTTAGAATTACTGGGAAGGCGGTCTAATTACTGCAATCAATGGAGGCAACATTTTAAATGGATGCCAGAGGAGAGAATACCTTTAAAAGAGTCGGAATATGTTCCAGTTGGAAGAAGGGAGATAAAAAGACCTCGAAGAAGATAGCAGTAGTCGAGATGTACAAGTTGGAATGTCTCATATTTGTGGAGACATAGGCCTACAGGATTGTTTGTGAGTTCGGAACAAGCTTATGCCTAATCCTTGGTACTAAGAAGAACTAGAAGAAGAAGAAGAAGAAGAAGAGCGGTCTAAGAGAAGCAGAGAAATTTTAGAAAAAGATCCTCCGCAAGATAATGGGTCCGAAGATAGTACTCGGAAAATATTGGTTACAAGGTCAAGAAAAATTGTACAAGAAAAATGAACGATTAATCGAAATAATTAAAACAATAAAGTTAAAATTTTACAGACACCTGTAGAGAGTGGAGACAACCGGTTGACAAAACAAATTTTAAAGACACTAAACAATAAAACTAAGGTGTAGGATAAAATGGTTTAAAGAAGTTAGAAAGAATATTGAGAAAACCGGAATAGAGAAAACTTTAAATGAATCGAATTCAGACAGCTAATTACAAACTTTATGGGCCTTCATGAATAACAAAATCAGAACATCGTATGGACAGAAGAAAGGAGGAACGCCTACATTGGGTGAGTAAATAAGAATGTGGACTGCAAAAAGAGCTTTTAGAAACTTCTGAAGTCACCTCAGGTGGTCTAAACGAGTAAAATATGATTAAATTGTTTAAGATTTTTATTTTTGTAAAAAAATAGTTGTCATAAAAATTTATTTTTTCTAAAAGGTATCTCCCAGTATTAATACTTTAAAAAATAAATAACTTCCGTTCATAGGTTGACGTTTTAGTCTATTATAATATTATGAAACTGAATATTGAAAAAAGTAATAATATATTTACTAAATAAAATAATACTAAACTAAAATTTTAAATTAACGAAAATATATAGAATTACCAACAAATATTTAAATTTTACGATAAAAATAGTTTAATGTTACCGGATATATTTGTCCTTCTGAAAATCTTATGTAGTTCTTTATCTCTAATTTCCTAGTATGTTTCAGTCACCAAAATGAAAATAATTATATACTCAAATTTGATTTTATATGTAATTAATCCTAAGAGTAGTTTTTAACTTTTTTTAACTAAGAACATTATTGCAACTAGCCTGCTTTTAATGATAAAAAGTATTTTTTAATTGTTCAAAAGAAAGGCAATTATATTATAATTTAATATTTAGTTTAAAATTATTAAATTTTTCTGTCTCCTGTAAACATAAATACTTTTATTCTTTTGAAAATATCCCTATTTATATATTTTTATATTTTTCAACTAGGAACATAATGGTAGACAGATAACAAGACGTTTTTGCATTTAGAATGCGTGTTCCTTTCTCCTTGTGATTTTTAACGTGTCATACGTCTAGCTTTACTAGCAGAAAAGAAAAATTATCTTAACAAAGTTCTTAGAAAAGGCCGTAGAGGAAGTGACAAGAACCTTCTTGAATAATTTTAGTTAAAACTTAAAAAAAAAGAAGAACACGAAGTTAGGGAAAAGTTTTTCTTCTTCGTTCCACAAAATAAAACCGCAGATCACAGCTGTTTAACAGGTAGCGGATACTTTTTTGTAAGACCTACTTTAAAAAATGTTTCTGTACGCTTAAAGTAAAAAATAATATTAAAAGTTAGAGATTTTTGTTAAACCAAACTTAAATAAAGAAAGTTTATGTATTGTTTTATACATCTGAATTAACATTTAGCCTTCAATTGATTACCAGGAAGCTTTCATTGGATCGGATAAATATATAAGACATAAAAGTGACCCGTCGCGTCGGCCCGAAAATATAATAGCCTGGTTTATTAAATATAAAGTTTGTTTCTTCAAGTATATAATATGTATTATATTTATCTGAATTTTATTGTGCTGGTTGATAAAATTTGAAAAGTTGTACTGTAATATTTACTTTTGTAAATAAAATTTTATTCCCTTTTAAACCTGTCTAAACTTGTCTTGTAATTTTCTTTTTCTGCCTTTAGTAATTAGGTATTAAAATTGCTCATTGAGAAATTAAAATCATTAATTCATTCTTGATTAAAACCAATTATCATGTTTTATGTATTATTTTTACCGAATTTCGAATGCTGAACCAAAAGATATATTCGTGTTAGAATTTTTTAAAACGTATATATACTGTTTTACTACAACAAACTTCATTAGTCACACGGTTTGTAATAGTAGTTAATATTTTTATTCAGGTAAGTCAAGTTATTGTTTCAAAACAATGCAATGTGTAATATAATAAAAATAAAAATAAGTACTTAATTTCCAAAACTATAATACCATTTTAGCTTAAAATTTTATATTAATTGTTATACACATATCCCTACTCTTATTATCACATTCATTGTAATAACTGAAGCGGTGGAATGGTTAAAAAACTATGTGCCAGGATTTGTAAAAAAACCTTATTTAACTAATCTCTTAACATTCAAAATGTAACGTTTACGCTACTAATAATTATTATGTATTGTGTTGTAAATGAAATAAATAAACACTTTGTTGTTTTAAGACGTTTAATTAAAGAAATAAATATTAATTACAATTTACAAAAAAAGGTAACTCTTAAATTTAATCTCAGGGTTTTAATAAATAATTGTTTATTGTTTGAATTTAAATTAAATGGCTATCTATAAATAAATAAAATCAATTGACAATCTACAATAAACAAATGACAATCAACTTACGCTAATAAAATCCCCGTACTGGCTTTTGAATTTAATAAATAAATATTTTAGTTAAATAATTTAGAAAATAAATTTTGAAAAAGAATGAATTGAAATTATCTCAGTTGCATATAAACGAATTTGTTAATTATTTACCGGTTCTTCTTGCTTGAGTCTGAATATCATCTGTTGATGTAGGTCGGCGTCTCGCGATTGTTCTTGATTTCGATTTAAAATATGAATATTAATTTATTTGAATTTATTAATTTAGTTTCCGGATTCCCGATTCGATTTTAGTGATTTACGATAACTTAAATACTGACGGTTAGAAATATATATATATATATATATATATATAAATAATTTATTTTATTTATAAATTATTACTATCTAAACTTTAATATTTGTCAGAGCGTCCTTATACAATGTTCATCGCACCGCTATCGTCAGAACACAGCTCCACGAGTCCATGTTTCAATCAACTATATTGATAAATAAATTTGATTCATTAAATTTTAAAATGTTCTTAAAATTCGGATCACTATAGAAAAAGATGCATTGTTTATTAACTGGATTATTGATGTTTTTAGTTTGTTCTTTTATTTTGATTTCGATTTTTAATTCTTCTTTTAATAACTATTATTCAGTTGTTAACTTCAATAACGTAGTATCAACTTGAAATTTATTAGTTTACGGGTTAAATAAAACATAATTTAATTGAGATTAACTGAAATATGATGATAAAAAGATTAAAAATGTTTATTCTGCCAGTTCCTACCATTTACATAGTTAATAGCTCTATTTAAAGGTTTTTACAATCATTAATAGCCAACATCTACCTAGTTCATATTTTTGTGTTCAAAACTAGGTAGTGGTTCACCTGTTCCCATCGTGTCCACTAATCTGAAGATTCATATTTTCTGTTTAGAATCTTATGTAGTAGCTAACCTCTTTAGTCTGACTGTAGCCAGTAAATATTATGTATAGGTTATGTTATGCTACAAACACAAAAAATATGGCAAATAAAGTCACAGTTAACTTTGTTTTTTCTTTCTCTTGCCTATGTATAAATGTTAAAAAAGGAAAGTATTGTTTTCATGTCGATTTTTCGAAATCGAATTTTCACCGGATCTACACGTTTTCAGATCGCTGATCCCAAAAAACATGCTTTTAGCGATTGGTCTGTGTGTGTGTTCGTGTGTGTGTGTGAGTGTGTGTGTGAACAGAATATCCCATATCGGAATATCATGCGGAGTTAAAACTAGAAACTTAAGTTAGATATCACTACAGGCCAGAAACAAACATTTTCATTGAAATCGATTAACCGGAAGTAGTAGTTTATTCGTGTCATTTTTCACTTTATGCGATTTTCTCAAAAATGGCTTCTACATTTTTTTCAAAAATCACCTTGTTTACTTAATGTTTTATGCTCTACTAGGTAGCGTAAGCGCCATGTCTGCAAATATTCTTGGAGAGGTTGTTTTCTTGTAAAAAACTGTTTTTTTATGATTGCGGCTATAATTTGCATTTTAATGCAAAAATATATATAACAACAGTTGTGGACAATTTAAAATCGTACAACTTTTATTTGATACATTGTTTTTTTAACGCTTAGTTTAGCGGTAATTAGCGTTTTTTTGTTTAATTTTTCTTAAGAAAATGTGTAAAAAAATATTCAGTTTATTAAAATTCCAGCCTTAGGATGCATTTTACGACAAAAGTATACAAAGTCAAATTTATAAGAAAATTAACAGGTTGAGTGCTATGAGAGACATATTTATCTCTTAGTGGCTAAACCCACATCGGTTTTCAAAATAAAAAAAAGTTGGGTCCTTTTTGCTACAACATTTTTTTGTAATTTTTACATTCAATTTGAAGTTGTAAGATGTGAAAAATATCCAAAATAATTTTCTTGTTTATAGTATGTGAGTTATAGCTTGTGAAAGTTAAGAGATAAATTAATCTCTCGTAGCACTGGAGGATGCTACGAGAGATAGCATCCTCATAGTGGATAGCATCCTCATTGTTTTGGGGAAAACAATGAAGACAAAATATGGGGTCTTTTCCGTTTTATTTATGCCACTACCAAATCTGAATTCCCTGAAGGGTTGCGCATGTGTTAATTTCTTCCTTCACTACCTTACTGAATACTCAACTGAGACTGACACATTCATGCACGCGCACATACGTCCTTCCTAATCTCATTATGTATTACAGTACTATCTTACAAGTTTTGTTGTTTGATTTCTTATTTTGATTGTTTGTTTTATTTTCTTATTACTACATTACTATTACGTTTCATTTTTTTAATCATTTACATTGGGAAGAGAAAGTCTTGCGAGTGTTTCACACAGACTTTTGGCGCGCTAGACTCAGTAGTAGGAGAATTGTGTAACCCTTCAGGGAATTCGGATTTGATAGTGGCATACAGAAAACGGAAAAGACCCAAAAAATGTCCTAAAATTTAAAAATAAATAAAATAATTAACTTTTATAATAAGCATAAACCGAAAAAGAAAACTACACAATTTACTACACCGATCAAAACATAGCCAAACAACGACAAAAGATGCGTATCGTAGGTTACAGCTGAGCAAAATTATTTTCTGCCAACCTTTGAAATGAGAATGATCGTACAAATAATTTTACTAAATGATATATGATATATATTATTTTGCAATAATCAGAAACAACCGAAAATTGCTGATTTTTTTGAATTTTTATAACTTTTTAATCAAAATTGCTAGAAAAATGCTAAGACCATTTTCGGAAACTGCAGAATTTTTTTAATATTATAAACTAGAAAATGTTATTGACAATGAGTAATAAAATCATCTCTCGGCTGTTTCTATGTTTGAAGTACTGAGAAATAAATTCATCTCTCAAAAGCAAGTTGGGCAAGAACTAGTGAGAGACATATTCATCTCTCAATAGCGTATCTGGCAAGATCAAGTGGATTGGGCATAGCACTCAACCTGTTAAAAGATCTACAACTTTTATGTAAAACATTTTTCTCTACAGAGCCTAGTTAAGCGTAAAAGAATGATTTTCCGTATTTTTAAACCAAACTGAGGTTGATTTTTATTTTGTGTCATTCACTCATGATTCAAATTAGGTAATGTTTTTCTCTTGCATTGGCAAGAGAAAGTTGTATAAGTGTTCACACCAGATTTTTTTATTACCATCACTTCCCCGTTGTTCCTTCCGATATTAATTATCGACTTCAGAATTTTATTTTTAAGTTTAATTTCATTCTGTTTCAATATAAATTTAGATAGCAGGTTATAAAATTTGGGAGCGAAGTGAGAGAAGTTTCACTCATACATCACGTGTTACGTTTTGTCTGGAAGAAGTAGGTGTTCTGTTTATTGTATCACAATTGCTGAATACAGCACAAGAGTTTAACGAAGGAATAAAGTTCTAAAGATTTTCTTTGTACGTATAGTAGAAATTAAATAGAAGTTTATTTGTAAATGATAGTTATAATAGATGTCAGCAGATTTATAATTATTTATATATTTCTTGCGTTTTAAATCACCAAAAAAATCAGATCATTAATTAGGAACCTAAACATGGTGACAGTTAAGAAGACATGACACTGAATACCAGGCAATAATACCGGGAATCGCGCTTCAACTTGTCATAATTTTTTTTGAAAACTTAGAAACGACACAATTAGGCCTATAGTGTTGTGCATCCTTCCGGCTTGTAATAAACAAATATTCATCACAATACACTTATACATAGCAATACATTTTACGCTCTTTATTTAATTATCAACAATTCATTACAAAACAAAATTTAAAAAAGTAAGTTATCTCCTCAGAGAGATAACAAAATAACTTATCTAATAACTGTTTTAAATTTACGTAATCTTGTAGATTAACAGAGTAAATAAAAAATCATAATAAGGATTTAATATAGGGTTATACTCATTTGTTATAGTATATCTTGTATTACTAATTCTGATATAATTTTTATTTTAATCCCTAATGTGGGTTCGTCGCAATGTAATCAATTTTTAGAACAATAAGCAACCCCATGATCCATTGAGATGAGGATGATACGAATGACGTGTAGGCCCTAAATGAAGTGTAGTATTGTACAGACTCAAGCCGGCTATTCTAGAGAGAGTATGGTTAGGCCTAATTGAACCCCAACTATCAACGTACGTCGATAGTCACTGGAATCCTTATAAAAGTTTACTAGGAAAAGTACTTAACTAGGTTTACTTTTACTAGGATTTGAACCAGGAACCTTCGTCTCCGTAAATCAGATGTCTCCAGACCAACCCAGTGGGTTGATATAATTTGAAGAAAAAATCAGCACACGTTTTGTGTAACCTTCCCTTATTACTTTTCTTTTTGTAAATATATTATCAGAGAGTACGGTTCAAATAAAAGGTTATTTGTAATGAAACCTCTTACAAAAATTTACCTAAGAGAGCAAGTTACACGGGTTTTTTTAAATCAAAAAAAGGCTAGGTCTATAACAACATAATAATGAGCCTACAACTCACACGAAGTACGACACTTGAAAAAAGTTTAGAAAATAAAACACATATTCACATTTGCATATGCCTACATTACATACTCGTGTATCACTGACGCTCTTTTCCTCAAAGTTTTAATACAGAAACTTTTGTATTGCATAATACATGAGCTTGAGTCCTGGACCCGTTCTATTTCGATACAGCTTGTTAAAGGACAAACTTAAGTATTGGAAAAGAAAGCGAAGCTCTTTTTATCAAGCGTAAGCCTTAAAGAAACCGTCCTTCGTCCACTATTATGTCCCTTTTAATACTTTTACTCTCAGAATTGCTCTGTCCATTTTCTAGTATAGAAAACATTTTAACATATTCTTTTTACGTATAAAAAACTTTGACTCAAAAGAAGTACATTTAAATTAACTTAGTTCAAATATTATATTTTATTAGAAAAATTATACCGATAAAATTGAAAACACATTTACAGATAGCTTAACATGAAAATAAAAATAATAATGTTCACGAAATTTTTTTTATTAAACCTCAATTTTAAAACTTTTACAAAAAAATTTCCATTTCTATGCGTTGTTACTGCAGAAAAAATTCAGTTTTGTGGTATATGTGAATATTGAACATTTTTAACTACGTGGTTAACTGAACTACGAGCGGTTTGAAAACGAGCACAAAATAAGTTTTTTTTCAGTTCTACAATAATGCTAACATCGAAATTTTAAAATAATATCAGCCAAAGACTATCAGACATGTATTGAACATATCCGGTACATGAATTGTCAACTTATTTCTAAAGATCTGAATTTAGTGAAAACACAACAACACATTCAACATTCAATGTTCAATACAAGCTTTTCCAACCAAAGTTTACTCTAATTTACGTAGTCCTTATTATGTATGAATTTTACTGACATACATACGGCAAACATTGAATAATAATTATTCAATGGTTCTGTTAACAAAAATATCGAGTGAACAATTATTGTTCACTTGATTTTTTGTCATCAGTCTCTCGACTGGTTTGACGCCATTCTCCAAACTGTTCTATCTTGCGCAAGTCGTTCCATATGTACAACCCTAATACCCTACTACATCTTTTGTAATTTACTTTTTGTTATAGGCCTATTCTTACCTTTGCCTCCTCCTACAATTCACTCCCACAATTTCACAATCCATTATTGATAGAGCAATACCTGGATGTTTTAAGATATACCCCACTAGCCTATTCCTTCTTCTGGTAAAAAAATTCCATATCCTTCTTGTTTCATCCACTCGTCTAAGAACCTGTAAATTACTTATTTTGTCCACCCACCTAATTTTTAACATTTTCCGATAAAATGACATTTCAGAAGTAACTAATCTCTTTCTTTCTGCACGAAAAAAAGACTTTTCACAATTGAATAATCGCACAAACCAGATGTACAGACATTGCCACACCCACAACTACTACAAAATCTGCAAATGAAATTTAAAAAGTACTGGAATATGGATCTCATAAAAGCAAAATCAACTATGGCTTGCCACTGGATGATTTTCTCAGTCAATTCAATCTCGAAAACAGGACACTATACACGTACGGCATACATAAAGCTAGTTAGATTAATATACCTTTTTTATAATAGTCAAATAAAGGGAAAAAGATGTAGAATAATGATTGGATATTATTATAAAATCAAAAAATATTTATTAGCAATCAATTTATTAAACAAGAATTTAAATACAAATTCAAGGTTGAAAGTAATAAATATATAGGACTTGCCTCATAACTATTGTACTCATCATTTTGTATTTATTTTTTTGTAATAAATATCACAGAGGTCAAAGATAGATAAATGGTTGATTTCCTTCAGTTTTTCAGTTTCTTTTTCATATAGATTATTTATAAATTAAATAAAATGAACAGGTTAAAATGTAGAAGAAAATAAAAGTAACGAAATATTTTACAGCAATTGGCACGCAAGAACGTATCAAGTGGTAAATAAACAAGTAGACAAAACCTTTATTTATAAAATAAAATATTTTAAAATGAATCTTTCACTTCATTAAATTTAAATTTTGAAACTAATCTGATAGTGAGAGAATGTATTAAAAAGATTAACATTTGTACCAGGTAAGAGGAAGTGGGTTCACAGTAGATCGGTTAATTTACACCTCGCCACCAAGCCTCATCGCTGTATATTTGAGACCCCTAACGTAATCTATCTTGGGTTAACGTAGTAGTACGCCTAGATACATTTAAAACGTTTTAGTGGTCCTTAAACTTTTATTTTGTCTTTAATTTTTATTACGATACTATACATTGAGCTGCACAATTTCCCTATGTGATATTTATTTGCCGGTGGGGAGTTTCACTACAAGCAGAAGAGATACCCAGTGGTACATTCTCCGTTTATAACTACGGGCATTGTCCGTTATTCAGACCAAGAGGTCTCAACTCCATTTTCGCTTGAGACGTCACACAGGAGGGAAGCTCATTGTAGCTAGTTCACGGGCTAGCTGGTTTGGATGGTCATCTAGTCGATCGTAAAATTTACTATACAAGGACGCACTTAGCTCCTTCACTGTCGGAATTTTTAAATCGTCGTGGATGGTTTTATTGCTTACATAAAAAGCAGCGCCAGAAGCAAGTCTTAAGAATTTTGATTGAAAGGCGTGGATCGACTTTAAATTACTCTCTGCCGCTACTCCAAGGAGCTGGACACCATAAGTCCAGATTGGTCTCAAAAGGGTTTTGTATATAAATGTTTTGGAATGGATGTTCAATCTTGATCGAGGGTTAAATAAGCAGAAGAGTAGCTTCTGGCAGTGGTTGAGTTCTAAACGTTTTGTACGCAGATGATGCTTCCTAGTTAGTCACCTGTCAAGCCATAAGCCAAGATATTGTACCACTCTGGCTTGGAAGCTATGAATGTTATTTAGCATCACAGGTGGACAAGCTAAATTTAAAAAAAAATTGTTAAATATAAAGAATATAGGCTAAATTTTATTTAAAACATTGTTACAAAAATTATTTTTTTCAAATTCAATTAAATATAGTTAAAAAAAATAAAAAACGACATAAATAAACTAATTTGTTTATTTTTCAAACATACTCTCATAAAGCGAACCCCAGTACAGAAGAAAAAACAGATATTTGATTCCTGTGTTATCCTATTATGGAAAATATTTGAAAAATAAAATTAATTAATTGTAATCAGTTACAATTCAATTAAAATTAATTTAATTTATTAAAATTATATTACTGCATAAACAATAATCTCTTTATGAAATTTGAATTAAAAATAAACAAACATGGGCGAGCAAGTTAATTGATTTTCAATAGGAAAAATATTTAAATTGAATTCGCATAATAAAATTCTAAAGAAGTAGAGGTGAATATTATTTAATATTCCAAAAATAACGGAAGCCGCTGACGTTTTAACATTAGGCAGTGAAAGAATAAGAGAGCTAGAATTAGAAAGAGATGAAATAGTCAGAGGGAAAATGATATTGAATGAAAGACGAATATTTCAATAAAATTTCTATGATAATTTTGGTAGATCTGCATCAACAGTAAAGAAGAAAAAGAAGTTCAAAAAGAGACAGGAATAGTACAATTAATTTAAGAAACGTTATAAACGGTTTCAGCCACGGGATCAATATAATTTTACATTCAAATATATTTTTATTTCTTCTTCTTCATTGTCTCTTCATTCTAAACCATCTGTTCTTTGTAGGCTATAAAAGAATTTTTTAAACCCCGAAAAAATTGAATCGTAAAGAAAATATTTTACCTCCTTATTTAAAATGATAAACGTTCCATACGAAACTTAATTACTGAAACTGAAACGAGTAATCGTATAAAAAAAATTTATATCATATTTGTTATAATACTTTCTTCTTATTTCATTGTATTTTAAAATATACTTAAAAAATTTCTGCGAAAAAAACGATGAAATACAATAAACCAAATTGTATGTGATTTTTCTTTTTTCTAATGTCATTCGACACTCAAAAGAATTGAGTTACTCATCATCAAAACATGCAGTTGTGGAGAAAACATGTAAGGATGAAATGAAAACAAATGGGATCTAAGTTACCACACATATATATTTTCGCTTACCGTTACGCAGTCACTGGAAAATAAAGTTATGATAAAACCAGTTTGAAGTTATGAAATTAAACTCAAAGTACGTCATATTTATGTAAATAATCCAAGGAGCCCATTACGTGAAATCGGAAAAGACTTCCTTGGTTTGGAAGAAGAACAAATAAAAGAAGAAAAATGTTCATTGTCAGATAATATGTTTAAATAATTATTAACAAAACAACTAAATTAGGCGTGAATTAATCTGCCATGAGTGATATCAACTGTTAAATAATACAGGTAAAATACAGGTAAAATTTTCCCGGTAACACCGGGTTGGTCTAGAGGTAAAGTCGTCGCCAAAATCACCTCTTTAATAGCTAATTTTCGGAGACGAAGGTTCCTGGTTCAAATCCTAGTAAAGGTCAGAGCCATTGAATAAGAGATTATCTTATTATCTTATACAACGGCCCTGAGTAAATGTAGTTATTTTTATACGAATTTGAATGCTAAACAGTGATTACCGGTGTACTTTGATGATGGGGTTCAATTAACTATACTCTCTCAGGAATGGTCGGCCTGAATCTTTACAAGACTACAACTCATTTACACGTCATACATATCATCCTCATCGCATTAGCTATGTCCACACTTATGCGATGTAGCATGAGCTTAGAGGCATGCCATTGCAGCTCTCCGCACTCGTTTGAATAGCTTTACCTAAAAATACCATAGTGAGTATTTGTGAATACTACACTAATTTAAAGCCTGTTCTTTCCTGCGTTGATTGGCTTGATTAAGATTATTTTATTTTGAAACTTGTCGGAGAAGCAGCAATTTACGCATAAGGAGTACTCAGATTTTAGCCGGTTTTCCATTAATGTGGATTTTAAATGTCCGTTACTCCGTCCAGGCTTTTCATAAAAGAACGGCTTTTAAGTAAGTTGATTACTAATAGATTGATTAGTATTAGTACTAATTAGTACTAATCACTAATCTATTAGTACTAATTACTAATAGATTAATTTTAAGTACGTTAATTCAATTAACCTTACTCTCTCAGGAGTGGTCGACCTGGGTCTGTACAAGACTACACCTCATTTACACGTCATACACATCATCCTCATCTCATTGGGTCATGGGGTTGCTTATTGTTCTCAATTGAACAGATTGCAACGTACACATGTTAGGAATCAAAAAAAAAGTACGTTGAAGACCAGAGTTTTCTCTATATGAACATTTAAAAATAGAAGTCTGATGTTCCATTTTAAAATACCGATAATTTTTTAAATAAAGTGTAATTTGGTTTCACGTAAAAATAGGGAAAAGATTTTTTGACTGAACCATGCATTTTTACAGCAGTATTATGCCATGCACCGTATTTTGCGTTTGTAATTAGAAATAAATAAATGTGGTGTTAATAGAAAATTCTATTAGCCTCTAAGCTTTTTGAGAGGAAACTGAGCTCTATAGCGGTGCCGCTTCGAGTATAGTCGTTTAGAAAAACAAGCTTCTTTGTTTTCCTGCTGTAACTCATTCCGCAGCTCATTTTGAATTATTTAACGATGCTTTTATTAAAAACAATAAACACTTTGCTTGACATAATACTGTTGTGAAAATGCATCATTCGGTCAAAAAATCATTTCCCGAACTTAAAGTGAAGCCAAAAAAGTACTTTATTAAAAAATTGCCGGCATTTTAAAACGGAACATGAGATTTAACTTTTAAACTATTCATATTATAGAAAAAAACTCTGATCTTTAACGCATTTAATTGCCGATTTTTACGAAAATTCTGGACGGAGTAACGGACGTTTAAAAACCATATTAACATTAACCGAAAACCGGCCAAAAACTGTGTACATTTTGCGTAAATTGCTGGAGTTATCTCCAATTAATTTCTAAATAAAATAATCTAAATCAAACCAATCAATGCAGGAAAGAACAGGCTTTAATTTAGTGTTGTGTTCAAAAATATTCGTCATGTATTTTTTTAGATAAAGCTCTTTAAACGAGTGCGGAAAGGTAGTATGCCTCTAAGCGCATGTGATTCAACATGCGACGTCGCAAGTCGAATTGCAAGTTGAGAAAGAAAACGCAGGAGTGTGGACATACCTATTGGGTCATGGGGTTGCTTATTGTTCTGAATTGAACAGATTGCAACGTACACACATTAGGAATTAACAAAACACAAGATTGGTATAGTCATATGTTGCGGATTCCAGACGATCAAACACCCAAACTGGTGTTTATTTACAAGCCCAGAACGTAGTACTGGACGACCTCGATAGAGATGACATCCTAATTTCTCAATTGAAATCTCAAACTATTAAGTTTAAAGCTGGAACAGGATTGGAGGTCTAATCTATATTGTTTTGATTTTGATAAAAACTCAATTTACTTAACAGGTTAGAATATAAAATATATCAAACAATATTAATTTTTTTTTCTTTTTCATTTATTAAATAAATTATTTGTCTTTACTAAACAAACTTGGTTAACTATTGCCAAAAATTCTGAATTCGTTTCCGACCTACCATATTTATACGTTCCATAAAATTTTACCAACCATGAACATAAAAAAGTTAAAATGCAACAGA
Source organism: Catonia carolina (assembly GCA_035578175.1). Lineage (NCBI taxonomy): Eukaryota > Metazoa > Arthropoda > Insecta > Hemiptera > Achilidae > Catonia > Catonia carolina. Next base: position 146,199,334 of record JAQMRL010000001.1, on the reverse strand, counting down.
TTTTTTGAAATAAAATCCTTTTATGTGTTATGAAAGAGACAAACCATGTAACGAGAAAATATAAAATTATTTTTAACCAACCAACAAAAATAAAAATTAATGATCGGGTGTTAGAATTACGTAGTATAGTTTGCCCATTTCTGTGGTCATGAATAACATAGCGTATTTTGTAGTCATACGAGGTAGGGTCAAAAAGTTCCCGGAATCGGTTAATAGAAATTGATTGAAAGTATGTATAACATTTTAATCCTATTTTCCTTCAAAATACTCTCTTCCTGCATCTAAGCACTTATTACACCATTCATACAATCGTTGAAAACACTCCTGAAAGCCATTTTTCGAAAGTTCTATCAGCTGTTTCGTCGCATTTTCCATCACCTCTGATGAATCAGCAAAACGATGTCACTTCAATATCATTTTCAGTTGTGGACTTGTGGAAACAGGTAAAAATCCGGTGGTGCAAGATCGGAAGAATATTGGAGGGTGTTCCAGAGTGGTGACATTGTTCTTTGCAAGGCATTGTTTCGCCATTAGGGAGCGATGTGACAAGGCATTATCATGCAACAAAAACAAATCATTCCCTGCCCATTTTCCCATTTTTCACGCCGTTTTCGTCGAATTATATCTCGTAACCGTTTTAAGATCTCTGTGTGCAATTCTTTGTTGATTGTTTTCCCTGTTTGCACTGGAAAGTTGTCGAACGAGCTCAACATTCTCATCTGTGGTAGAAGTGGAAGGCTACTCAGTCCGAACATCATCTTTATTGTTGTGCGACTGTCACGAAAATGCTTGTGCCACTCGTAAACTGCCGTTTTTTTCATTGCATCATTTTTGTATGCTTTCTTCAGCATCTCAAGAGTCTCCGAGGGTGATTTCTCTAGCAACACATAGAATTTGATATTGGCACGCTACTCTGATGATGGCATTTCACAATACGACGAAAGTAAAAAAACTACGTCTAAAATATCATACACCGCACGTAGAAAACCAACTCTAACTGCCTGCTGAAGGCACAGGACCTCCCTAGAGTGATACCAACCTTCCAAACAAAAATTTCCCTTCCAGCAAACAAATGCTTGACTGCATGTGACCATTCCGGGAACTTTTTGACCCTACCTCGTATTACCTCTGCCAGTACCACGTAGCCACAACGGCATTACTGTTCGGTTCGGGACCGCTAGACAAGAGAATATGGCGTAGTTGGATAGCAATGTGATATTAGTGAGCCAGTTTGGAGGCCGCTAATCTGAGTTATTATTCATTTTTACTGTTCTCTAGAGAGCTTTCCTCTTCTCTATCACCCACCATTCTCCCTTTATTTGCCCCCACTTCTGTTTGTACAACCCAATTCATTTCACCTTGTTTATACACGCTACTCTCTCCGTATAATCAAACGGGCCAACGACAAGTTACTTTAATTTTTTTTAGAACCTTGTCACAAATATTTCTTTTGCAAATGTGACAAATCTTTTTAAAAACTAATTTTAATACATCAAAATATATTTTCTTAGTTTTTCTCACTAATAATTTTCTCATTCATTAATTTAAATTTACAACTGTACAGCTCTGCACAACCAATAATAATATTATATCTTATTAAAAATTTCTTTGGCACTTTTTAAAACACCGCAATTTTAATAACAGGTTCTTCGTATGTAAATGTTATAGCTATCATTGATTGTTACATGAATGTTACTGGCATATATGTTCTTACAAGTATTGTTCAAAATGTAGACCTACATAGCAAACCGAGAAAAGTGTGCTTATCTACGTCAATTTTCGCGTTCCACCTAACATTCTTCGAAAAGTTTTATAGATAGTCTACAGTTCTGAAATTTGATATCGTGGATTTGACACGTAAGAAACCATAATAAAACCATTACTTTTTATATAGCCCAAACTTTTGATTCCCTAAGTTTTCGTATGACTTCATTTAAATGGTGGAGACCACATAAATTAGAAGCAATCACATAGTTCTTTTGTGGGCATGTACATATGTTATGAAATCTTTTTGTTCTTTTTACCAATTGAATTCGGTCAGAAAGTTTCGATAAAATTCCGTGAATTAACTTTTATGTTAACGTTATATTAACATACAAGTTAAACGAAATTTAATAAGTTCCAGAAATTCTTTTGGAATAATTTAAAGCTTTATGCAACTTTAAGCGACAGGAAAGTGATTAGGAGAAGCCGGGAAAAATATTGAGAAAATTAGAATAAACCGAGAAAACATAATACACCGAACTGAATTGAAACAGATAATTACTAATGTTAGGGTTTCCATGAAGAGCAAAATCAACGGTGGATGGAAAAGAGGGAAAATCCTACACTGAACAAATTCGGAGAATGTGAACTGCAGAAAGAGCTTCCAGAAAAGTTGAAAGTCACTTTCCTTGGCTAAAATTTGGCCCATATGCAAAAAGCAACGGGAAAATTAGGAGTAACTTCTTCGGGAAAATTAGGAGTAACTTCTTCGGGAAAGCACGAGTAACTTCTTAAAATACATTACCTCCTTTGAAGTCCCAGTCCCAATCCCGCAAGAGCCAGAATCCTATTTCCTAATTTTAAACTATAAAATTCCCCCTAAATTTCATGAGGTTGCAATTATTCGGTAAAATTGTTCCCCGAGCGACCAGGTGTTCCTTAACACGATGTCGCCATCATAGGGCTTCTCAGCCCTCTCAACCAGGATTCAGGATTCAGGATTCAGTAGTTTATGTTCAATAAAATAAGTTTAAAAAAATACTTACATTTTAGGAGATACGTGAGATAACCATACTTCCGTTTTTATCTAACAGGAAAATCTTTAAATGGTCGTTATTAGTTTAATGAATAATCAATAATAAAAAAAAAATTCATAAAGTAGAATTTCTAGAATTTCGTTATTTATCTTGTATTCGATGTCTAAAAATTTACCAAAAACAGATGAATTATTTTATAATAGTAATATCTTATGTAAATTTAAAGGAGATTTCAAATTGTTATTCTTAGAAAACTGAGTGATTAATTAACATGCTGTGAATTAGTATGAAATAATGCTAATGAAATATCTGTAACAAAATAAAAAATATAATTTTATTTTACTAACTTTCTTGCGAATTAATCATTGGTCTAATTTAAATTCTGACAGATTCGTTTCATAATCCTTTAATTGGATGTGTTGCTGGTTTACGTAAATATTTATCCAGTTGAATACATTTAAGATTAGCTACCACAAAAGAATCAATAAGAAAATCAAATAAAGAATACAATTGAAAATATTTTGATTACTCAGAAGTTCAATAAGACGTATATATAGTGCAGTTGTATAGTAAGTTTGTAAACACTGAATCAGTTAAACAAATATTGAATTTATCCTTCCTTTCCACCCACTTCTTCTTCTTCGTTCCATTTTCATCCATCTCGCCCGTTCCGTAACTCCAAAAGTGCCTTTCGTCAGTTACTTCTATTATTGTATTCAACTTTAGGAAAGATAATATATGGATTACACGTATTGTTTATGCACACTATTTTGTTTGTTTGCTTCTCTGCCTCCCATTCTGTTCTGTCTCTGTATAATGGCAAAACTATTTTGCAATTTTAGTAAAAGCTTATCATTAACATAAATTTTCATATTTTCAAATGTTATGAAAATAATAACTGACATTTCATTATTTAGATTATAAATAAACATGGAAATAACAATGTTGATTTTGATAACAATACTATATACATAAACAAAAATTATTTATTCATGAGAACAGCAATTGTGAAATTTCGTTAAGTTCATTAAGGATTAAGGTTGGATGATTGCTAAAAAAAATATACCGCTAGTCAGTTGATTAATACATTTCTTACTTCAATTGAGTTCTACTACTTTAATTATCTTTTACGAAGATCCTACAGATCCTCGGCTTCCCGCTTCCTACACCCTATCATATTCCTTCTTCGCAGTTACCCTGCGTGAGATTCCTCATCACCGTACTATCTTAAACTCCATGGATCCATGTTTATCGAGGGTGACCTCTTTTTCTTTTATTTTTCTAAATTGAAAAAGAACCTGATCTGGTGTCACTGTCTATTGCAATTTTTTGGACATGTTCATGCTATACTGTCTGCTTTCTATTTTGTTATCCTATAGTAACATGAGAACCAGTGTGATTTCTTATGCTTTTATTTCTTATTATGCTCTACTCTGTTTACCCTTCAAGACCTTCATAACCATCTTTAAATCTCTAAACTTTGCTTATTCTTGGAGCTCATCTGCTAGCACTCAGCGCCATAGGTAGTTATGAGCTCCAATACACAATGCAATCGCTTCTTTGCCCTCATCTGTATGAATTTTTACTAATAATTAAAATAAAATACTTGGCACTGGCATTTTACTAAACAATAAATAAAAATAAAATAAAAAATAAAAACAATAAACGTAAAATAAAATAAAATAATTATGTGTGATAAATCATTGACCTAGAGCAAGGTTGTTGAAACGAACGTTACTCCATTATTTAAGTGAAAGAAAATATTTCGGAAAAGTCAGAGGGAAACACTAAGTAAACCATTTTGGAATAATAAACAAAACACATTTAAAAACTAATGTTTATAATAATTTTTTTGCTGAATATATTTAAGTTTCTCTTGGTATTAACTGAACTTCCACAAAATCATGAGTTACAATAATTTTTTATATTTTTGAAAAATCTTCAAGAAAAATGAACAAAAATTTTTTAAAAATCACTTAAAATGTTTTTATATCAAAAAAACATAGCATATTTTGACGTTAAAATTATGATTGTTTAACGTTGGTAAAATAAATAATGTTAATAGAAAACATTACAAAAACACTCATGCGACTACACATTAATTCTGTTGTTTAATATCAATTTTTTTGTTATGAACCGAAATTTATCACATAAAAATTAGTTTCATACCATCGTCTAATGTTTATTTAAATTTAAGTAAAATTGTCTGACATGGTTCAACAATTATTTCTTTGCGACAACTAATGTGGCAGTCTCTAGATTGCTTCTAGTATGCGCCTTGTTTGGATTGAATCCTCCAGCCCAAATAAATCACATTACCAGGATTGTTTACTAGAAGAAACATTCCATAAACGAAACTGTTCTTTATTATTGTTGAACAATAGGTAGGTATCCAGAAGGGAGGAAAATTTTTGTAATATGTAAAAGCAATTTATTGACGCGGTTAATGTAATTACCTTTATTAAAACTACAAGAAAATAAATAACATCCTGTCTAAACAATCGGTCTAAACCCTTTATAAACAATCGATCTCTGTCTAAACCTTTTATAGTGTTTGGTAAGTATACTTTCCACTTGCAACATGGTCAAGTTTATTAAGAATAAGCTATGTAGTTGAACCTTTTTGGCATAGGTTGGTATTATAGATGTTTCCCGGTAAGTAGGCTATCCACATATCGAAATTAGCGCGCAGCGACCACTTGCTTCCTGAGTTGAACGAATGTGGTAAACTCTTATGTGTCGTACTCTACTGTGTTGTTTTGTTGTTACTTTGTACAGTGCTTAGAAAATTCATGTTTTTACGAGAAAGCAAGCATTAATGCTAATATAAAGTTAAAATAATTTTACACATTTTTTTGTTATGTAAAATTATATGTTGTTTTAAGAAGCATTTTTAGCACTAAACATTATGTGATTACCATTTCAATTAACGTTCCTTGGTAAGTATACTTATCGGAACTTAACATAAAAAATATCTTACTGTTCTGGCACTAGAAACATATTTTTCAAGCCCCAGTAAAGCAAAATTTAATATTTTATAACATATATATTTTTCCCTTTAGTACTGCCCTATAATGAATTAACAAAATAATTGAATTAATACACAGTAGGTAAATGATACTGCAAGGAATACTGCAACATATCCTTCAAGTAAGAACGGAAGGAAAATGAACTCCTGACCAAAGAAGTTCCTGGTTTGCCAGTTTGAGAGCCTGTTTCGCTAAGAGTACCGCGGAGTTCTTCGTATAGCAACCAGCAAGGTTAGGTTAGCCGTGATAATCGCCACATTCGCTAACAATGGTAAGCTGAAAATAAACTGAATTACCTATGATAAACCGGCTCATAAGTTTGTTTAACCTGCATTTCGAATAATAATGTTAATTTTGTTATGTATTATAATAATAAGTAATTAATTGTATTTGTCGCAATAATGACATTCACTAATAAAAGTGCATTGTAATGATCAAAATACTTGCAAATGTAATATGATATTGTTTTCGCTGTTACAGTTGCTACAATGTGAAGTAAACAAACTGAAATAAAGTAAATAAAGCTTTCACAATGTCATTCATTAATTAAACAACACAATTATTTGTGCACCTATGCATTTGTTTGATTTTCTGAGAGGATGAAAAATATTGTAGAACAAGTTCACCTTCGGCATTTTGTTTTGTGTAAATTATTCAGGTAGGAGTTTCTCGTAACAAAATAAAATGTCTCGTAACAGTGAAAAATAATAATGATTTACTTCATTGTTAACAGTAGAGAATGTTTAACAAGATTATTTTCATTTAATAGTGTAAAATAATCTAAGTGACAAAAGGTACTAATGCTTTTATTTTTACATCCGTTTATTAAACCATTAAATTTTTCTCATTTATATGTGCTTGTAACTGAGAAGATGTTTTGACTACCAAAAGGGGTTGGATGAGATTTCCATAACTACTTTTTTTGTAATTATTTGGTAACAACTATTACTGTGTATTTATACAACCAACAGTTTTTATGATGTACGTATTTAATGTCCTGTTTTCGTTTTGATTGAGCAAATCACTCAGTGGCAAAATCTTTTCACTGTTTTGTATAAGATCCTTATTCCAGCACCTTTTAATCTCCTTTGTGAATTTTGTGGTAGGTGTAGGTGTGATGTTTGTATCTCTGGATTCATGTGATTTATTAGGTTTGAATGAAAAATTTTAAAATTAGTTTTGAAATTGTATAATTTAGTTGTTTATACTATGTCTATGTTTCTAACTTCTCTTAACCAATGTGATTAAGTAAATGAAGTTCATTTACTCTGAATAATTTCTTAATTATTTCTGATGCTTTAAATAGAGCGGTAAGGCTTTTTGTTCAAAAACAAAATCTAAGAAAAAAATATTTACAAGCAGCCCTTGGAACTTTCCAGAATAAAATAACTTTCTCAAAATATGTAGCTTTTTCTATAGAAATCTTTAGCTAATCACGTGAAGTCATTTGAATCCACTTTTAGGAGATCTAGATATTTTTTTAACACATTTCCCCTCAAACATTATTAATTTTTGAACAAATCTCATAACGATAAAAATTCTACAGAGATATTTCATATAATTTCCAGTATATAGTTTTTATAAAAAGTCGTTAGATGGCTAAGGTCGATGCATATGAACGGATATAGTAAGTGAATTCTTCTGTCCTTATGCAGATTTCACCAGATGCTACAAAACATCTTTTTTGACAATTTTAAATTGAAAATTAATTATCTGTTATGACAATAATAATAACAATTTCTAAATTTGAAAATAAGGTTCTAAAACTTGAATTACTTGCCGGAGCCTGCAGTCATCTCCACAGCCCTACACTCTAATGTACATGTTTTGTACGAGAGGGTTATCATGTAATTCAAATTAGTCGTGCGTCGTCTTGTATAGTTGTTTCGCAACATCAATAATTACGTATGGGATTTGTAAATCTTTTTGCAACACTAAGTTCGTGACGTAAAAGGGGCATTGCGTTATCGTTCGTAGAATCTTGTTTTGAATCGATTGTATAGTTTTGTGTGTGAAGGTTTAGCTGATCCCCAAAGTTGAACTCCATGAATGTCTAGATTGGTTTTAAGACTGTCTGCTACAAAGCTTATTGGAAAGAAAATACATAGGCTACATATTTTATTTACGGATAAATACTCCAAAAAAGTTTAAACATTTAGGAATTATTACAAAGTGTTTTGTAATCTCAAATTAATTACTTCATTTATAATTTACCTGAATATGATTCATAGATAGACATTTTCTTCTGTTTACGCATATTTGAGTTCTTAAGGAATTTTGAGCAAGTTCGTAAAAGTATTCCAACAACAGTGAACATTGCAATATAATACCAGAAAAATTGAATTCTCGTTAGTTAAAACGTTTTTCTAGATAACAATTTTTAATGTAATATAAAAATCTGATTTTTATAACTTTTAAGCAGTTTTTATATCACCTTTTATTAACACTAAAAGCAACAAAATGTAGAAAGGTCATAGGTACATTATTTACCGACAGCTAAGAGCCCATACGGAAAGTCGTTTTAAAACCTGATTCAAGTTTCTTTAGAATAATTTGCTGCCGTCTCTTAGAGATAAATGCATATAATAATAAATGCATTTAAACGTTATTAAATTTTATTAATATCATTATGCTGCTATTGAAAATGCAGAATTGTATAATACCGATTTTGAGTTCATAATTAAGAATCTATAGTGGTTATCTCACGAAATCGATAATGTCTCGACTGTAAAACTTCATATCAATTAAGATGCTCAGCAGACTGCTGACTTGCGTTCGGGGAAGTAGGTCATTATTAAGCATAAAATGGTTGACATATTTTAATAATGATTAATTTCATCATTTTTATTTCTTTTAAGACTTATCGTGTTAGAATATATCATGTACATTGATTAAACAAGTTTTATGACGTGGATAACATCATTTTGTCAGCATGATCGAATCACAACTACAGTTGATTATTATACTCACCAAATTGGTAGTTCTTGTGTAATCGACGAGTCAAAAAAAATAAACTTCCTACTTTAGACATAAGTTGTAGTTGTATTTTAGCACACATTAGCATTTAGTGGAATTAAATGAACTGTACGATTTTGCTTTAAATTAGTATTTAGCTTGTATGATTCATTTTACGTGATTACTACAACTGTGAGTTAATAAAGGCAATCGTATTTATGTATATCTAAGAGCGTGATTTTCTCTTTTAGTCTTCACAAATGAAGTCAACACAGTGTGATAGGTGTCGGTGTGATATTGTGCGTATCTATAGATTTGTGTAATTAATTTACTTTGAATGAAAATGAATGATTAGTTTTTAATTGTTTAGTATACCTCGTCTACGTTGGGAAATCATGTATGAAAAAATTTCATACGTAGCAGGAACTATGAAGAACTATATGAAGACTCTGAACTATGGAGAATATATTAGGAATAATACACGGTTATTATTTAGTAAAGTAACCGTGGATGCAACTACAAATAAAATTTAAAAAAAATTCTGATTTGGTTTACATTCACATCATAATAAATCACAGTTTAAAGGCTAATTTTGCATTATGTACAAGTGAATCTATTTTCAAAGAATTCTGGTTACAGTTCCAATTAATAAAATAAAGTTTTTAGAAACTCAGGAACCATAGATAACAATGAACCAATCAGTATTCCAACAAATCGGAATAATTGGATTAATGTTGTCAGTAATTTAGAATTTGAGAACCAAGTTTCTATTAATTCCAAAATTCCTAATTAATATTATTTAGTTGTAACCACTGCTTTCAAAATTATACTTTAACTAATTTTGATTTCAATTAATATTATGAACGGAAATATTCAGGTAATAAATAGGGGTTTATAAAACACTCATCCGTTTGACATTCGAAGTACGAGAGGTTTGCGGTCTATCTGGTTACCAAGTACATCTGTTTAATATTGTGAAATAAGCGATCTTATAAATAAACGAATTGTGAATGGTTTGACCCAGATTACATTATAATGGTAACTAGTGCACAAACATAGTATACACCTACTAAATTTATCAATGTACCATAAACTCAGTAACTATAAATAATACAATTAACTTTATTACACGTTATTAAATATCCTTGCCGCATGCAATACAGTTTATAATCACGAACGATAGAAGATCAAAATTATATGCACATAACAGTGGTATAATTGGATTTAGTAAGTCAAAACACTCCTAGAATCAATAATTTTGGTTACTTGTATCAACTTCAACTTAATCACGTTATACCGTAATAAAATAATTAAGAGAAGTTTCTAGAAGTTCAGTTTTACATTTTATTTCTGAAAAATCATTAATTGAAGAAGTGGAGGTGGTATAATTCTTCAAGAAAGGTAAAAGCAATGTGGTAACTTTCCCTAAAGGGACAAAGCTTAAAGTAAATTTTTATCCAAATATAGTAAAACATAAAACGTTTTATTCAAAATTAACATTAATTGCAATAATACTGAAAATTATATATACCATATTAAGTATGAAGAAGGGAGGTTTGATGGGTTCATTTTTATCTTATTAAAATTTATTTACGTACATCATTGTAATAATATATCTAGCCATCTGACATCATCTTATAAAATTAATAAAACTAAAAAATATAAGAGCTGATACTATGTTTGAAATATTAAATTATAAGACATCGCGTGTACCTTTTTAATCTGAAATAATGAAATTACAATGTGTCTGATAAACTAAATGAAGGAAATCCAATTTACTTTTAAAGAAAAATGTAAAACATATACAGTTTTCCTATTAACTAAAGAATTATCTACATTATATAGGGTGATTCAAAAAGAGCGCCGGTTTTGATATATCAAATTAAAGAGATTTATTTTATTGAAAAACTGAAAATAAATACATCAACAAGTTCATCTTACCTTCCGATTTCGTGTATGAAAAATGATGTCATGCATGTGTCCTCCTCTACTGCGCTGGCACGCATCAACTCTGTCCATGAAATTGGATATTACTGCACGACAAGTTTCGACTTCCATTTGCCCGATAACCCGTCGAATTTCCTCCTTCAAGTCATTGATGTTTCGGGGTTTATTGGCATACACCAATGACTTCAGATGACCCCAAAGATGAAAGTCACAAGGCGTCAAGTCACACGACCTTGGTGGCCATTGATGGTCGGAATTACGAGAAATGATGCGATCCTGGAACCGTTCACGGAGCAACAACATTGTTTCTCGTGCAGCGTGACAGGTGACACCATCCTGCTGAAACCACAACTCGTCAATGTCCATTCCATCGAAATGACGCCACAAAAACTCCCTAATCATCGTACGGTATCGGTCTCCATTTACTGTCACGGCTTGTCCTTCTTGATTTTCAAAAAAGTAAGGGCCGATGACACCGCCCGACCAAAAGCCGCACCAAACTGTCACTCGCTGTGCATACATTTCCCTTTCATTAACCAAGCGAGGGTTTTCTAAACCCCACATACGGCAGTTCTGTTTATTAACAAAACCGTTTAAGTGGAAGTGCGCCTCATCACTGAAAATGATTTTGTTTGTGAAGGCATCATCATCCTGCCGTTTTCTCAATACCCAGTCAACAAACTGTCGTCTCTTCTGGTGGTCTGCCACTTTCAAATGTTGCGTCAACTGAATTTTATACGGGTGATATTGGAGATCTTACCGAAGAATTCTCCGTACAGAAGAACATCTTAAACCCAATTGTTGAGAACGGCGACGTATTGATTTTGCTGGGCTAACAGCCACACTGTCACGAACCAACGCAACGTTCTGCTCAGTTCGGCCAGAACGACGACGTCCAGAACTTTTAAGATCGACTGTTGAACCCGTCTCAAAAAACTTTTTCATGAGCCTGCGAACTGTTGATTCATTCGGTGCTTCATTACGTCCTAGAGTACCGCGAAGTCGCCTGACAGTAGCCGCATAACTCTCTCTCCACTCTGGTAAAATGTTTTGACGATTAACACTCGTTGTGTAATAGTAAACTTCACCGTGGTTAGACACAGACTGCGAGAGTACTACACTGCGAACAAGAGAAACTACAACTGAATCGTCAATCGGAATGTTCTCCGAAATAGAAATGAAGTCTAACAATGTTGCCAACCGATAAACAAAAATTTACCAGCCGTTTAAAAACCGGCGCTCTTTTTGAATCACCCGTTATTTAGATGAAAATAAAAATGAAGATTACAAGAGTATCTGTACAATAAAACTAACGAAATAGAAAAATGTAGTTTTTTAGCTACAATTTGTTGATCAGCTCTGGTACTAGAGTTTATGTTAGCAAAAATCCTACAAATTATATGAGAACATATTGCATAACCCAGCAACATGGTTTTTCACAAGTTTTAATAATTATTTCGTTTCCTCTTGATAATAACGATCTAATTATCTATACTAACGATGGAGACATCGTAAATAAAATAAAGCAAATTGGTGTTTTCCAACTTAGCAGGAAAAAATCATGTTGCTGATTTATGTAATACGACCTCAGATAACTTGTAATTTGTTTTGAGATCATTTATTCCACTATCTTACCTGGAAAAGAAATTATTGTTACAAGAAGATAATTTTTCTATTTCATTAATTGTTTATTCTTTTTATTTATATCAAACGAAACATCTTATTAAAATTAGATAACTATTTTTTCTCTGATGATTTACTACCACTTTAAAATTTAAATGTGATGATAATAATTGTTTTGAAATGACATGTTAGAAATGTGAGAGGTAGAACCAATAATTGGTACCTACCCAAGATAAGTGATAAAAATCTTCTGAAGTTTTAATAGGTAAGCATAATTTTATTAAATCATTAGGTCTCTACACCAGTGTCTTTTTAGGTTTATTGTGGGATTACCAGATACATGTAAGATGGAAGGAGATCGTGAAATAGGGTTATCTAGTTCATTTGACTTGTGAAAGTGTTAGTACACAAGCATTTAATAAACTTTTAGATGAAAAGTATTCGCAAATCTGTGTAAGGTTTTGGTACAACAAATATAAATGATACAACAAAAAGTAAGTAAATTGTTTCTAATGTATATTTTTTAACAAGGCGTAATTAATATCATTAGTATTATACAATAAATCTGTTAAATGTAGTTCGTCTTAAAAGAATATAACGACTTATAATAACTTAAGATTTAATGACTTAGAACAAAATTAATTTATATTATCATTATTTAACAATATTTATATTATTCCAGTAATGTTCACAATTTTCTTTTTGTATCCGAAGTGGTGAAAAAAGCTCAAATTTTCACTTCCGCAGAATGGGGAAGTATAGTTACTTGAGTCACGAGTTTTCCTTTGTTGGCAACGAGGGGTAAAGGGAAAAACATCTGTGCGCATGCGCGACTGCTTTAATTGTAGCACAAAAAACACACCTTATACTATATCCAGAGTTTATACAGTATATCGCGGATTTTTTTGTAGGTTAACTGTACGAATATAACTTTTTGTTACCGTTAACAAAAATGTTAGGTTCTCGAAAACGTGAGCAGACGATTCACAGTGCTGAACGAAGTCTGGTATGTATTGTAATAATGTTGTGAAGTTGAAGCTAAACAGAATAGTCTTTTCCTGCCTCTTAACAAAAGCCTGAGCGAGTGGCTAACTACTGTGATGTTACTACTGTAATGCTTCTTTTTCCAAAATTTGAATAATAAAGAAGAAAATTAAGGCGTGAAGCAGCTATTCATCAATAGTTTTGTTGACACCTGGTAAAAAAGGAAACGTTTAGGAAAAAACTAGTGAGATTGACAGTGAAGACGCCGGTGACAGCGATAATAAATAAGGCAATTCATTCGTAGAAAATTTTGTTCTAATGGAATAAGGTAGCTGGTCATTACAGTAAATGAAAAATTTCTAGTTATGAAATTAAGTTATAGGCAATATTACAGGTCATATTTATTTCTTATAAGGTTTAACAGTGTCTCACTCTTGAGGTTGGCAGCACTGTTAAATTTTAACTTCCCTTCCTCACAGCCCATTCATACGCAAAAAGCAATCTCGTTATTTCAGTACCTATAGTGTTTGACACAATTGAGACGTTCTCGTTCATTCACAAAGATGCTGCAACCACTTGATCCGAACTGCAAAATGTTCACTGTTTAGGCTATCTTTTTGTTTAAATAAAATTTAGAAGATTATTATTTTGTTACAACTGCTTCTGTATTTTTAAATTCTTAATTTATAACCTTGATATTAGATTTTAGTACGAAGCAAAATATTAAGGTTGTACCAGATACAACCTGTAAGGTCTGCCTGGAAATTACAATAAGTATGCCTATTATGTGTTTTTCTTCAAGACCTTATTAAAAAAACATTTCTTTATTTAACAATGTTTAAAGTAAGTAAAGAGACATCCGAACTACGAAAGGCAAATAATTCTTAGTTAAGTCCCGTTTCACGCGTTTTGTATATCCGCGTTTTCACACATACGAGGATTTAGTTCTGCTACGGTAATTAACTATTCAATAACGTCTTGTTGTGTACGTCAGTAAGAAAACAATTTTTTTGTTTATGAGAAGTTAGGATCCTGTTATTAACTTGTATTACAAAATAAATTTACTACTTGCAATTACGTTAGAAAATAATTTTCTAAACGAATATACTAGGAAATATAACTAGGTCTACCAATGAGCACTAACGAGCTATAAAAATTTTTTTTGTCACGATTTCAACACATAATCATGACTCTACATACATACATACATACACACAAACGATAAAATTGTAGTAATTATGATTCCTTCATAAACAGTGTTTTTTCTAAACTTATCATGAAAATTTGTTCAAGACTTTTAATGGTTGTTTTGAACGACTAATCTTTAGATGTTTCCTAAAGTACCTTCATGAGTTGAAGTAATCCTTTCAGTCAAACAGAGGAAATTACTATGATAATTAAAAGAAAAAAGTGAGGAAAAACTGTCCTGGTAACCTACTTTTTTATTACAAGAAAAGATTGTTTTGGTTATGGAATTTATTTTTCTGATTTATCAAGATTTAAATTCATACAAACAAATTCCTTTACGCTTTTCTTTCTCCGTTTTCTAGACGGGTGTTGGCGGTACCGACGTTCTTTATTATTTTCAGCGCGCTGTAAAATGTCTCCAAAGTAAAATAGCGCTTTATATTATTCTCTCTGTCTCAGTAATTTCTCAGTTTCATTCAATCTTTCTTTTTTCTTTTACACAAGCTCGAATACGAACTCCCGTACGCACAAATTCACTACACCTTTACAACATATAAACAAAGATACTCGCACTCGTTTTCACAAACTTCCGCCGTTGTTTTTCTCGCACACTTCCTTTATCCGTTATGTATGCTAACGGTATGGTAGGTAAATTTTCTACTCGTTCTTTATGTAGAGAAAACAAAGTTTTTGGCCGACCAACCTGTCCTCTGTTCCAACATAGCACCTGCTTCTATATATCACATAGTCTACATAATTTCATGGTAAAGTTAGTCACTTTTTAATGAAATGAACGTATGTGAAATTAAATTATTCCAAAAGAGCTGTTACACAAGGGGTTCTTTCTCTTTACATTAGCGTTACGTTCCTTTAAATACTAAAACCTTGCCTCAGGGTTACATGAACTTACATAAATTTTATGATCGACGATTTTAATCAGATGTCTTTTTTTATGTGAATAAAATATACAATTATTTCTCTGTTTAAATAATTCAAACCATGACCTCGATGCCAAAAGTTAACCTCAGTTATTAATAAGCTCGATCCACAAACAATTAGTCTTAATTTCATCGATGGATAAACAACGAAGTTATCAACTTATTTCACGAAGCAGATAGACAATCGTCCAATTTCCTCTCGATTTTTTATGCCTTAAAAATAAATACCAGAAATTTTTTAAACTTAAATAATATATCTTCGTTTATTAATAAAATCTTCGTAATGCATACTGTGTATAGGGTATTCATTCCTATTTCTAAAAGGTTTTAATTTCGAATTGAACGATTTTAAGGTAGATTTCACTACCATGTTGTTAAATTAATTAAATTTATCGATAATATAACATAAAATACATCCAATTACATTAAATAACAACATAAATTTAATTTATTATTCTACCTTCTGTACTCCGATGATCACGTGTATGTTGATAATGAACAAACTCTTCAGCGTTTCTTATACCTATACAGATTACAAAAGTGGCTGTTTAGTACAACTTGGATATATTTGTGATAAAAACATCAGTAAATGGTTGTTTTTGGTAACTATCTCTGACGTTGTTACGTTTACTGAATAGTCGAGGTATTGAACAGAACAGAAAATACAAGTTTCTTGGATGTCTGATCATACATTGGTAAAGTGGACGTAGACTGACCTCAAGTTAGTGTATTCCTGTGTACAGAATGATATCAAGGACCCATAAAGCAAAAAATTCTAAAACCCTGTAGTGAAGTTTTATACGTATCAATAGATATCCTTGTATGTTTTAATGGCAAAGACATATTGATTTTAAAATCCGAAAAAATTAGTCAAGTACAAGCAGCAAAGATGCATTTTTAAGTAAGTCCCTTGGTGTTTCTAAAACAAACTATCTGAAAAATTCTGACGTTAGAAACAGCCTCGGTGTGTTTAATTTAAATGAACGACAAACTAAACATCGTTAGATTTGGTTTCACCATGTTTGTAGGACAGAAGAAAGTTGACTTAAAGAGAATATTATATACACTGCTGGTAGTGCCCGAGAGGTTGGATGAATCTAAAAGAAAGGGGCTGGCCAATTAGGAGTCGTAACAGGTATGTTTATCTTTTCCATTCAATAAAGACTGGAGGTAGGTAAGTATCATAAATTAAATTTAAAAACTGCTTCAAAATTATACTTAAATTAAACAATTTTTGTTAAAATGTGAAAACTGGCTGATATAAATGACCCCACTTTGATTTGGTTTTTTTGTCATCAGTCTCTCGACCGGTTTGATGCAGTTCTCCAAGGTGTTTTATCTTGCAAAACACGATTTAAATCTACATACCTTCACATCCTACATCTTTTGCAATTTGCTATAAATATTGTAACCTTTGCCTCCCCCTACAATATTATCTCCCTCAATTATTGATAAAGTAATACCTAGATGTCTTTAGGTATGCCCCACTATCCTATTCCTTTTTCTCGTAAGATGTTTCCAAATACTTCTTCTTTCATCCACTCTTCTAATAACCTCTATATTACTTAGGTATTTTGTCCACACAACTAATCTTTAACATTTACTGATAGCACCAACTTCAAAAGGTTCTACCCTCTAACTTCCTTTCTACAGCTCCTATTACCCAAGTTTCACTCCCGTAAAATGCTACACTCCAAACTCAGTGTTTTAAGATTTTGTTCCTAATCGGTAAATCAGTGTTTGTAATCAGTAAGCTGTATTTCTTTACAAAGGCCTTCCTAGCTTGAGCAATCCTACATTTGGCATCACTTGTGCTTCTACCATCCTTTGTTATTTTGCTCCATAGAAAGGAGAGTTCTTGAACTTCCTTTTTATTTTCGTTGCCTACTTTTAAATTTCCCATCACTTCTAATCTACTCTTTCTTATGCATAACACTTTCGTTTTGTTCTTATTAATGAACATTAATGTACCTTTTTCATGATCTCATCCATTCCATTTAAGATATACATACACAAATTTTAATAAAAATCAGCGAATGATTGTATAAAAAAACTTATAAAACAAAATAAAATAAAATACCCTGGACCTGCAGTACAAAAAACATAAATACAAAATCCTATAGTTTTTTCTTTTCCTCAGCTACTACGATAACATCGGCGAATTTCAGCATTTTTATTGTTTCACCTTGAATTTGTATTCATACGTTAAATTTTTCCTTCTTTTCATTTATTGCTTCTTCTATATACTAGTTAAAAGAGAGTGGTGACAAAGAACATCCTTGTCTTACACGTTTTTTTACATTAGCTTCTGTTTCGTACCTCGATTCATAAAAACAGCTCTCTGAATCTTATACAGATCGTAATACATTACTTCCTTCAAATGTAATTTCTAGCCTTTTTAACGTTTTAAACACTTTAGTTTAGTCCAGATTGTCAAATCATGATTTAACTATCGCTAGAAACAAGTTAAATTACTGAAAAAAGTGTTATTAGGATAGTATTTATTATATAGAAGTGTGGCACATCAGCAATTTCTAAAATCATTAATTTTGGCGTTTAGGTGTATTATTACAGTGTTAATGTAGCCTACTATATAACTGTCTATCCTTTATTTCTCTGCGTTATATGGGATAATTTGAAAACATATTGTTACAAATGTGCTGGTATGAAAATAAAAATAATAATTTACTGATAACTACATTAGTCCACGGGAAATATATTTACTATCGTTGTTATAACCTATAGCCTAAATCTAGCGGTGATATAAGAAAATAAATTTTACTTATTCAGAGTAATAATATCATATATATTTCGTTATTTAATTTTATTTTTTCGAAGAAATTACGATAAAATTTATATTTATCCTTAAATGTTAATAATTCTTAGAACAAATTTACTTAAAAGTTGTTTTACAAATAAATGCAATAAAAAACGAAAAAGAGATCACTAAAACAAAATGAAATTATCTTTCATAAATAAAATCTAGTTTCTATTAAGTAACAAACACAAAGGGAGACTTTTCGTAAAAGAAAATTACTATTAAATTCCCATCAAATAAATAAGGTAGAGTGCAATAGGGAAGTAATATAAAGTTTTCTCTACTTAACTTTGAAGTGTTGTACACGTTTAATAATAAGAGCACGAGCTAGAAAAAGACGGAGATAAAATGGAAGTGAGAGCTATGGAAAAAGTTTATTGGATTCTTTCCATTTTTCCTTACTTCAGTGAAAATATCCGTGTAGTGTTTTAAATTTGAAGTTTTTAATAATTATTCTTTGATAAAAATACAAATATTTCTTCAAAGCATTCGTTCCTTGTAAATTAGGGTAAAATGGTTACAGCTTTTAAGTTCAAGTATAATTTACGGATAATATAGTTCATAATTTTTAAATTGTCTTGCCTTTATCAGTTGAAAACCATTTAGGGCAACTGAGAAGATAATTGTTTAATTTTAGTTTCTGTTAAACAAATTAATTTTTTTTTTGTAAATTTGGAACGATAAAATTTTAAAACAGGTTAATTTATTACTTGATTTATTTACTTGAGTTGTGATGCCAGTTATCTGTAACCATGAAATTTAGAAATAAGTTTTCAAAAGCTTTAAAGACTTACGTACACTTTTAATCAAACACTAGTCAGTAAAGTGTGTAAGGAGGTGGTTTTAAAGTTTTGTTATACTTTGGTTATGCTAGTTTTAATGTATGGTTCGTAGTATTGAATGATAACTTTTGAGTTGATATCGAGAAAAGATGCTGTTGAGATAAGATTTTTAGGATGTTTATCACGATATTCATGGCTGGATCATATTGGTAATGAACGTAATGTGACATTTATACAAAAAGTCCGTTTTGGGATCTGGAAAAAAGTAAATAATTAACAAAATTATTTATTTATTTATTATTGCTAAAAACAAGTACAAAGAATCTTATCCTATCTTATTTCCTAATACCCGCATAGGTCTAGCCTATGCGCGGGTATGAGTTGGTTTATTTTATTTATTCTATTACAATATTAGCTTTTTATATCTACACTAAATTTATATAAAAGAAAAGAAACAAAACTTTACAAAAAAAAAACAGACAACAAAATTTCCTAACGTAAATATACAAAAAACAGAATAATAGTATAAAAGATAAATTAAAAAAAAATAAAAATAAAATGCCATGTAAAGGCAAAGGATGAAGCAGACTTTCGATGACAATGTTAACAAAATAATTTTTTTTTTTTTTAGCTGACAAGAGGAAGAGAAATTATATTTGAATATTTATAGAACTAATTAAATCCTTAGACTCCCCTCTCCCTAAATTAATCAGCCAGTTGGTTACTTTTCTTTAGTATAATTAAGGAGTTACATCAGTCTTTCGGATAGCCTCTGGTAAATTAAGGTATGTGATTACGGCTATATAATGTGCTGCAGGGCTGTTAATGGTTTAATGCAATCTAGGGCCTTGATATCCAATACGGGTTACAGCTCTGGTATGATAATTATGAGTTATTTTCTGTAGTACAGAAAGTTTATTAGATCTTTTGTACAGTAATAAGTTTCTTATGTAAAGTTGCCGAATGTCAAGTACGCGAAATCTACCGTATAATAAATCAGAAGGGAATTGTCTGTCACAATTTGAAGCTCTTGTGATCACAGCTTTCTGAGCCGTTACGAGTGGTTCCAATGTCAAACGGAAGGCCCCACCCCAAGCGATGATTCCGTACTGCAGCAAGGATTGTATCAAGGCACAATATACCTTTCCTTAGGTCATTTTGTGACAAAATTCTATTTATGCGGGAAGAATATGAAGGAATTTTCGGATTTTTTGTTTCAAGTGATGAATATGGACGGACCATCTTATTCTTTCATGAAACCAGATTCCGAGGTATTTGTATGAATTAACATGTTCTAGGACATAACAGTTACAGGGTATAATATTATTTTGACACGAATGAAATTGTAGGATTTTGTTTTTTTGGGTCCGTAAATGGTCATAACGATACTGATATATATTTAGTTTTATTTTCGTTCACAGTAAAGGAATTAGAGTTGAACCACATCTTAAGCAACGTTAATGTTTCTGCGGCCCTGCTGTATACTTCATCCCAGTCAGATCCTTCCAAAACAACACCTGTATCATCAGCGTAAAGGAAAAGTCTACCGTTCCCTATTGTTAGTTTTCCCAGACTATTTATATAAATTAAAAATAGTATAGGAACAAGTGTGCTGCCCTGTATAACGCCAAAATTAACTGCCATATCGTCGCTGATATGTCCCTCGATTGATACCACTTGGATCCTGTTACGTAAGTAACTACGAAACCAGTTTAATGCCGCTCCCGTAATACCCATTATTTCCAGTTTTTTAACTAGACTTTCTCTATCTATAGAGTCAAACGCTTTGGCTACATCAATGAAGATTATTAACACACGTCGATCTTTTTCAATCATGCTATAAATATCAGTACAAATCTGAAAAAGGGCATCATTAATGTTTTTATCGTTTCTAAATCCAAACTGATTAGGAACAAGAAGACCGCTTGACGACAGGTAATTTACCACTTGGTATTTTACATACTTTTCGAGAATTTTTTAAAAAATTGTCAGAAGAGAAATCAGTCTATAATTCTCGAGATTTCCCTTAAACCCAGATTTGTAAAGTGGAAAAACTTTTGCTCTTTTGAATACGTCAGGAAACGTACCGAGTGATAAACTGAGGTTAACTATGTGTTGAAGGGAAGCTAGCATAAGGTTAATATTGTTTTTGACTAGATTAGCGTTTATCTCATCGACTCCAGGGGCGGAACCCTCTCTTAGTTCTTGAACGAATTTTATAATTGTTTTAATTGATACGGAACTGAATTTAAAGCTTTTGTTGTGACAGTTATTTTCCTCATTTATTGGTGGCATGTCCACAACTGGAATCTTGTTAGCCAACTTACTACCGACCTCAGAAAATAAAGTTTAGAATTACAAGTATTTACGAGTATTACTCGTATTACAACTAAAAATTTCAAATAAATAAATGACTAAAATTTACAAGTAGTTTACAGTTAAATTATTCAATAAATGTTAAACTAATTGCAAGTAACTAACTCAATAAATCACTTAACCAATTTACTTAATTCTATTTACAAAAACTAATCAGAATAATTAATTAGAAGTTTAACAATGGACAGTAATTCACAGTAACGTTGGCCTTTTCTAACGCACTGGTATGCACTATGCGGTTCGCTCACTCAATCACAGGCAATACGAAACAGAAACTGATCGTAAATAAACCGGCGCTTGTATAGGTGGACAAATGGAGAGTTCAAGAAAATACAGAGAATTTCGATATAATAATAAAGTACAAAATCCTTCTACCAGCTTCTGGATAAATCTTAAACACTATAAACAAATTAGGATTGAATAAGTGTTACAAAAAGCCAATTATTTAAATAGGTACTCGGCTCTTCCAATACCTGCACAACAACAGCCAGGCCTACCTTTACTATAAACACAGTTTGTAACTATTTCTCGGAAGTCTATTATTACTCCTATTATTTAGGTTAACATTTTTTAAACTCTTGGTCATTCTCGAACAGTCTTTCCTTTAAATATTGTCAAAGTATTAATGTGACAAGGGGTAATAGTAAGTATTTGGAAATACATGCAAGAGTGGTGTAGTTATTTGTTGCAGATCGAACGCGGAAACAGATGATTACTTACAAGAAAAGTGGCCAACGTGGTATTGGACAACGCGACGACGTCGAAAGGTTAGCATCACAATTTCTTTAATAAATAGCAAAACATTACGTTTTTAACAGGAATGGTACAAAAGGTCTATTATCTGTACTGTGTATGATAAAGGCGGGTTACTAATTTAGTGATAGAATAATTTTTTATTTGATTAAAATTGTAAATTAATAAAAAGTTTCTAAGTAAACGTAGTTTTCAAATAAGTAATTGAATCAATGTGTACAGCCTTGCATTTTTTCATGATTCTAAGTGGTTGTTACCAATCAATACACAATTTTATACTTATCAAGGAAATAATTGATTTTTATAATGAAATTTGTTTCTTATAATAACCTTCAAACCTCCACGCGACTTTTGAAAATTTGGGCTGTAATGATTTTGAACCAAAATATAGAGTTAATGAGAAGTAATGAGAATTAATAAAATGAGTTTAGAAAAGATTAATAGGCGTTGAAACTTTTCGGTGAAATACGTAGTTAGAAAATTTGTAGCTGCTTTTAGTAATTACGTAATGAAATTTAGTTTTAAGTCAAGAAGTAAGAAACAGTAATGAGGACAATTTTCTACTTACATGTGTATTCTGTAGAAGAAAGAATAGTAAATTTACAGTCTAGGTCGCCAAATATTGTCAATAAATTTACAATTATTTAAGTTTTGGAAATGGTATCCTAAAATGGCCTTATCTTACAGCAGGAAGCAGTTAAGTTTTCTTTAAAATAAGGTGTCATTCTGGAAACAAAGACTATATACTGAACATGTCTAGTTTTTTTTTTTTTGAAAACAAATAGAACCTTGTTGTCAAAAACACATATTACATAATGTTTTTTTAAGTTCATTTTTTAAAAGTTGTATCAACAGCTTGGTCATTAGCGACTACAGTGGGGTTGTGGAACGTTGGGTTGTGAGGTGTTATAATTTCCAGATCCTAGCCGGGAATCGAACACAGGACCTCCGCGTGGTACGCCTGTGAGCTACCACTACGTCAAGGAGGTGGCCAATATTATATTTTTGGCTACTTTATAAATTTTAAAAAAAATTTACAAAAACTGCAGAAAGCAATTAAAATAAAAGGAGTAAGCAAGATGTTTTAAAAGTATAAAAGTAGACTTTGCCCATAACAGACAGGTGGAGTGTCAAATTATTTACACTCAATCTGTTAGTTGCAGGGCTAAAATAAATAGGTCTGTTTCTTATCAGATGGTCAGCCAATTAAATGACTGAATCATTTAAGAACAGAAGAGGTAGAGGTGTAAAAGACACTAATCTGAGTTATCTCCTCTGAAAGTAATGGATTTCATTATACAGCCAGACCCTGTGGTGAATGAAGTGAAAGTGTCTTTTGCAGAGTGGAAAATATATGCTTTTCAGAGGGCCTGGCATGCTGATAAGTGTACTTTTCCACTCAGTGAGGAAGGCAATGGTAAACCACCTCACTCCTCGATTTACTTAGTAAAACCTCTCAGGTTCAAACCAGCCTTTCGGCTGATGACCTAAACAACAAAAAGTAGACTGGCCTTTTCAAAAATTTCGTAAAAGTTTAGCCTTACTTTTAATGCAGCCCTAATGTTATAGGTATTAAATATTTATTTATAATTTTTCATTTTCAGAAATTTTTTTTTATTAATTTTTTATTTCCTTAAACGTAATCTTAATTTTACTTATTTGGAACAGGAACTTAAACGCAGGGCTTCTAGTGTTGAATGACGAGCTTTACTTATACCAGAACAGACATTTTAATAACGAAGTTGCTTGCAATAATATTACAGTTAAGTGGATTTTCTGGCAAACTTTTGTTGCTATTTTTTTTAATAATGGCGGACAACAATAAGACCAAGCGCAACGAAACACAATGTTGCTTTCCGGGGCGTCATTATAATTGTGTGTTTGTGTTTCTGTGCGTGCGTAAGTTGGTAAGAGTGTACGCTATTCAAAAACCAATTAACTCTCGTGTTCTTTCATTTCTCCACCCCGTCATTCCAACCCTTCCATAAAAAACGTTTTTATTCCTTCTTCTCAGAACTTACTCATTCTTTCTCTTTTGTTACATTTTCTAATATCTTGGACTTATTTTTTAAATTCATAAATCATTGTTTTCTTAATTATAAACACATTCTGTCATCAACAATATTTTTCATAATAAAATTATTTCTTAATATATAATTATAACAGTTTAGCGCTAATTTAATTAAAATGCCTGAAGTATGCGCAAAAATATTAATATTAGCATATTTTTTCATTATCAATCGTTTCTGGTCGTATATTACAAAGTGATTTCTGGAGAAGACAGCCTGTTCAATAAAAACAAAACACTCATGAACAAGTATATCTTTTCGAATGGTTGGGGAAGCAGGGGTGATAAAAATTTTCATTTAAAGAAATATTAACTACGCAGTGTAACAGCTGAAAAATGGACACACCGTATGCCTTAGGTTAAAAAGAAGTGAAGAAATGTATCAGGAAGTCAAATGATTTATGATAACGATCAAGACTAAACAAAATGCTACCATATTATGGATACCGAATAAATGTGAACGATTAATTTACTTGCAATTATGGATACAGAATGAGTGTGAAAGATTAACTTTCTAAGATAATAAAGAAATATTCTTGGAGAATCATAAACGATAAGTTAAACAACTGTTTATCTATTCAAAGTTTTAAGGATTTTATTACTACACTACTCCAAAGTGGTAAGATATTGATTTAGCTGAATTGTATTAAACATATTATCAGTACAAACATTAAACGTCTAAAATGACGTGACCAATAAGTTATAAATAAAAAAAACTAATAATTACAAAGAAAAGATTTTAACCTTATAAAACAATTTAAAATATAATTATTGAACTCAAAATTTAAAATGTCACAGTAATTGCATTCGCGTTTACAGCCTAAAATTCAATTGAAGATTAAAATTGATTGATAGACATAATTTAACTGCGTAGAATGGTTTTTCACGTACGTCATTTGCAACCCAACATTTTGTTTGTTTATTAAATTAATTTATAGGTTTGAAAACTCTCAAACTCTCTTCTATTTGAAATGAAATTGTTTGTTATTATAAAAGTTGTTTTCCTTGCTTTGACGTCGAAAATTATTTTCAAACATTATTTTTATTGATATGAATTTTTAATTTAGTTTAATAAATACTGAAAATTTAAGTCTTTAAATTACTGATTAAATTTGTGTATATCTACCGAAGGATAACCTCATTAACTGTGATAAACTGTGACGCATATATTTTTTTTTCTTGTATAATATTGTGACAATATCGAAGAAGGGCATGGTTCGCGAAATTTCTAGTACTTAATTCATAAAATAGTAAAGAGAGGGAAATAGAGTGAAAAGTAACAATAGGGCTAGTTATAAAAGATTATCTAAAATGGGCCGCGCTATTGTGTATGAGAAGGTAGGGTCATTGTTGTACAACTATTTATGAAAGGGCCTGTTGATTACCTGTAACACTTTCTATTTAAAATGGATCTATTGTTGATATATTTGCAATAGATTTTTCTAGTATTCATTTATAAAGGGTTTTTTGTGTTTTATTATTTGTATCGAATTTCGGTGTCTTTCGAGAGGATTCTTTTTGATCGAGCTGTATAAAGAGCGCCCGAGTGCGGTCAGTGAGTTAGTATCCGTTTGTTCTTTGACAAGTTTTTATTGAGTGGCTAACGGTGCTTAGTACAGGTTACGTATCCGAGCATTGTAGTGGTTAACTTTTATTATAATTATCTTATGTACGTGCATTATATTCAGTTTTTGTGTATAATTAATGTAAGTAGTACTAAGTAAATTATTTAAGTTGTTTATTGTATTACTCCATTATAATTAGTTTATTATTTATTTTAAGTAAATTATTAAGTTATTTATTGTAATTCTTCATTATAATTAGTTTATTATTTATTTTGTAAATCTTTTAGTGTAACAAATATTTGTGATTGTAAACTTTAATGTATTAATTATTTAATAACCTAGATCCCAAAACGGACCTTACCGATAAGTGTCACAATATTGACCTATAATTTTCTTCATCTTCAGGTGCCTATTGGTTCCGAATGTTGGCGACCATCATAGCAATTTTTATTTTGTTACACTGTCAAATTGCTTTTCCAAGTTTTTACCAAGTTCCCAGATTTAAAAGCCGCTACGACCTTTTTCTGCCAGATCCTTTTTCAATTTAAATATATTTCCTGTAACAGAATCCCTCAAAGTAACGATTACCTTGGTGCATTCCTCTTGATGTCTGTAGTATTGGCGCTTTCTATACTTGTGTTGTTGTTTAGGTCATCGGTCGAAAGGCTGGTTTGAACCTCTAGAAGCGTTACTAAGTAAAATGTGGAGTGAAGTGGTTTACAATTGCCTTCCGCACTGAGTGGAAAGGTATGGTTATCAGCATACCAGGCCCACTGAAAGGCACCTACTTTCGACCCTGAAAATGACACCTTCTTCATTCACCTCAGAGTCTGGCTGTAAATGAATTCCACGTCTTTCTTCATTCTCCTGAGAACCTGTAATTGTTTATGCGAGTAGAGTCCATGGTACTCTCAATACTCGCTAATACAACAACAACGTGAATGCCTCCAGTTATTTTCTGATGGCTTTTCCAAGGTTCAGGATTCTAATTTGTACCAGAGCACAGAAAAGACATAACATCTCAGATGAATCATTTTTGTTGTATGAATAAAGTTGTGACTTTTGAATATGACACGTATTTTTTAAAATAATATTGCTCTTGCTTTGGTTATATGGAATTTTATTTTATGTTTGTTACCCCTTGCTCATTATCATAACCTATAATTTAAATTATGTTAATTAATTTAAGACATAAATTAACATAGGCTATTGAATTTTAAAGTAGTATTTACAATAAAGTTAAGAAATAAAGAAGTAAGTAAAATTTTCACTTAGAAATTGTTTCAGCTTGGAAAATGGAAAAATCTCATATAATTTATAGCTGAAAATAATATGACTTAAGAGTAATTTTCTGTTACCTACGGTGAGACAGTAATAATAAATAAAATATCTTACATTTATCTGCGTTAAATCTGGCTGAACATAATGTGATAATAGTGAACGAGGCTGAGTCTCTGGTTCTGCGCTGCTCACTTCAAAGTGGAAAATCCCAAGTCCTACTCCCAGCTACGGTCTGGAGTTATTGCTTATTTAAAACCACCGAAGAAAAATTTAATGGATAAATTAATATTATTGTAATAATAAACAATAAGTTAATAAACTTAATAAACAACAAGAAAGAAAAATCGGACATAATGATGGGAGAAAAATAAGTTGGTGCAAACCTGCAGCTGGCTGTCCACTTGTTGCTTTCAAAATTAACCGTATTAGTCATCAATCCGTTACAACGTATTTGGCAAAATAGTTTCATTGAGTCAGTGAACATGAGAGAATGAAGTTCAATAATTTGATAGGATAGAGCAATCTTAAACCAATTTGTTAATAATTAGATTTTTAAAACAAGGCTATTTTATTTCTGAAAATAAAACTGCGGCAAGAAATTTGTAATTTTATGATAATCATGTAATACAACATTTTGTTTTATATATATGTAAAATATTTATTTCTCAAAACGACAAGCTGTTCAATGAAGTTCAGCAGCGTCATTGTTTTCATTTACCAATTTACTAATATTTATCTAACCGTATTTATTTTAAATTTATAATTATTAATTTCATAATATATCATAAAAAAACATTGGGTTTCACTAGTAAGACAGAGTTAAAAACATTCGGACATAATGTTTTAGCCGTGATTTAACCGGTCGTCCCGTTGATTTGAGTTGAGTTCCTTCTGATGCCTTCTTTTATAAAATAATAAATAATATTTGTTCCTGAGATATACCATAACATTTGATTAAATATATACCGGAAAGAATAATATATTAATTTTTAATATTTAATTAAATATTTTTAATTTTAAGAACAAAAGAAATAACCTACCCCACAATAAATAAGTACAATGTAGAAAATATATATAAATCTTGAAACATGTTTTCTTTCATCAAAAAACAAAATGCATCTTCAAAAACTCCTTTTAGAAAACATGAAATCAATTCTGATATCAGGTCTTAATTCAGTTTATTTTATAAATATAAATTAATATACGTAGCCTATAAAACATTACAACAATAATTTAAATTAAATGAATAACTAAATTCTATAATGTTACTTAAAAATATTAATATGACAGATCTTTTCTAACTATGAGAATCTTCTCATATGATCTAAGAGAAATTATATTAAGGGTGCGCTCTACCTCTGCCGCGCCGCTCAATGTAAGGGTTTAGATGATTACAACCAAATCGGTTGTTACGCAAGTCATAATTAAAGTTTGACGTGCATTTTAAAGATTAAAATATGCTCTATTTACCAGTTAACATTTTTTGTATGAGCATTAAATTTAAACTTTAAAAAATTAAAGTAAAACTCTTAAAGTTGTAAAGTTTTCTAAAATTATTTGTTAAGATAGGAAGGTATTTGTCGCAAATTAATCTGTATCAGTAAAAAGAATATCTCTTTTAGATTCTAAATATATAAACTTTAACGTGTTTACTTATTTATCAGCGGCGATGTATTGCAATCTAAAAAACCTTTACAAGCACAAATTTTTCAGCCGTTCAATAGCGTTCCGAGTTGACAGTTACGGAACTACTTACGCATAATGCTTTCTGTCACCAAGGTCATTTCCCCTTAACGTGTTTTCATTTCTAGATCATACAGAGTTGCCGGGTCGTGTAATAGTCTCATGTAGAGCGTTTGTTAGTATGTTTTGACAGAATTAAAATTAATCACTCTCCCAACCCAAACAAAGATTAATTTCAATTTATTATGAAAACGATAATATTGTCGTATAGAAAAATTATATGGTTGGCCTACAGTTAGTTATTTCTGTGTTAAGTTGTTATTGTTCGGATAGCAAAATTCTTTAATTTTTAAATACTACTCTCGTGCCCTTTTTTACGCTCCTTTTTACTCTCTTGCCCTGTATGAATATATAGGGAAGGAGAGTATCGTTATGTCGATTTTCCGAAAATATATTTAACCGAATGTATAAGTTTTCAAGCCCCCTGAACCCAAAAATCAGTTTTCAGCGATTGGTCTGTGTGTGTGTGTGTGTGTGTGTGTTTGTGTGGGCGCGCGTGTATGAACAAAATATTGCAAGAAGGGAATAACTTACCAAGTTGAAACTTGGAACTTTAATTAGGTACCACCAGAGGATCCAACGCTAGAATTTTCATGAAAATCGGTCAACCGGAAGTACAGTAGTAGTTTATTTGTGAAAGTTTTCACTATTTTGCAATTTCCTCAACAACTGTTCCTACGAAATTTTTGAAGTGAAAGCTTCTCTGTAGGCACGTTGGGTGAATATAGTTTTGGATGGGTAAAATCTTACAGCTATCTGAAGCTTTATGTCCAGTTTGTAATCATATGTAGAGTATAAGCAAGGTTAGCTCAATGGTACATTGCTCGCCTACCACGCGGGCGGCATGAGATCGATTCCTGGTCGGTGTGTTTAGTTTTTTTAACATATGTAACTGAGATATTCGTACCTTTTTTTGTTGAGATTAATGGTATTATATTTATTTTACAAAACGCTTAAGTTTTAAACAAAATTACGTGAAGAGACTGAACACTTGCTCCGTTCAAGCTATCACTACATAAAATATAATATTGTATCAAGTTTATTTCTAATCTGATAAAGTTATATTACAAATAAAGTTAGTTACAATTTTGCTCTGATTGGACTTCTTCATTGTCCGTATTCTATGAATGAAACAATGGATTTATGAAAACTGAAATATCTTATTATATAAAATAATATAAATAAACTTCAGAATCGAATTTATTTAAATATCTAGAAAAAGCTTCGTCAAGCATTGTTCCGTATTTCGTTGTGATTTAATTTGAATCATTTACATAATTAACCTGAATTTTTATTTCAAAAAATCTATTAAAGCCTTTGATTTTTTTTTTTAAATCCACATTCTCCACTCAAAATATTGTATGTATTAGGTACCTACGTAGTTAGATAACGAAAGTTCGACAATACCTGTTGAACATTTGTCTTAATCCTTTCTCTTGTTATGGGTTATAAAGTAACGAATTCGGGTTTCCCCATAAAGGAGTTGAATAAAAAAAATGAGAGACAAGATAGGCAAAAACCTTCACTTAGATACGATTAGACAACATAAACCTACCACGACGGCTGAGGTCGCGTGTTAAAACTATAAACTCATATAAGTTTTCACTTCTATCGGGTGGTCATAAGCACATGGATTTTTTTTAATCGCCTCGTTTACTAAATTTTATATAGGTACTCTACAAAGAAGTGTAAGCCCCATGTTTGCTAAAACTCTTGGGTACGCTACCCATACGTGAGGTGTGGGTAGCGCGTTAGCCTACTAAGCGGAGGTCCCGGGTTCGATTCCCGGCTAGGGTCTGAAGATTATTTCGTGCCAAAACCCATCATAACAGTTTTTTAACCCACCGTAGTCCCTAATGATCAAGCTGTTGATGCGACTTTAAACTAACAAAAACTGAAAACATAACCAAATTTTAATCATGAATGAATAATGCAAATGAAAACCAACCTCAGTTTAGCTTAATACTTCGGAAAAATTACTGTTTCACGCTAAACTAGGCTCTGTACAGGAAAATGCTTGAAATAAAATTTGTAAAATAAAGTTGTAAAGTCAATTTGTAGGTTTGTGGTTTCGTAGTTTTTTAATTTTCTACAAATTTGATTATAGCCACTTTTGTTGTAAGTTTTTGTCATACTAAGGCTAAAATCGTAAAATATTCAATTTTTTACAGATCTTGATAGAAAAAAAACAGAAAATCACTAATTACCACTAAACTAGGGATTATACAAAAAACAATTCAAATAAAAGTTGTAGGTTTTTAAATGTTCTACACCTTTGATTATATACATTTTTGCCATAGTATGCACATTAAGTTCGCAATCTTAAATTTTAGTTTAGCGGCAATTACTGATTTTCTGGTTTGTTTTCATCAAAATTGATTGCAGCCTTATTATGCATTTTATAAGAAAAAAGTATGTAATAAAAGTTACAGGAAATTAAAAACCTACAACTTTAATTATACGCATTTTACTCTACAGAAGTCGATTTTCATTTTGCGTCATTCCCTCATTAAAATTAGGTTGTTTTTCAGTTTACTTTGTTCAGTCATGATTAAACAAAGGTTATATTGTTTCTTATTTACATTGAAAGGAAAAGTCGTGTGAGTGTTTCACACCAGTTTTTTTATTTAATTTTGTAATATATGCCGCTGGCTTTAGAAATAGATTAGATCAGTAGATAGATTAGATCGCATTATATAGATTTAAACAACCTGCATTAAGGATTGAAAAAAATTCTTGTTACGTTTCTCGATATATCCTACAACGTCGAATTAGGCTAATTCTCGAAATAAACACAAATAAGAGGATGTTACTACTTTATTAATCTCAGATCTGTAACAAAATCTTTACATAGGTAACATAAAAACATTTATTTTGCAGAATACTTTTTCTAGTAAATTATATACTGATCTTTGTTTGGTTTATTGGAACAGTGCAGGCACCGTTTGCTACGGGCTCGCCTTTATGATAAATACCTCTCATTGTCGATTTTTCCGATTAGCTAGTGTTCACCGCGTGGCAATTACTTGCTATTTTGACAGGTGCAAATTACCGTGTTGGGTGGTTGTTGTTGAATTTGTTTGTATTTGAACTAATATGCCGGGTGATCAAAGGAAAAGGAACTAACAGTATAGGTATATCAGCTAATCGAAATAGTCGCAAACGACAATTTAAAAAATTATTTTATCAGGTACAAGGCAACTACATGTGACCAGAAGAAAGTATTGCCTCTTTGTTGGATGGACCCCAATTGATATTTCGGTTAAGAAGATAAATCGAGATGACCTATTCTGGGAGAAGAAAATGATTCAGCCTCAGAAATCCTTTTGTATGAAATATGTTCTTCCAGAGCTGATCGACCCTTGAATCCCACGACGATTTCCTGCAAGAGAGAGTGAGCGAGCGAGAGACAGAGAGAGAGAGAGTGAGAGTCTCTTTCATATATTCACTTTTCCGGTACAGAAATCAAATTTCCAGTATATCGCTGTTCATAAAAATTTAATATTACATAGGTATTATTACGTGCAATATGATTGTTAACGAACTATAATTATTTTAGTATTAGGTAGCATCGTAGAAGCCGAATCTAGAATAGAGTTAGCTTTCAAAAATTATATTATCACCTTTTTAATGCTTGTATTTTTTTTAATATTTACAAGTACTATTGCGGTGAGCACCGATTAATCAGGTAAAAATCTGGTGTGAAACACTCACACAACTTTATCTTGCCAATGCAAATAACAATAAACCTAACATTAGAAGTAAACGAATAACTAACCTCAATAAACATAACCTAATTTTAATCTTGAGTGAAAGACGCAAAATGAAAATCAACCTCAGTTTGTCTTTAAAATACGGAAAATCACTCTTTCACGCTAAACTAGGCTCTGTAGAGAAAAATGCTTTAAATTAAAGTTGTAGATCTTTGATTTTCCTATAAATTTGATTATATACACTTTTGTCGTAAAGTGCACATTAAGGCCAACATCTTAAAAGAATCGATTTTTCACACGTTTTCGTGAAAAAATAACAGAAAATCGCTAATTACCGCTAAACTAAGCGTTATTTTTAAAAAAAATGGTTGAAATAAAAGTTGTAAGATTTTAAATTTTCTACAACTTTTATTATATAAAGTTTTGCGCTTAAATGCGTATTAAAGCTGCAATCTTAAAAATACAATTTTTACGTAAAAACGGTTTCACCAAGAATTTCAGCTAACATTGAGCCTACCCTAACTTGTTGAGTATAAAAAAATTAGTAAACCAGGCGATTTAAAAAAAAAATCGTAGGACCAGTTTTTGAAAAAATCGCAAAGAAGTGAAAAATTACACGAATAAACAACTACTTCCGGTTGACAGATTTTGATGAAAATGTTCGTGTCGGGTCCGGTAGTGGTATGTAAACTTAAGTTTCAAGTTCGTACGATGTTCCGTTCTTGAGATATTCTGTTCACACACACACACACACAGACCAATCGCTAAAAACATGTTTTTTTGGGTTCAGGGGGTCTGAAAACGTGTAGATCCGGTAAAAACTCAATTTTTAAAATCGACATGAAAACAATACTTTCCTTCCTACATATTCATATTGGCAAGAGAAAGTAAAAATATGTTTTATTAAACAGAACCTACCGGATTGGTCCAGAAGTAAAGTCGTAAATCAGTAGCTGTTTAACTACTGATTTTCGGAGACGATGGTTCTAGGTTCATATCCTAGTAAAGGTAGTTCCTTTTACATGGATAATTGAATACTAGACAGTGGTTATCGGTGTAATTTGATGGTTGAAGTTTAATTAACTAAAATCTCTCAGGAATCGGCTTGGGTCTGTACCAGATGTTCTACATCTTACTTACACGTCATATATGATTTTAATCTCATTGAGTGATGGGGTTGCTTATTGGAAAAAACACAGTCTTCTACGTATGAGCCCAATAACTTTGTTAAATGACCAATAATCAAATTATTTTTCCCAAGAAAATTGTAGAGAATTTAATTCCAAAAACAATTATGTAAGCAATGTAAACTAAATGTAAATAAAAGTTTAATAAAATGGACTCTTATTTAGACGATGTAAACATATTTCGGCATAACCGCAGCCATCTGCAGTATACGTACGTACATTGTAAATGTACGTGTAATAAATATAGATTACGCTGTACACTTGGCAACATCGACGCTACGCATCGTTGTTGCGTGCGGAAGTGAATAGCACACTAGCACGGCATGATTACTCCCACCTTTAGATTTACTAATCAAGGTTATGAAGATCTCACCTAGCGGACGCAACCGTAATCGCTCTGTCGAATTTTTCTAGTGATGAGGCGCACCCTTAATGGATTTTTTTGTTTGATTTTTATGAAATGAGTTGAATGGAATAAGGGCCTAACTGAGAAAATCACGTTTTGAGATACTGAGCTTTGAATTTTTTATTTATAATTGTTCTTTTTAAATCCTTCTTTATGAGACCCTTAGGAAAATTTTAAATTAATTTTAGTACTTTTTTGACCGAACCATTACCTTACTTTTTATATTATTTCACATCATTAATGTATAAAATTGATTTTAAAATATTTCAGTGAGTGCCCTTTTTTCAATTCAATGACCAAATCCATTTGTAAAACTATACTTTTATTCATTTTAATAATTTTGTAGATATTTTAACCTTACTTATCTATCTATATATTATATATAAAATTCGATGTATGTGTGGGTATGTTCCCCTTTATCTCCTAAATTACTGAACCGATTTTCATGCAGTTTTTTCATGTTGTAACTATGATGCCGGTGCAGGTTTTAGGTTATTGAAACCCTTAAAAAGAGCCCTAAAGGGTTGAAAATAATTGCTAATAAAAATTGTAGGCCTATTGTATGTTTAATGTTGTATGCTATATTGCATAAACAACGCCTGTTTATGATTACTTTGTAAACGTACTGTATTTTCTCATTGACCCCTGAATCGCGTAGGCGTAGCAACGCACGCCAGGTACCGCTGGTTAACAATAAAAATACAAATTTATAAAAAAATTTTGAATCATTTGAAGTAAATTTTAAAAAAGTAATTCAAATGTTAATAGTATCACGTGATTATTAGTGTCCATAAACATGATTGATTGAAACCACTGTGAATGTTTTTAAAACTTATTATAATATTAAATACTTATATACATAAAAAGAAATTTTAAAAAAATATTTAAGAAATAATATTAATAATAAAATAGATCAGGTTCACAATATTCACCATTAGCAAGGTAGCTACCTACAATCATTATGGTTAAAGAAAGCATTACCTTGAAATCTGTAAGCTCGATATTGAAACCAAACTTGGCCTGTCTACTAAAAACAGTATGGTGATTTCAAAAATGCATTGAATGGAAGAAAGGGCCTCTCATTATTTGTGCCCTTATTTCATTCAACTCCTCTAATACGATAGAACAAAGTTTTTGAATGAACTATTACTAAATATGGTGATACAGTAACGTAGTGATCGATTGACGTATGCCATTATTAATCGTTTGCTTGCGTCATTATTACTGACTGGTCTGACGTGAAATTGATACGATTAAGGGATTATCCTTACTATAGGATCAGTACAATGCGTTCATTATTATTGATAACTGATTTTTGCTTTAATAAATCATAAACATGTTGAAAAAAGTATAAAATAATAAAATTTAACAAGTTTTATGCAAAAATATTTAAATGAAGCTTCCGTAGCATTTTCGCAACATTTTTTATTACAGTTTTCAATTATAGGTACTAAAATGATGAGTCAATAAAGTTGGGTATGGAACCTTTGGAATGAACCTTTTGAATTTTTTTGTATTTGCATCTTAATGACTACGATCACGTCAATTACTCATTGTAGGCTGATATTAATTTAGACCAACTCAGTGAGGAAATACGTCAGAATATAAATTAAACATTTTAAAAGATTATTTTCCGTAACATGCTATTTTCAAAATTATACAGAACCCATTTACGAAATTAGGTTAGATTAAAGTAACTCCATTTCTAGACCGCACAATAATAAAGTCTCCCAACACAAGGTTATACGCACGTGTACCGCAAGTGATGGCTTTATGCGATACACATGTGATATGATCTGGTGAGTTTTTGGAGCACAAACAGTTTACAGAAAAATCATACGAGGTGGGGTTTAAGGACACGTGTAACCGATAAAATATTCAAAATATCGATTTTAAATTTTTTTGGTGCCAACCAACATTTGAAATTTTTTGAACAATTTACGACCAAATCGATGTTGTTTTTTAGTTATTTTTTATATTTATTTAAATTTTGTGTTTGCAAAAGATTTGTCGAATTTATCAATCAATATTCCTTTATTCTACAATGCATATCTTAAATAATATGAAAATTCTGTAATATAATAAATGTAAATGAAGAAGGCTAGGCAATCAATCAGAAATGTTGAAAGAAGAGAAGTAGATCAAATGGATGACGATGATGACCCTAAATATGAAGCTAGACTATTTTAAAATTAGGTAAACTAAATAGTTTTTCAAAAAAAGCTTTAAATGAGTATTTACAAAAATTTAGTTTTTTTTTATTAAAATGACCGATTATCTTGGGAACCATTAGTGACATGTTGAAGTTTTTTGTACATATTCAACATATAATAATATAATAGCACTACTAGAATTATGTAGTTTTATTAAAAAATGGCTAAGTTAAAAAATATGTAGTCAATTTTTACAAAAAAATTGACAACGAAATTAACAAATAAGTATAAAAAATTAATTAAACAACACAACGACATAACACTAGCCTAGAAGTAAAAGCACAGACTAAATCACATACTGGTAAAATTTCAGCCATGTCTCTACAATAGTTGCTGAGATAATGTGTCACAAATTTATGAAATTTAACTTTGGCAAGCTAGGCGGTAACACGTGCCCTTAAAAGTCCCGATGGGCAATTAGACTATTTAAACTGTTACTGCATAGTTGTAATGTTACTAAATGGAACTTGTGAAGTCCCGATGGTCAAGAAAGGTATGTCAAAGTGGTACACTAAAAACATTCTTACGTTTTGTGTTGACGATCAGGAAGACTCGCATATTGTAATTAATTAACATATTTTAACAAAAAGTATTTGTTTTACAATCAGTTTTTTAAATGTAAAACTAAACTTTAAGGAAAGATGATAAAAGTGTGATTTATAAACGTTCTTTAGAATGACAATATAAAACACATTCAGTAGACTGTTTCATAGACCAATAGCCTATGAACAAAAACCAGAACTAAACTCGATTTTAAAACTATGCATCAATATTCTTAAAACATAAAGTAGTTGAAGCTGAAGATGAAGATGATAACTATGATGGAAATAATAATAATAATAATAATAATAATGCCGATTATGAGATTACAATGACTAATAGTAGAAGAAGAAAAAAAAATGAGTTAAATAATTAACAAAACATTGGATATACAGTTACTTTATTGTTACTATGCTGCTAATTTTAAACTTAAGCTTTAAAAAACAACATAAACTGGAGTTGAAGAAATTATTACCAATGATTTCTGGTCATAATTCGTTTATTTATTTATCTTTTGTTTTTATAAAAGTTTAGTTTTTCAAAATCCAACTAATGATTCGCAAACTACGTGCATTGTGGTACATTATCGGTGGATTTTAACATGTAATATTTTCCAGACCTTTTTCGGGATTCGATTCCAGGATGCTTTGCAGGCTACCTTCTAAGCACTACCTAGCTACTCATCACTTCAGAACGGAGGCGGTCTATTTAATTTATTTGTCGTCTAATAAATTAAAATTAATAATAAAATTGGGTAATAAATTTCAACGTTAATTAGAATTTAAATGGAGAAGTTTTATAAAATTTCTGTATTATTGCATTGGATGAGCGCCAATTCAAGTTGACTAACCGAAATATGTAGGAATTTTTGTTTATTTTTTTAGAATTTTTCTCTTAATGAAAATAATTATTTAGGGAAACTGAAGTAAAGAAATAAAACAGAAGTAAATTTTACATGATGACAAAGTTGAAAACTTAGAAGTAAGTAAGAGAAAATTTTACGTTACAAAATTAACGGAGAGAACGAATTTTGAAAGAAATTTGTCGACTTACGCTGGTAATTACGATTTAATTTTACTCGTCTTTTTAAACACGTTCAATGTTTTAGTTTAGAACGGGATTTCTTTCCAGTTAATTTTACGAAAAACGTAAGTAACAAAAAAAATCTTTTTAATGTTTTCATACTAAATTTTTTCATTTAGTTAACAAATTAGCTAAGCCATTCGTTGTTACGTTTTCATACAATTTTGATAATTTATTTAACTATGTTGATCGGCAGTGAGGAAGTTATATGAATAAAATGTAGCGTTAAATAAGAATTTATTACATTTACATGTATAATATAATTGCAAAAGGCTCGCTTAAATTAATCTATATGTAGAATAAAATGTCTACAGCCAACTGAAGAATAAATAGAAATACAATAACATATACTGTAGCTAAAATGTCATCCTCTTCATGTTAACGTATTAAATTACATTACAAAAATGTAAAAATGTAAATATTACTCCATTACAATGTTGGCAGCACTGAATTAGTATTACAGCAGTTTGAGTAGTATAATATAAAGAAAACCATTAACATTTTTAGCAACTGTGCACCAAAAGCACTTGCAATAATGTAAAATATTTGAATATTTAAAAGGTTTTTTTATTTTAGCTGCCGGGAAACTCTAGGGAAATAATTTTTTGCGCTCGTAAAAAACAACCAAAGTACGGTTTAATGAAACTACGTGCAATGATATAACTAACGTGTCGAGCGTGACACGACACGCGCTAGGCACTGGAACCTGCCCGCATACTAAAATTATACTACAATACATTCGGCTATACATATATTAGTCGCAACCAACTCCCCGTATTCTTCTTTTAAAAAGAACCTACCAATATTTATGCCTAAGTTTAAAAGCACACATTTTCAGAAAAATAGATGCATATGAAAAAAAAAATCATAAATAGTATTTATTTAACACGCTCTACACTAATAGGTGAAATATTTCAGTTTTCCTCCATAAATTTTTACACAATAAATTTGTTTTGAATATACAGAAATTCAAAAATTTAACGCCCAAAATCTTTTAAATTTTTTAAAAATTTCAATTAACTTTCTGAACATTTTGTGAAATCTAGAAAAATTACAAGAAACAGTGACTTCATTTTACTTCACCAACCAATAGCAGTATTTCAAAATCAAATAATTTTTTTATTGAATAGTTTGATAATAAAGAGACTACAGTAAACCGTGTAACTAAACTTAAACTGGTGTAAAGAGTCACGTGGCTCACTTATAAATGTAAGTCTCTCTCGATCAATTATAAAATACGACATTACAACGCAGTAATCAAACTAGAAGCCACGTAGACTATGCCAGTGAAACCCTTTTCAAATTGAACACCCAATCAACCACTGCCAACCTCTAAAAAATAAATGGAAGAATAATAAGAACAGCCATTAGTTTTAGACATCAAGTTCATAGTAAATGGTGGATAATCCCTAACGACATAATCTAGAAGGCAAACGAGTCGATAATTGAAGCCATGAAAAAAGGAGAGTTGGCTTTTTCAGACACCTTAATAGTCTACCTGATACATGTCGCACTAACTAGCTTCTAAATTACCAAGTCAAAAACACGACCCAAAATTAATTGTCCAGAAAATAAAGTCCTTCATGAAATAGCTACTTAATCATAACCAAGGAAATGATTCAAAACCGAGAGGATAAGAAAGTGTTAAGGGATAGCAAGCTTTGCCGACTCCCCTTCAAGAATAGAAAACAACTCAACACTATCGTAAAATAGAAAATGAAAGCCACCAGATCGAAAAATACGATTCTAATATAGGATCGAAAGAGACAGCAGCAAGCTAACTTTGTATTCGTTCTTCAAGGACATGAATATGGAATGACTCAAGTGCTCCTATTGGGGGGGAAAAAAAGAAGAAAAGACTATATCATATACGTACTTCAGGGTCGTATTCATGAATTCATTGGAAAGTAATTTATATAATGATTCTAAATCAGTGGATATTCGTTTGGTAATTTATCCTTAAATCGTCTATTAAACTATAAGAAAGTTTCATTGATACTTTGTAGGCTACTGTGCTGTCCACTACGCCACGGTTGCGACCTTGAAAATATTTAGTTAAGACAATAATAACATTTCAAATGCTCAAAGTCTATTCAGGCTGGTATATTTTTAAAATATTTCATCTACAGAATAGGCCTACTTCAAATATTTATGTGATGTGTAAAACAGAGCGGCATATTAAAAATGTATCCAAGAGAGTTTTAATTGTATTAGAATTATATTAACCTCCGATTGATATTATTTTGCGTTATAAATAGATATAATTCACAAAATAAAGTGGAAAATTGTGTTCCCAGTTTATTCATAATTAACGTTAAAAATGATTTTAAAAGGAAATTTAATTTATGTAAATAAAATTTTAAAAAATCAAGTAGTGCTTGATGTAAATAAACATATTCAACTAACCAATTACTGAAAAATAAATCACTTATAAATCCTTTGAAGTTTATTTAATTTTCATTAACAATTTATGCATTTTATTTTATTTAAAAACTTAAATAAATAACCTTTATCCTTCGTTAAAAACGTGTCCACAATTATTTTTATTCTACCAACCTCATCTGCAAACAATGTTTTGTATCCAGGGCTGTATTTAGACAGTGCGTTTGACTGGAACATACGCGTCAACCGTAAATGACAATTACTAAGTGACACACTGAAACCGTTTATACAGATATTTCAAAATGTGATCAAACTTACCCATAACGTTGAAACTTTTGACGTACAGGGCAATCCAACTGATCTGAATGTAATGTGATAGCCAGGTTTATGGCGAAGTAAAGATGTCAGTTTTATCACGAGTACAGGCTTCCAAAGTAAATTCTTTTGACTGATTTCTAACTCCCCTAGCTACGTATCCAATAAAACATTATACATTGATTTATACGTTTGTCAACAACACATTTCTAAAATTAATTGTATCGCAGGTTCAATGACAGACTTCAAACTCATAATAATCCCTTAATAGGCAATATGAATTTTCCTGATATACTAGACATCCCATAAAGACAACTAAAACGTTGATGGAGTAGAGATATGATACAATAACACAACACTTGAAGCCAAACATTTAATTCAATTTTTCATATAAAATTAAATGTAACACTTTAATTATCTAAAGGATTGTTACTAGAGTTCTCCTATACACCATTATTTTATGTTATTTTTTATTTAGTACGCATTTATTTATTTTTTTACAGTTGTCTTTAAAAAAGTACAAAATTTAATTAAACAAGTTAAATAAAATGTCTTAATTGGAGAACTCACATTAATCAGAAACGAAAATAGCTAGACATAAAACTCAAAAAATTCTTTTGGGCTCGAAACGACATCACAATTATTGCTTTAAAACAAATTTTTCATTTACAAAACCGTTTTTAAACCAGTCAGAAACTACAGTATTCATTTATTGGACGCTTCCAATAAGTCGTACATCCAAATTATTCGGCATTTTCAGTCAAAGATCCTGCGAGCTCTAAATCTGCGTCCCGATACATTCACATTCGCAAAGACTTCTATACCTGAACTGTTAAATAAAAGCTTATTTAGTAGTTCATCTTATTTTTCTTAAGTCAAGATTAAATGTGATGCTGAATTTTGTATTTTTTATGTATTTATTTTTAGGTATTTTTGTATTTTTTATGGTACACATATATGTACCATAAAGAAATGAAGTCATAAAGTTGTCATATAATAACTCGACGGGAATGTTATTTGAATATAGAGAGAGTATATTATTATGTCACATATTTACTAAAAGAAAATGGTGGGAAACAGGTGCAATACAATATTATTAAAATACTACAGCTTGATTATTAAAGAGTACATTAAAAATTAAAATTGTAGTGATGGATTGTCATAAATTATGTTTTATAATAAATTAATACAAAATGTTAAATATAATTATATAAAAGTTTTGTCCCACGTTATATCACCGTAAGAAGTACTGTCTCAAAAACATAATTCCTTTTCA
This sequence comes from Catonia carolina, assembly GCA_035578175.1. Classification (NCBI taxonomy): domain Eukaryota; kingdom Metazoa; phylum Arthropoda; class Insecta; order Hemiptera; family Achilidae; genus Catonia; species Catonia carolina. The sequence goes on along the minus strand of JAQMRL010000001.1, from coordinate 146,157,428 downwards.
TTTTACATTATCTATATTTAAAATGAAGTAAAGTTATCGACAATAATTGAAAATATCCTCGAAATTGTAGTGGGTATAAAATTAGCAATAATTTTACAACTTGATGTATTGTTTGACCGAATAAAAAGTGAGACAAATAGTGTCGACAGACAGATAAAAACACTTTTACTTTTAGTATACACGTACAGCGATAGTATAAGAAATAAATTAATACGGAGAGTAAGTAAATTATGTATTACATTTCCATTAACCAAATCTCTCAAGAACTAAAGAGAATATTAAAATAGCTTGAGGAACAGAGACTTAATATAATACATAAAAAATTGTAGACTTTATTCAAAAACAAGTACAGTATAAATTAATACAACCAGTGGTATATATCTTAATGTAATAGTGAAACGTATTATTTTTGACATGTCTGAGAAAATCACTCAGTGGAAAACCCTCGTGTTTTATAAAATATATCTTTTCCAGCGACCCTTTAATTTTTTATGTGAATTTTATGGTAGGTATATTTATGAAAATATACCTGGTTTGAATTTGTATGATTATTCAATTTCAAATAAAAATGAGTGCAGTACATTTTTAGTGTTATGTATACTGTCTCGTTATTGAGATCTCAATATATGACACAATTCCGTAGGTCTGCATATGATTAAAACTATTCTACGTACTACGTTGTATCCCCTTCAGTAGAAGTTCTCAGTCTTAGTAATAATTGTAAAAAAAATTGGTAAACCGATTAATATACCTAAATCATACAAGCCCATTTCTACGTGTGATTATGTTCGAAAGTTTTTGAAAAAAGTATTGTCAAGAAGGTTTTTAATAATTCTTGTTGATCGTATGCCTACTTATCATTTTATATTCAAGTGTGGTCACTACACTGTACATCCAATCGCATAAACTGATTGATTACATAGCTTCAGATTTCGAAAGCGAACTACATTATTCCTAATTTGTGTACGTTGAAATCTGTTCAATTCAGAACAATAAGCAACCCCATGACCCAATGAGATGAGGATGATGTGTATGACGTGTAAATGAGGTGTAGTCTTATACAGACCCAGGCCGATCATTCCTGAGAGAGTATGGTTAATTGAACCCCAACCATCAAAGTACACCGGTAACCACTGTCTAGTATTCAAATCCGTATAAAAGTAACTAACTTTACTAGGATTTGAACCAGGAACCTTCGTCTGAACTACATGAGAGAAAAATTTCTTGATGTTGCCCAAACATTCGATCAAGTCTCCAGTGTCTTCTAATTAAGCTCAAAAATATTCTTCCTTTTAATTACTTTCTAACAACAAAATATTTTATTTTGATGGAGCAGTTTTTTGCTGTTCGAGAATTAAACATCTGGTCACCAATCAAATCTATCAAAGCTGCCGAGCCTCAAGAAGAAATTCTTTCCTCTCTACTCTATACGCTTTTTATAGTGAACATGAGAGTTCTTCCTATCACAGTGATAACTTGTGATGATGACACCGCCATTATTTATAGCTCTACAATTACTCATGATGCTTTTCTGACCTTTTAACATTATGTCAATCAAATTTCAATGGTATGGTTTAACAAATGGAAACTTGAAGTGAACACTAACAAATCTTTAAATGTTACATTTCCTCTCCCTTCTGGACTCTAGTTGTTTTCATAAACAACACATAGATTTCACAACAAACCAAGTTAAATATTTAGGAGTTACACTTAATAAACGTTTAATCTGGTCCAGCAACATTACACTAACATCGCAAACAATTTCTAGAAATACCAAATTTCTATAGGATGGAAAAATCATCTTACCTGCCTTTTAAACAGAGACTTTCTGTCTACAAAATCTGTTAAAACACACCAAGACATACGCTAGTCAAATATTTCGTTCCACTGATAATAACAGTTCGTCTTGTTTACAAACAGCTCAGTCTAAAGTACTCAGGATTATCACAAATTCCACTTGGTACGTGCGTAATGAAACCTTAAACAACAACTACGAATTCTTTCCGTTAACAATATTATCAAAGACGATTTCATAGAAACACTTATAACAAAAATGACTTTATTAAAAGAATGGATAAGCTATACTTACCTGACGTTTCTCAAAAGAGATTAAAACGAAAACAGACCAGAAATTTTACTACAAGATTAAAATTATATTAAACAAATCATGAAAATAACAGCCACATCTAAGATAAACTTATATACACACATAAAATATAGTGTCACGTGAGTGATCATCTTTATCTCGTCATTTACGCACATTATGTCAATTAATCATCTCATTGCAGTAGTTACACAACTAATCAAATAAAAATATAAATGCTAAAAATAACAATAATCAAATCCCTGTAAGGCGACATCGGACGAATTAAATACTTATAAAAACTAAGTTTTTTAATATACAAGTGTATTCTACGGTGTAGTAAAGATTAGAGAGTTCTTACTTTAATTTAGCGAAATATTTCAGTTAACATACTAAAATTCTTTTAAATAATAATTGTGCTGTCTACAAATAGACTAATTAAAAATAACTGTTTCAGTTATTTAAAGCTTGTATTATGTTCACCTTTTTGCCGAACTGTAGATTAAGTTCCTTATGGTCACATCGGACAAACTAGGTAGTTGCAACCGTTTGGTATTATTAACAGATAAGTGTGATCTACAGTAGTGTAAGAAGTACTATTTAATCTGTAGTTTTTCGAAATTATGTTTTTTTCTTTTGAGGTGGTTTTATATTAGTCTCCTGTCCAGTTTAAGGCCTAAATGTCTGATCTAAGTATTGCAGCATACGAATAAACAAGTTTATCGTTGAAGTGTATTGTTGTAAGTTATAAAATGTATCAAATAAATAATGTTTGACAATTAAATGTGTACAGTGTTGAAATTAAAATTTTTATGTAGTTTTTGTTACACCTGGTGTCCCACGACGAGGTTGCTATATTTGAATTAATATTCCGGACGTATCGCACACTCTACAGATTGGAAATTTTATAGTTATTATAAATAGATTTGTGCAGAAAGTACACTCGAGTTTCATATGCTTATGATTAATCAAACCAAAATGGCAGAACGTAACTTCATTTGCATAACCATTTAAAATTAGTGATTTGTTACAATATTACTTACGTAATAAAATAAATATAAAAATGATAAATTAGTAATGAACAAAGTTTGTTTCATTAACCTTTATTCAAACTGATGTCAATCAATAGCTATGCACTTTATAAAATCAGCTGATCGATTTGGAATGGCAAAAACAGCTGTTATTATTTACTATCTGAATCCTATTATAAATGCAAGTGGTTTTTCCACAAGATTATTGTTCATTTTTGATATTATTTTCTTATGCCGCCATTTTGTTTTGATTAATCATTAGCGAGTGAAATTCCAAAGTACTTTTTTATCTATCTATTTTTCATAACTGTTTCCAGTCTGTAGAGTGTGCGACACATCCCGCATATTAACTCAAATATCGCAACATCTTCGTGGGACACCCGGTACATTATTATATAAAAATTATAATTATGTAGCCTACTATATGGTTTTTGACGCAGATTAATTAAAGAACACGTGTAAGTGTTTGAAAATCATATACCAAAAAAAAATTTTCGTTGTACCAATAGTAGACGATGACTATTTTTCAAGAATTCTATCAACCTTATCATTTACAATTTTGTGCTCATTATTATACCGTTCATTTTAGAAAATTGGGACTGGTACGAATATTATATATATCGTTCTTTTATGAAAGGTAATATTGCTTATTATGAAGTATCTTTATTGAGCAAGGCAAGCTTAAACTAACGATGGAACAAAGTGCAATGGACTGAACAACTTTAACAAGCCATCTTCTCTCTCTTCAGTCTTCACCTCATCCATTACCTCGTACCTACTCATCACATCTGTCTCTTTTCAACACACTTAATCTTTCCTTCCACCACTTTTATGATACCCTCTTCTATACCTTTCAAACCACTCAACCAAACTCCTCTTATGATCTGACGCCCTTCTTCACGCTTATTCTATCTACTTTCTCGATACTTCATTTGTCCTACAAACAAACCAGTCGATTTTTTTACGGTTCTGATCAATTTAATCTGGATTCTTTTTTGTTAAATTACACGAATAATCCTTACAAATGATGGAGACTAATTATTTATTTTCAGGACTAATAAACCTATAAGAAGAGAATCTGCTGATGGACCAATATAAAAATGAATACTTGTAATTCACAACACTATTCTCTGTCTAGAATATTACCAAATCAGTGGAAAGTTTGTCAAATAATCATCATTCCGAAATTAATCGAGTAGTATTCAACATTAACTGAACTTTGGAAGAGTTTAATTTTTGAACGGTAGTCTCTCTTGGCGCAAAACAAGCTTTCGATAAGTGTGTCATATCGGTTTAAAAGTTAAATTAAAATAAATTTTTTCTCGTTCTGCTTTTTCCATTAATAAAATCGTTCTTGACCAACAGTTACTTCTCGTTTAAGTTCCTATCGCCAGAAAAAAACTTACGTCTTATCTACGCAGAAATTCCATAATGAATCTTCCCTCTTTTCTGTACATAATTATTATAAACTGATGATATACCCATTAACAAAAACACTACAACAACCATTTTCGCAATCAACTCATGAAGCTTCAGCTTTAGCATCTGAGCTATTGCAACGATACCTGGTCAAAATACAAAACTAGTAGAATAAATAGGGAATGAAAACAAATGAAATGAAAAAGTTGCTCGTGAAATATACACTAAAGACCTTGCCTATATTTACTTAAACCTCACCTAAAGTAGACAAAGTTAAAAGTATTTTATTCGATTGACAGTTTGCACTTTTGTTGAAGAATAAATTAGGGTAAAAAGGGCTAGTAGTAGACACTTAAAGGATATTTTTAAAGTTTTTATCAATTTACTTTTTAATTTTAACCCTATTAGTTGCAGATCAGCATTAAATGACATACCATTCTTACCTTTATATATCGTACGTTTTTATTAAAAGATCTTTATTTCAACTAAAAATAAATTCAGGACAGAAAATCAGTACTTAAAAATGGATCAGTGGTGGACACCTTAAAAACGAAATTTTCTAGTAGTGGACACTCTAATATGTACTAGTAGTGGGCACTGGAAAAAAATTAGGAAAATTTTGATTCAGGTTAAATCATGGTCAATTATATGAAAATAAGAACTTGAAAATAGTTTCTTAGTTAGCAATAAAAGAAACTCAAAAAAAAAACAGCTAAATCTTATGAAAAAATTGCAATGTTCACTACAAACATTTTTTCACTACTACATTTTTAGGATGTCCACTAATGAACTGCTTCATTTCGATAGCAAACATGTTGAAATGAATTTTAAAAATTATCCATTTTGTAATACTTAGGGTTTATCTTAAGAAAAAGAACAAGCATACAAGAAAATATCATGTAACCATGCACTCCACATAATAAATGTTGAGTTAAAAATTTCCCATCATGGATTAAAACACTGTAATTTCGAAAACTGTAAATTAATTACTCATACTTCCTGTCCTTTTTAATTGAATTTTTTTCTGGCATCTCTATGTCTTATTTTAGTACTTTAAATATCAAAGTGTTCACTATTGGTTCTTTTCCTATCTCTGGGCCGTCTACCCTACTGTTAGACAATACAATTCTAAAACCAATCGGACGTAAAGGCTACAACTGTGCGAGAAGGCAAGTCATTCCAATACAGAAATCTTGCGAAGATCTTAATCTAGTCTATTCAAAATTAGCACAGGAACATCATGATACATAACAAACAACATGCTACACAGAAAGTTTTACACAATCTGTACAAAATGCCAAGGAGACTTTAATCACACACGAATTATCTCAATATCTCACTTTTAGATAATTTCAAAAGACAATCACCAACTAAAACCCTTAATTCTATGGATCAATTTTTAAATGACAACACAACGAATAAATCAATTTTACAAATTTTCATCATTAGGAGGATTTCTTCCTTCATGATATGCAAAAAGCAAATTCATCTGCTTAATATTTTACATAAAAAAGGATTGTAGATTTTGCTGTATAAAAAATAAACATTTAACAGATTTTATATATTCAGAATAAATTATTAAAACAATTTAGGACACTAGGCAATCGAATTTAAAAGCCTTTTAAGTGATTTAAGGGAACTGGCAGGACCCATATTATGCTTGCTTCTTTAGGTACACATATCTCTGAAACAGTTTAAGGTACATAAATCATTAAGAACCTGGATGAACCTTTGCTTAGCCAAATATTCACATATCTTTCGATGTGTTACGTATGCTTTTAATTAAATTTTCTTTACTTGTTACTCTTATTTTTTTTTAATCTGTCTATCGGGCTGAAAAAATTTTTTATTCGTTTCTATCCAATTTTTTCATAAAATGTATGTTAAAATTTAAGACTAAAATCATTATTTGCCCTGAAAACTTTAAGCAAAACTCTTAAAGAGTAAAAAGTGAAAATATACAGCTTTTTTTTTGAAAATGACCGTTGAAGTTTAGATGGAAAATTATTTATTACAGTTTTTTTAAAGACTAAAAGACATATCAGATGTAAATTATCAGATGTATTTTTACATTTAAAACATGCAATAAGGTTGACCGAAACGTAGAAAAGTAAAAGTACAAGCTCGTAAAATAAATAACATTTTTTAAGAATAACAAAATACAGACGTAATATGTCATGTTATTTTGTATATATTTATGTCAATTTAACGTATAAGAACATTCACACACTTAAATGTTTTTATTGGTGTTTGTATTCCGTCATGTTTCTGTTGTTTCAAAGGTTCTGAAATTTTTTACTTATTAACTGTTTCAAACGTTCTAAAAGGTTAGCTTAGCAATTTATATAAATATAAGTGCATTGTTAAATTGTTGATGAGTCTGGTTTAAGATTTTGTGCAGTTTGACAGAGTTTGCTACGTTCAGAAATTGATTCTTGTTATTTTTATACAAAAAATTGATTCCGGTTGGCGTTAATATTTGCTAATATTTACTAAAATATTCAGATCAATATAAATTTCCAAAATTACTAATTTAAGAAGCTCGTAAAATCTTAGGAAAATTTAATTTTTAGACTAAAAACCATTTGAGTACCGCAGGCTTTTCACCCCAATTGTTTGACACTTTTAATTTAAATTTAGTATCTGCTATTATAATATTAATACAACAATTTCTAAATAATGTGAAGCTAATGTTTCAAAACTTGATTAACTTGATGGAGCTTGAAGTCATCACCACCATCCTACAGTTGGCCAAGAAGATGCCTAGGCCAGAGGCGTTTTAAACGTGTGTGTTGAGTACACAGTATCGTCCGAGTGTACTTGTTTTGTATGAGAGGGTTGTCACGTAATAAAAATTTGTAATGCATCGTCATGTATAGTTGTTTGCGACATAAAATTATCACAAATTAAAGAAAACAATTAACATTTTATATTATTAGTGCTGTACGATACTATTATTTTTAGAAAAAAACTAAAATTGAATGGTAAAAAACTTTCTGAAATATTAAATATTCTGGTGGACTAATTTATCACCACACAAGAGATGCCAAATTTGTGGTAGACTAGATACCACCTCTCGATATTCCCCACAAGGGATCGACAAATTTTGTTACGTTAAATAAATATTTCATCAATACACAATATTATTACTCCATTTAATAATGTTATTCTACAATTTTTAATCTCTTGTAAATCGTTCATATAATGTTTTCTTTTCTTAAATAATCAATATAATACATACATTATTTTAATCCTTCATAAGCTACATTATTATTTTATAAGTTTTTTTAATATTGATATATATATCTTTCATATTTTAATCAAGAACGAATGCATGAATGAGGGACCTGCCTCACGGTTCGCCATCTTGTCCCTCACTGAAAATAATTTTGTACAAAATCCATCTTATTCTTCTCTAGTCGCCTAGCAACTAGAATAAATAACTTTTTTTTAAATAATTTTGTCAATGTGAATTAAATAATTTTTAAATAATAATCAGCTGGAGATGTTTATTATTTAATAGACTCAAAAAATAAACAACTACAGATGTACAATAAATTTGTTATGTTACAAATATCCCCCAATTCAATTTTGAAAACAAAAAGAAATTTTTATGATAATCTAAATTTTGAATTTGTTTGATAAATTTAATTCCAAAATGTTTTTTTTTTTAAATTGCTACTAAGCGACCTTACAATTCTACTAACCAAATAAACTATAAACTATAAACTGTAAACAAACTATAAACAAACTATAAACAATCTATAAACAAACTATAACCAACCTATAACCCAACATAATGTACATCAAAATTTTTTACACTTACTGTGATTAAACAAAAGATTAATGGAACAAAACTTAATAAACTGATAAATATGAACTGTGAACTACCAAATATACATATACATAAAATAAATAAAAGTTCAAATAAACATCATAGACATACATATACAAAAACCTCCTCCTTCATCCCGTCCATCACTTTTTATACTATAGAGTACATTTTGTAATACAATTTCAGATTCTACTATCTCCATTGATCCAGGTATTTCTTTGACTCCTAGGCCACTACTATGCTCCTCGTCCTGTACATCACTCCGGGTTGAATGGCTGTTTCCTTTCCCTATCTCATCCGGATTATAAGCTGAGCTGCTACTGGTACTAACTTGTGCTGGTATTTTTTCATCATCCTCTGTTTCATCTAAGGTTGACACCCTTCGATTTACACTACTTCTCTTTCCTCCTGGTGATTTTAAATCGTTTTGACTGGCATTGGCATAAGTATCTGTTTCTACTTCAATATTACCTTCAACTGGTTCAACATTTTCAATTAATATTTCATCATTTTTACTATTTACTGATTCATTTTTTAATATATTTTCTCTTGGTTCTCCTATATCATTATTTTCATCTGGTTTAACATTTTCATTTAACATTTCATTAATTTTAAAAACTTGTTCTATTCTATCTATTCTATTACTTAAATCCCTACCGAGTTTACTCATTATATCTTCAAATCTCCTAGCCTGCTCCTCCAATCTCCTAGTTTGCTCCTCAGATCTCCTAGCCTGCTCTTCAGATCTCCTAGCTTGCTCTTGCAACAGGTTCAAAATAAGCTGCATGTTATCGTTATTGCTATTATTATTCATATTTACTCTGTTATTCCAATCCAAAAGTTGTGGATATTTCCCCACAAGGGATGCCAAATTTGTGGTGGACTAATTTATCACCACACAAGAGATGCCAAATTTGTGGTAGACTAAATACCACCTCTCGATATTCCCCACAAGGGATCGACAAATTTTGTTACGTTAAATAAATATTTCATCAATACACAATATTATTACTCCATTTAATAATGTTATTCTACAATTTTTAATCTCTTGTAAATCGTTCATATAATGTTTTCTTTTCTTAAATAATCAATATAATACATACATTATTTTAATCCTTCATAAGCTACATTATTATTTTATAAGTTTTTTTAATATTGATATATATATCTTTCATATTTTAATCAAGAACGAATGCATGAATGAGGGACCTGCCTCACGGTTCGCCATCTTGTCCCTCACTGAAAATAATTTTGTACAAAATCCATCTTATTCTTCTCTAGTCGCCTAGCAACTAGAATAAATAACTTTTTTTTAAATAATTTTGTCAATGTGAATTAAATAATTTTTAAATAATAATCAGCTGGAGATGTTTATTATTTAATAGACTCAAAAAATAAACAACTACAGATGTACAATAAATTTGTTATGTTACAATATTTACTAGATATTTAATTTAACAAAAAATTTAAATATTATATTTCATAGGCTAATAATGTACTTATAATAACTAATATTTAATATTAACTAAATCCAATCTCTAAAGCCATAAACGTCAATAAAAAAACAATAATATGACAGAGTGAGTTTTAATAAAAGACCTTACTAAAATATTCTGTTGAATATTTCGATTTACTTAGCTATATTTTCTTTAAAGACACAAACTTAAACCCACTAAATTCTGTACAGTTATATCTTAAGTGAAACGTACTGCTGGATCTACTTTGAAACCCTTAATGTGATATATCAATGACGTAACCAGAAGTTCCTTTCGGTAAAGTTCAAGAATAGAAACCTCTCTCTCTCTCTCTCTCTCTCTCTCTCTCTCTCTCTCCTAACTCCCTTCTTCCAAATGTATTCCCATCCTCGGTCCATTACCAAGGAACAATTGTTTCTTCCCATATCATACTCCGTTTTAGTATGAAGGATCGTTAGTTTGAATTTGAATGACACAACTATGAGGCTACATGGAATATTGTTATTTTGTGATAAGAGGCCACAAATTAATGGAAATGAATAGTGGCACAAGAAAATTATTTTTGAATGTTTCAGATAATATTTCATTAAATTATTTTGATGAATAATTAAACGAAATGGTTCCAAATTTAACGAAACAGTAATAAAAGTATTTATTTTACGTACTTAGTTAATAAACATGTAACTTAATTCATATTTTGTTGTAAACTTTTGATATAAATTGACAATCTCCCGTGTTTATTTCCCGTTAAATCATTAGCAAATATACTATAGGCTACAGAGGATTTTCGAAAAGTATTGCAATATAAGTAAAGTTTGCAATATTTCTGGCAGCTGTTGATATTAATTAAAAATTTGATGTATTTCAGAGTAGCAAAGATAGGCACAAGAACATCCACTCACAGCTGAAATAAAATTGTAATTATATGTAACTGATCACTTAATACATGTACCTAAAATTAAGCAACTGGAATTGGGAATTCTTTTAATACAGAATGAATCTATAATCTGTTAACTAAAGAATAACAAGTAGAGGTAATGAATGGATAGTAGGAACATAGTACTTATATGGAGGAACCACTTTTTGAGGCAACTAGTTTAGTTGATTTTATCACTTGAATGTTTTGGTTATGTAGCGTGATCAATCAAACTTATTTTATTTAATAAGAACAAATAAAAAGCACAACTTCACTGACCGTTAATCAGGTACCGACAAACATATTTTTTATTCTTCCTGTTTTTTAAACATTTAGTTGTTATAAATATTTTTTAAATTTATTTAACATAAAAATGTTAGATTTAAATTTAGAATAACAATGTATATTAAAATTTATTGAAACTAAAGATTTAAATTTCTAAAAATTACTATAACATTTATTTTTAAATTCTTTAAATTATTTTTATGCTAGAATAAAAAATGACAGTTTTATAACAATGTAACCTCAAAACTGGCTGCTACAGGCATCTTAAAAAATTTCTGTTGATTGGTTTTGTCGATATTTTCTGAGTATTTCTGTTTTACTTAGGATGTTAACTGTTAACCTTTTGTCGGTTACTGACCAAAAAATGGGGTAATTTTTAATTCCTTGTGATATTATATTGAGGTTTTATATGTGAGTAACTTATATAACATGACATATAATATATCAGTACTATACAAGGAGCAAACCACGTATATTGTATTATGACAATATCGAAAACAAATACGGTTCAAGAAATTTCTAGTACTTCATACATAAAATGGTAAAGAGTAGATAATAGAGTGAAAAAGTAACAACAGGGTTAGCTATAAAAGGATACCTATTCATAAAAATTATTTAAAAGGACTGCGCTATTGTGTATAATAAAAGGTAATTGTTGTACAACTATTTATGAAAGGGTCGGTTGATAACCTGTAACACCTTTTGTTCTATTTACACTAGATCTATTTACTTATTTACAATAGTTGAGACATTTCCAGTAAAAAGGGGTTTTTTGTACTTTATTATTTGCATGGAATTTCTCTGCCACTCTAGAATTATCTTTTTGATCCACTATATAAAGAGACCCCTGAGGCGGTCAGGAGTTAGTATCCGTTTGATCTTTGACGAATGTTTATTGAGTGGCTATAGGTGCGTAGTACAGGTTACATATCCGAGCATTGTAGTAGTTAACTATTGTTATATTATGTTGTATATGTGCATTGTGTATTCAGTTCCATTGTCTATGTGTATTCTATATATAATTGATTGTAAGAAGTACTTAGTAAATTATTAAGTTATTTATTGTATTACTTCATTATAATTAGTTTATTATTTATTTTGTAAATCTTTTAGTGTAATAAATATTTGTAATTGTAAACTTTAGTGGATTTATTATTTAATTACCTAGATCCCGAAACGGATCTTAGCGATAAGCGTCACAATATATTTCACAAAAGACTACGTGACCATCGAAACCAGCTAGCCCGTGATCTAGCTACGAGGAACTTCTTAACTGTGCAGCGTCTAAAGCGAAAATGGCGTAGAGACCTCTTCGTTTGAATAACGGACAGTAACCGTAATTTTAAACGGAGAATGTAACAATGGGTACCTCTCCTTCTTAGAATAAAATTTCCCACAGCCATTTAAATATCATGAATGGAAGTTGTGCAGCTCAATGTACAGTACCGTAATCAAAATTAAAGAAAAAATTATCAGTGTTTATGATATAGTTATAGATGTAAAATTGTGATTGTGTAATTCATCGGAGAATTGGATTGGTATTTTTTAATTAATTTTATGTTTGAAATACTGGTTGTATCCCAAAACTAAATTCCATTGTATGAACTTCAAAATTACATTGTACACTAGAATTTCGGTAGGCTGTAAAAGCTTCGACTTCTTACTCGACATCCAATAAAGTTGTGTTCATAATTGATGTTCTGTATAACATAATATTTATGATAATAACAAAAAAATTAGGAATTAGTATAATGAAATTTTGCCTAATTAAATATATTTTTTTAAGTCAAATAATAAATTAGAAACGAAATACTAAATATCCGGGTTTTAAATATTTAATTTACGTTACATTTTGTTCTTGTTAAAATCAGCTTTGTTCTGTTTCAGTTGCAATTTTTAAATGAAAACTTTTTCTTTAAAGTGTAGATAATCTGTATTGTCATTGTAGATAGCGTAGAGATAAACTAAATCGTAAAAGGGTTTTTAAATTTAAAACCGAGAGATAGAAAATTAGAAAGTAAATATAAATAGGATAGTAAAAGAAGAAGAAAGAAAATTAATACTCACCGCCTTTATACCCATTCTACAACACCCCGTACTAAACCTAAGTAGCATCTACTTACCCCCGGATCTTCTTCGCTATCATTTGAAGTAATTATGACGAAAGAAGAATATACGCGGACGTACTACCAAAATGTGTGTGGGATTTTTTACCTGCTACTTAATTAAAAATTCCCTCGAGTTTCCATTCAACGCAGCCCTCACCAGCCACAATGACTGCCTTAGGAGATAAACTCTCAACAACGTCTCTAAAGTAAAGTAGCCTTCATTGTACAGAACATAACATTCCACTATCAACCAACTGAGACTAAACCTGGATGATAAAAATATTTTTAATGCTTCTTTCTCTCCTTTTTTATTTGTAATTCTGGTCAACAATCATTTTTACTCTTTTCCTATTTTACAAAAGTAATGCCTTTAACCTACTTTTCACTCTGAAATAATTCGTACTGTATTGCGTGCAAGCCTAATTAAGATTTAACACGTTTAATTGTGCCGAGTTGCCTGCATGAACAGAGCACAAAAAACAAAACTGTTAAAATACATTAAATACATTGAGAGAAATTCCCGATTTAAAAATTTAGAATGAATTTACATACTAATATCTGTTAACTTGTGTATGTAAAAGAAATTTCAAAAATTACGTAGTTTTATTTAAAATTACTAAAATAAATGAAATTATTGTTCGAAGAAATCGAAGCTACTAACACCGCAGTAATACTGTGAAACAATGTTTTTCACTTTATTTAAGAAATAAACTACAACTGTGTAACACAACAAGCAGTTATTGTATCAATAGTTTTATATAATTGTCTTGATGTCACTTATGAGAGATAGTCCCCCATCGGTAACATCTCCAGAAGATTCACAAAAGGTCTATTCTTTTACCTTTTGAGTCTCCTAAGTGGGTTGTGTGGTAGGTGAGTAGTGGACAATGGCTGAATTTGTGGATTTCTGTGATAGTGTAGTTTGCTATGAAAACGTCTGTATAGTTTCGTTATTGTGTATTGTTATTATGATAGAAACGAATTTTCTATCATACTATACTAACTATTTTATATTACTAGTTTCTATCATAACGAAAACATTTGTTTTTCTTATTACATTCCTCATTACAAAAAGAACACAATTACTCAAATGTTATACTATTTCCATTTACTTTAAAGTTACCATTGTTTAATCATCATTATCACCATCTGTTAAGAATAGTCTCAATGACCTATTCCGGCATCCATCACGTTTAAGATCTTCCCAAGCCTCGCTTTCCTCTAGGTTTATATTTCTATGTTTGCAGAGAAAGTCTGTGAGCTGGCATGAGAAGTAAATGGTTGGACCAGTTTCTCTTCGATATTCTTAACGTTTCCAACAGTGACTGAAAATTAAACTCGGCACGGACAGCTTTGTTACGTACTTTATCTAACCGGGTACAAGCTTTGACTCCCTGCAGAAACCTCATTTCAGCAGCCTGAATCCGAGATTCATTCCTCTGTAATGAAAACCATGTCAACAATGGTTTGTACCATTGTTTAATATTTCCCTAATTATAAATTCCTCAAAAGTTATTAGACCAATCTCAACTACAGAAATTATGCGTATTAATTATAAAAATATTTTAAACTAACAAAATTTTAGTTGTTAAAATAAGAAAATCTTAAGTTGTTAAAATAAGAAATTTAACACGCCGCCGTCTACGAATAAAGTGGATTAGAGATCTACTGACCTAATTCCAAAAAAAAAAAAAATTTTATAGAGCTTAAAAAAATTCCAACTTTAGTTTTTTTGAACAAATTTTATCAAACGTTGAAATTTCACTATTTGAATTCTTCTTATTTTGCGTTGTTCAAATTGCAATTACTCATGTAAATACTGTTTTTATAGATTTAATTTTATCATACTGTATTATCTGTTAAAAATGTTAATTTCCCACTCATATCTTTTTCTTTAAAATAATTATAATAATTCTGCTTTTATTGAACATAAAGGAATATGCAGTTCATAAACATTATTATAAATAAAATTAATAAAAAACATACGAGTAGTTTGTTAATACATCTTTCGACACGTTATGGTATGGCCAAATCGTGGTCTGCTGGAGTTCTTAACTCAAATTAAACTTAAAACTTAACATAAATTAAATCTTTCATTTTTTCTTTGTATATTCTATGTAACTCTCGTTATATGTATTATTTATCTAATTTGTCCTAGGTTATGTTTGTTATCTAATCCATATTTTTTCTCTTGAATCATCCCCTGGAATTATATTCTATAATGATGCTTTGGATTTTTCCCGTCATTTGTTTTTTAAAAACATTAGTTAAACTTTTGGCTGGTTACACGTTACTGTTAGCTTTTGAATAAATAATGGAAGTTATAAAAATTAAAAAAACATTGTTAAATGTGTTTTTTTTTGTATCAAAGGGTCATATATTATTAATATAAATTGTGACACTATCTATAAAGAATTTGTGTTTGAGAATTATCGAGGAGGACTGAGATTTTACAAATGTTAACGTAAATAATACGAGTGATGAATAGGGTTTCCAAGAAATGGTTAGGAATATTATATACAATATAAACGGTTTTTATAGTATAGGTATGCCTATTGCTGAATAGGTATTGTGAGAGAGTCTTGTACCTATTTAGATAATTGCCTTTTTGTGACAACTTCCATTCAATTCTAATTTGCTTACAGTTTATTGAGATTTATCCAGAAGCCGTCAGACACATTTTGTATTATTATTATTATTATTATTATTAGTCGTAAAGCTCCCGAAGTGGAAGACGCTAAGTAAATCTGGTTTGTTTTTGGGATTTCTTGTCCTCTTTATCCGCCCACCAGTTTTTCATTCTTTGTGAGAATTCAGCTTTTCTCTGTTCACTCCACTTAGTTCCGGTTCTTGGAGCTTTTGTCTCTGGTTTAACCTCCCATTTTTTAACTTTTGTTCTAAAATTGTCTCTTATGAGAATTTCTTCTTTGGTGATTTTGGCCAATTCTTTGGTGATTTTGTATTATTATTATTATGTGAAAATCTCTGTCCTTCCCGAAATGTCCATATATCTACCTATATAAAGGACGCTATTTATTTAGTGTGATAGTTTAGTTTTTTGCGTGATTCAGTGAGCGAATTGCATAGTGCATAAAAGTGCGTTAGAAAAGGTCGATGTTACTGTAAATTACTGTCTATTGTTAAAGGTTTATTTATTCTGTATCATTTTTGTGAATAGTATTTATTAAATTGATATATATTTTTTTATTAGTTAATTTAAAAATTAGTATGTTATGTATTATAAGTAATTTACTTGAAGATATTAGTCACTTTATTAATTTTATTGTAACTTTTAGTTGCAATAAATACTTGAATTTTAAACTATAGTGTGTCAAATATTTAACTTACCCAGAACCCAAAACGGACCTTAGAGATAAGCGTCACAATATGACTAAATTTTACATTTTAAAACGTAATTAAGTATTAAGAGATTCCAAGCTCCGTGTAGTTGCGGGATGAAGGGTACGGGTGAGGTATAATGAATGAGTGGCGTTTGCTGGGAGAAAGATTTTTGTATTACTCTGATACAAAACATTCGTTTTCAAACTTTCCGTATTTAACATATTAGTTTGTATTTATTACTTTTATTTATTCACATTATTTAATATAAATTGGTAAGTTATATATTATGATTCCGACCAAGTTAATAACCCGGTAGGTATTTGTTAAAATAATGCGCCGGATGATAAGAATATATTTTTAGTCTAGATAGTACACACTACCACTACGAATGCATCAGCTGTAAAATACTACTAATTCATTCATTCTCCTACAACTATAACAACGCACTAAATTCCTTCCAACTACACGGAGCTGGGACTAAAGCAATACTTGATCGCTCAAATGTAGGTGACACATGGATGTGTGTTGTTTAGGTCAACAGCCGAAAGGTTAGTTTGAACCTTTGCAGATTTTACTAACTAAAACTTGGGTTGGTTTACTATGGTTTTCCTTACTAAGTTTAAAGGGAATGCTTAGCAGCATGCCAAACTCTTCAAAGAGCACCCACTTTCCACCATGCGAATAATACCTTTACTTCGTTCACCACAGGGTCTGGCTGTATAATGAAACTCATTACTCTCAGAGGAGATAACTCTGACTAGTGTCTTTTACACCTCTACCTCTTCTGTCCTTAAATAGTTCAGTCATTTAATTGGCTGACTTTGTGATAACAAGCAGAACTTTTTTTGTTGCCCTGAAACCAACAGATCGAGTGCAATTAATTTATCACTCCATCTGCTCGTTATGGGCCTAAATGGTTATAAAAATAACATTCAGGTTTCAATATAAGGAAATTAACATCTATATTGTAATGATAGTTTCTTATAAGCAATGGGAAAATAAATAAATATTTTTATATAAAAAATACGATTAAGTTTAACTTACTTTTTTCTCTAAATGTTCAATGTCATAAATTACTTTGTGTAACTAAAAGAAACAATTCTTGTAAACGTTTTTTAAAAGACAGATGTTTATTTTTACTTTTTCTTTGAACATAACTAATGCTTTGAAAATACTAAGAACTAACGTTCTAGTTATTTCTTGGTATTTATTACTTGAAGGTATGTAACTGAAATTGTGGTGAATAACTCTAAAGTAGTTGGTCTAGGTCAAATTTATGTTTCAAAGCCATTAAGTAAAGTTCACTACATAAACATATACACTGACTGTTCTTGTACAACACAAATAAACTGTTCTACTGAACTAAAAGTATAACACAAACACAAATTTCGTACTAGAATAATATTTTACACCTTCAGGTCACTGCGTGGAAGGTTTTTTCTGTAAAGTTCTAGAATTCATTTTCATATTAAATGTTTGGTAATTTTCAGTTTAGACGTAATGCTTGCATGAAAAATAACCCGATAAAAATTGATCATACCAGTGGAATCATAATTTCTTAAATTTGTATTAGTGAGCACAATATTATGACTCGTTTGGCAACAGATCGTCACGTAACAAATAACCATAAATATTCGAATAGGTAGACTATTATTATAAAATAATGTTTTATGAAACTAATGCTTACAATTCAGATATTAAAAAGATATTTTCTAAAAACCAAATCGAAAATATTACACTGGTCATTAATATAACTATACACAAAGAGATATATTAACATCAAAACATATATATTAACACAAAATGTATTGAAAATATACACACTTTTTAACTAAATAAACTATCTTACAAATCCACAAATTCAATCACTGTCAATTCTTCATCTACCACACAACCGATGTAGAAGACTGAAAAGCCAATGGAATAGAGACCGTTGGTGAATCGTCTTTAGGGGCTACCACTGTCCAACTTTGTCACCTGTGTAACAAGAAAACATTTAAAAACACCAGTGACATTTTGTAGCTGCTGGTGCTGTTAAAATAATACAGAGATGTAGTGTTTTCTCAACAAGTGAAAAAAATTACAGAAAACTGGCTCCATATGACCATCGTTCTATTCAAGAAAACATATTTTATAAAAGAATAGTAACTAAGGGTAACTGACATAGATTTTCACTCGGTACAACGTTAATATTTAGTTATTTTGCTATAACCACCTTATTTATCGCAGTTTCTGTCACGGAACATATTTTTTATACGCCAATGTTTTGAGATATGCAGAAAATAGAAGGTGCAATAAAAGGCGGTTATACAAAAATTTAACTAAAATTTTAATATGTACCAATTTAAATTTATGTCATTCACTCTCATCTATTATTTGTAATGAAATATGATTTTCTGAACAGAATGATGGTAATATGGTGGCAGTTTTATTTGTAGTAATTTTTACATTATTAAAAAAAACTACTAAATTGTGTAATGTTAACAACACACGTGGTTACAAAATGTCAGTACTGTTATCGAATAAATAAAAAATATAAAATGAAGCTTATGTTAATATATAATTTGTATAGTATATGTTTGTATATTATATTTAGTGTATTTATATATAAAATATGTAATTTATGTTTCCAACATTATTGCAATCAGTCCAAAGATTGATTTATTTATACATATTTAAGTAGCCTACCCTTTATAATTTATTAACTAATATAATATTGTCTCAAATAACATTCATTATAATTTTTTTTATAATAATGTTACTTTAGATAACAAGAGAATCACTGATGTGAATAATTAAATTTATGTTATTTTTATTTACTTATTTAATGTAATTTAAAATATCAGTAGCTAATCATTTATAATGAAAATTAAAAATGTTAAATAAAACTTTTCAGTAATTACAATTATTAGATTGTGCTTAATTAAATGTACAAAAATAAAATATCGATGAAAAAATCAAAAATTAATTTACAGCATAGTTAATTTGTAATTAAAAATAACGATATTTTTACGATAGCAATAAACGAGATAATATTGTTAAATGATGTCGTAACGCAGAGACTAATTTAAAATTACGTTATTTATAATCTGGCCATATCCGTTGAAGATGTCGTTGAATGAAAGTTAGTGAGGTTGGGAAGGGAAAGAGACACGAAGGTAAAATAATTATTACAAACAATATGGGCTTTTGAAAATATAGATCATACGAGCAATGAAGTACAGAACAGCTAACTGCAAGGATGGGTAATGGTAACTAACGGTAACATTATTTTGTTGTGGGTTACTGGGGACATTTGACACAAGTAATTTCCGTTTTAGTTCATTTTATGACGGAACATAAAAAGTACAAGAGGCCTTAATTTATTACAAGATGGTTTTTAACTGCTACCGACCGTATAACCTAGTTGCATTACTGCTGATAATGGTTCGGGAATAACGCTTCTATAACTAGTCGTAAAATATTGTGCTGTACCTAAAATGATACAGAAACACAATGTTATTCATTGTTATTATAATCAACCGTACTAGTTCCTATGAAAATTTATCATTTTTAATTAATTTTACAGAAATTTGTAACTGAAAAATATTAGTCTAATTTACACCAAAATTCTTTTGAAATATCAGTTTTTAAGTATTTTTATCGTAATAACCTATTATTAAATATAATATCTAATTTATTTATATTAGATATATTTTATTTTTATGACTATACTGTTTTTATTCAGCTCGTATTCATATAGTCTACAGGCTAATATGTTTTTACTTTCTCTTGCCTACATGAATATAATAAGAAAAAAAGTATTGTTTTCATTTTGATTTTTCCAAATCGAGTATTAACCGGATATACACGTTTTCAGACCATCTGAACCCAAAAAACATGTGTTTAGTGATTGGTTTATGTGTGTGTATGTGTTTTAACAAAATATATTGTAAACAGAACATGGTACAAAGTTCAAACTTGAAACTTAAGTTAGGTATACTAGAAAACCTGACACGAACATTTTTATCAAAATTGGTTAACCGGAAGTAGAAGTATATTCATGTATTTTTTTTTACTTTTTCGCGATTTTCTCAAAAACGGCCAATACGCTTTTGTTAAAAAATTGCCTTATTTACTACATTTCTTATGCTTTACATAATCAAGTAGGCGCTATGTCTGCTGAAACTCTTGGAGAGTCTGTGCAGGAAATGGTTTTTTAATATTGCGGCCTTAATATTCATATTAGGGCAAAAGTGTATGTATTCAAAGTTGTAGAAAATTTTAAATCCTACAAACTTTTAATTGTAATTTTTTTATATATTGTTTAATTTAGCGGTAATTAGTGATTCTCTGTTGTTTTCTTAAAAATCTGTAAAAAATGGATTTTTAATATTTAATATTTTTAACATTTTCGACAAGAGTGTATGTAATAAAACTATAGGAAATTAAAAGATCAACAAGTTTTATTTAAACATTTTCTCTACAGACCCTAGTTTCCCGTCCCAGATTTTTTTTTTTTGTATAGGGTGATTCAAAAAGAGCGCCGGTTTCTAAACGGCTGGTAAATTTTTGTTTATCGGTTGGCAACATTGTTTGACCTCATTTCTATTTCGGAGAACATTCCGATTGACGATTCAGTTATAGTTTCTCTTGTTCGCAGTGTAATACTCTCGCAGTCTCTGTCTAACCATGGAGAAGTTTACTATTGCGCAATGAGTGTTAATCGTCAAAACATTTTACCAGAGTGGAGAGAGTTATGCGGCTACTGTCAGGCGACTTCGCGATACTCTAGGACGTATGAAGCACCGAATGAATCAACAGTTCGCAGGCTCATGAAAAAGTTTTTTGAGACGGGTTCAACAGTCGACCTTAAAAGTTCTGGACGTCGTCGTTCTGGCCGAACTGAGCAGAACGTTGCGTTGGTTCGTGACAGTGTGGCTGTTAGCCCAGCAAAATCAATACGTCGCCGTTCTCAACAATTGGGTTTAAGATGTTCTTCTGTACGGAGAATTCTTCGGTACGATCTCCAATATCACCCGTATAAAATTCAGTTGACGCAACATTTGAAAGTGGCAGACCACCAGAAGAGACGACAGTTTGTTGACTGGGTATTGAGAAAACGGCAGGATGATGACACCTTCGCAAACAAAATCATTTTCAGTGATGAGGCGCACTTCCACTTAAACGGTTTTGTTAATAAACAGAACTGCCGTATGTGGGGTTTTCTAAACCCCACATACGGAAACTTGTCCCACATAGTCGAAACTTGTCGTGCAGTAATATCCAATTTCATGACAGAGTTGATGCGTGCCAGCGCAGTAGAGGAGGACACATGCATGACATCATTTTTCATACATAAAATCGGAAGGTAAGAAGAACTTTTTGATGTATTTATTTTCAGTTTTTCAATAAAATAAATCTCTTAATTTGATATATCAAAACCGGCACTCTTTTTGAATCACCCTTTATTATTAAGCCAAACTGAGGTTGGTTTTCATTTTGCATTACTCAATCATGATTAAAATTTCGTTGTGTTATTGGGTTAGATTTTGTGTTTATTTCTAATGTTACGTTATATTGTTCATTATTTGTATTGGCAAGAGAAAGTTTTGTGAGTGTTTCACACCATATTTTTGCAATACATTTTTGCATTCTAAAGTCTTATTTATACCTAATCAAAATTATATTCTTCTCCTGAGTGCAGACTCAATGAAGACTTGCTATAACACTGGTAAATCACTGTCTACCGTTAACCACTCTCAAAAAAGTGCATATTATTCAATAAAAGTAAATTTTTTGTAATAACTTGTATTTATTTTGCACTTATTTAATTGACATTAATTATCTCATGGTTTTGAAAGGTTAGATGTCGTTAAAAAGGTAAAATTAATAACAATTAAGCTTACTTTTCATTAAACGAAAAATGGTGTCATTTTTGACCCCCACTTTATGTGTTTCATGTCAGGTATTAAAAACAATGAAAGATAGTTTTGTAACTTAATTTATTCGATGTTTTAAGCTAACAACCATAATATTTTATTAAATTTTCCCTTGAATTATAGACGCAAAATTTCAGTAAAGCCTTATTTCATCTTGCTAACTGGCAAAATTTTTTAACAGCCGTGACTCGGTAACAAAGAGTTTCAGAGCTATGTTTGCGTGAAAATGTTTTTCTGTATTATTAGTTCGCTGTATAATCATATCTTGATAGGTTACCGTTGAATTACAACTCACTCTATAATTTCAGATTCATTATAATGCTGTCCACATCTTATTCGTAATTTGACTGAAATTATTAACTCAATTTTCGTCAGAATACATTTTTATCTTATGTACATTAAAATGTAAAAAAAATACATTTACAAAAAGAGAATTACATATTTTATTTTTCCCTCTAACTTTCATCCATCAGTGGTAATAGCCAAAGTTTTCATTTTTTGGTTCAATATGTTTTTCTGTCAGATTTAGAAGCTTCGTAAATTTTTAAAATTACTTAGCAGAACAAAAGCAAACAAAAAAAGGTTTTAACTGTATCGTTATTAAATAAATTATAATATGTACGTTACTCTTAGTATATTACGCTAAAATTTATGGAACTGACGTATACGTAACTTCTTATTCAATTTAGTTTCGAATTCAATCATTCACATTCCAGGAAATATTATTTTTAAGTGGATTTCCTTGCTTCGGATATAGACCTCTCTAACTGGTATCCGTCTAATTCTATCGTTGGTCCGACAAAGTCTGTAAACTCCTGTTATCTTCTTGATAATTTATTATCTTTACTACTCATTTCAGTTCTACCAGGATTCCTCCCTGTTGCTATAAACCGCCATTCTATTACTCCTAGTGCGTTCTTTGTTTTCACACAATGGCTTGTCCATTTCCATTTAAATTTAACTATTTATCCAGTAATGTCTCTAACATTTATCTTTGATAAATTCTTTCACTGGTTTGCCTATACAGCATTCGTCCATCACTCCATTTTGCTCTACTTCATCTCTCAAAACAATCATCTACAGTTCAGTTTTGTTCAGAGTTACATTTTTAAAACAACCTACTGAGGGTAGGGTGTGTATTTTAAAGAAAAAATATTGTAGATCAGACATTTACAGTTTTTTTTAAAATTTATATTTACGTAAAAACTGATTGGAAAATAATTGTACATGGCTAGAATTAAAATTAGGTAATAATGAGCGTCTAAGGATTTAATAACAAAATCCGTCAACCGAAAGTAGTAGTTTATTCGTGCGATTCTCTTAAAAACAGCTCCTTGGATTTTTCTAAAATGTATTTTAAATTGTTCGGTTTAACTCTATAAATACAAGTACAAAAATTATTTCCATTAATAAAATGAGAGATTTAGTATTTAAATAAAATTATTCCATTTCATTAGCAAACGTAATACAGTTAATATATAGTCTTTACTTTCGTTCTGTTCCTATCCAAAAACATGCAAAGAAGAGCATGGTTTTTCAAAGACGAGGTTTTCATTACAATGATGATGAATAGAAATAGAAAAGGATGATTAATTATTAATAATTAATTTATTAGAAATGGAGGCTTATATTATTATCTAATGACATATTCAGTATTGTAATAAATTGCTCCATAATGCTGTATTCTTAGGAACGATATGCACTACTTCTATTTCTATTCTGTAAAACATGTAATACTACAAGCAAAATAATTGATCTTTTTAATGAGAAAATAATTATACGTCCCCGCAACAGGAAAGTACTAGTTCTCCAATTTCTTCTCAAATGTTTTATGTGAAATTACTGCTTAAGATGATTACAATTTACATTTTAAATCTATTACTTTTAAGTTAATGAGAACAGAGTAGTGTAAAGACAGAACGATATTTTTGTCATACTCTAAATCGAATTAATTTCTCTTCTACTATTCCGTTTATTTGCTCATGATAGTATTTGCATAAATCTTACTAAGCGAGAAATCAATTTTACGTGAAACTTCATAAGTTTTAATTTTATTTTATCTATATGCATGTGAATTAGTTGGAATTTAAACGTAAAATCACACTATTGATTACGTCTACTAATTGCACGACAGTAATATAATCTCGTAGAATGTACTAACATTTTCTATATTTATATTCTATGTTGTCATTTTATTATGAGTGGTAACAAATCATGAGATTTGAGTATATTGACAAATTAAGATTATTAAATACAGTACACTAGTTTTGTTAATTTAATTATTAATTTAATCATGATTATAAAGTGCAGATAAATTACCATAATTTAGTTTTGATGATATCATTTAATTTGATTTCTTAGGTCGATAATTTTATGGTAATGATGTCCAAAATTATATATATTAATTTGTCCTGTCTACATAAATTTTTAAACTGTATTTAAATAATCTTAGTTTTGCACCTCGGTCTTTACTTTGATTTAATTCATGAATAAAATTTGGTTACATTTTTCACTTCATATTGCTGACCAGTGGACAGCTTGAACGGTAGAATAATACCACAGACGGAGGAAGTTAAATATTTGGGTTTGCATCTAGATCGAAGGCTCATGTGAAGAAGTCATACTCTAAAATTTGAGTTGAAGTTACGTCAACTGTTCTGGCTCTTAGGCAGTAAATCTCAACTCTTCCTTAAAAATAAAGTATTCGTACACAGAGTAATACTAAAACCAGTTTGGACCTATGGGTTAGAGCTATGGGATACAGCTAGTTCATCAAATATAGAAGTACTGCAGCGCTTCCAATCAAAATTTCTGAGACTAATCACAGCAGCCCCATGGTACGTAACCAATAAAATACTACACAATGCCTAAACCTGCCCTTCATAAAAGAAGAAATTAAACAACATAGCGAAAAACATTTACAGAAATTAAAAGACCATCAGAATCCATTAGCGATTAACCTCTTCGACAGCAGCGAAGATACACTCAGACTGAAACGTTTTGAAACACTGGACGTACCTCTACGATTTTGTTAATCATTTAAACTTTTTTTTCTTTCGAACTTCAACTACTAATCATCGTCATCTCGTAATAGGCATCGTTATCATATTGTGACACTTATCGCTAAGTTCCATTTCGGGATCTAGGTAATTAAATAATTAATAATTACAAATATTTATTACACTAAAAGATTTACAAAATAAATAATAAACTAATTATAATGAAGTAATACAATAAATAACTAAATAATTTACTTAAACTAAATAATAAACTTATTATAGTTGAGTATTACAATAAATAACTTAAACAATTTACGTAGTACCACTTACAATCACTTATAAACAAAGCACATACACAAAAACTGAATATAATGCACATAAACGAGATAACATAACAATAGTTAACCACTACAATGCTCGGATACGTAACCTGTACTACGCACCGTTACCCACTCAATAAACAATCGTCAAAGATCAAACGGATACTAACTCACTGACCACACTCGAGGCTCTATTTATATGGGCAAATCAAAGAATCCTCTCGAAAGACACCGAAATTCGATACAAATAATAAAGTACAAAACCCTTTATAAATCAGTACTAGAAAAATCTATTGTAAACGAGTAAATAGATCTATTGTAAATAGAATAAAAGGTAATCAACCGATCCGTTCTTAAAAAGTTGTACTACAATAACCCTACCTTATCATACACAATAGCGCGGTCATTTAAATAACCCCTATGAATAGGTATACTTTTATAGCTAACCCTATTGTTACTTATTTATTCTATTATCTACTCTTAACCATTTTATGAATGAATAACTAGAAATTTCTTGAACCATATTCGTCTTAGATATTGTCACAATATCTATTATCGTCAATATCTCCAGCTTCAACAACTTTGTGTTTCAAGATGTTGATTCACAGTTCATCAAGTTTAGTTTTGTACATATACATATTATACGTAGACTATATTTTTCTTCACATTTAGTCTTGTTGGAACACAACAACTGAGTGCGGTTTTTATTTTGATTTTAAGGACATTACTCAGATTTTCTCGTCTTTGCTTAACGTTTTGGTATATTTTATAAACTGATTGTAAAAGAAACGCACTGCTACAAAACAAAAAATTTGCTTACTAATGACTGAACATAGGTTATATGTTTTATTATTTATATTGGCAAGTGAAATTCGAATGAATGTTTCGCACCAGACTTTTTATGTTATGTATGTTATAGAAATAATAAACAACGAATAACTATTTTCCAGAATGAGGGAAGATTGTAGTTACTTTTTAGTTCTTGAGAGAGATATCTCCCTCCAATATTGTCAATGTAGGTGGCAAGAAAATTGTTCTAAAAATAAGTCTTTTGATTAATGGTGGAAAAATAATGGAGAAAGTAAACTACAACGACGTAAAAAATATTGATAGATTGTTTTTTCAAGATTTTTGTTTTTCAAAACGGACAGTAAACATATCTATTTTCAACTAATTTTGTTTTATATCGGAACGTGTCTCATAAAATAAATCTTATTTTATTTTTACGGGAGCTTGTATTATGTTGAATTTAGTTTGAAATTGACGAATTTATAAATTGAATAAAAATTGAAATGAACGTGCGTACAAAATAGGTTCATCATTGAAAAGAGATGTGAAAATCGTTTTACTTGAAAATATTATTCCAACTGATAAGCATTCAAAGAATCAGAGATGATCTTAACTCCCTGAGGTAAGGGGTGATCTTACGTCTCTGCATTTTACTTCGATGTCTACCGATAAAACGTGATCAGAATTCAAGGGACAAATTTAACTCGGTATTCTTGGAAACGTAATCAAACGTGCAAGGTACGCGTTTAAAGATGCACACAATGGCACACACAGTCACACCTATAAACATTCAATCGAAATTGGTCGTTACTGGTAGGTCAATATGCGAAAGCCATAATATCCCACGGTAAAGGAGATAACTCAATGTGACCGAAGGTAATGAGTTTTCTAAATTTTGCAATTACTGAAAATCACACTTGATAATATTGTTGACCAAGAATGGAAGCACATTCATTTACGTGCTCAAGTAACGTTTTTCGCCCGATTTGAATTTCTATGTAATAACAATATGAAGTAACTAAAAAAACTTTATTCAAAAATAATGTAAAGTCTTCCCGTTCTCTTTTACCAGTAGGGTACCTTATAAATTTCGTTAGCTTCTTGGTAGAATTGTTCTTCAATTTTAACCAAAATCTAAGACTTCTAGTTTCCTTACCTGTAACAAACAAAAGAAATATTTATTTTAAATGACCACAATAACAATCAAAATGGCAGGAAAGTTAATTGAAGTTCGCTAACATTTATGCAGATTCAAAACATATGCGTCAAAAAAAAACTGTCATATTTTTGATTTAGTTGGTACAACTGCGTAGCCCGTCAATGTATTTTTCATAACCCTGTCCTTACAACAGCAGTTTAGTGGAGCCGTGGGTCTATGGAAGAAAGGAGTTGAGATTTTTGTATTTCTCTTATTTATAGTGTATCGCATCAACGGAAAACGTACATAAATATTTTATACGTCCCCGTGATGTAAGTATAAGTGTCGTATAAGTATAAGTGTAGTAAGTAATAAGTGTCCTAGTTTTCTATGCCTCTGTGACATACAGTTAGTAATGAGTATAACAGCTCAGTATGTCGGTGTGTTACATCGTTAGCAACAAAAGACATTATGGTATTTTGTAAATTTTATCTGTTTTTTATCCATATCGAATGTATATTGTAAAATACATTTTTTCTTACAATGTACCTGCAGCTTACGCCTAATACTGAAATGGAATGAAAATAATATGTAAATACAAATTAAGAAATAGCTGCTATACTTGACGAACCAGATTATGCTGAAACTAAAAAAGATATTATCGGCTTTGATGATGATGCTGACGAAATTTGAAAAATTGATTTTTATGGGTTGAACTAAATCATCTACATTTCGAATATTTGCGCTTGAGGAGTAAAACGTAGTGACAACTCTAAACCAATTCATAATATTTATATGCCTGCTAGAAGAGTTATTTTTCTGAAAACGGAAATCGTATTTTATATGTTACATCGAGGGAAATTAAAACATTTGAATTACAACCACTTGTGCCTAAGAGGCTGAAAGAAGTAATTACTGTACCGCTATACTAAACTGAGTATATACAGAGTATTTTCTTATACCTTCTATAGCCAATGTTAATGCAGAAATATAAAGTTAGCAATAATCCCACGCAAATTGCTGGCGCAATTAACATCTGATCGAAAAAATTACTGAATGTCTATTTATATAAAGCTAATATTATGGTGAGGAATTTTTAACATTCTGCAAATAATAATAAGGAGAACTAGTTGCAATTTATATGCTAATAATATGATTATCATTGTAATATTGTATTACATTATTAATTATCATTAGAGTATATCTGTGTCAAGATCATGTATAGCACACAGATGAAACATTAAGTACCCAAATGCACTTGATACAGAAGAGAACAAATTATTAATTACGTTACCAAGTTATTCAAAGAACAGCCAATTACAAAATGAAATTAATTTTAATTTATATCAACGTTTTTTACGTTATTATGTGAATATTAATGAATAATTTTATGCAATGCACTTTAAGTTATTATAATTTATTTTAATAAAGTTTAAAGAAATTTTGCAAACAATTCAGAATAAAAACCTTACACCGATTGATCAATATAATTTTTTACAAGATTATAAAATTAAGTGGTTTTATTCATATTAAATCCATATTTTTTAAATTTTGAACTTGTTATATCAAAAACTTTACTAGTTTTTCTGAGTAACAAAGATATTTCTAATTTATTTATCTTTACCGTCGTCACAGCTAAACAAACATACCACACTAAATATTGTCAGAAAGGTCAAACAAAAAATTGATGTTAAGTGGTATAGGGTATTATCTAGTATTTTTGTGTCAATATAAATGATTTTTTCAACTTTTATTCTTTATTCAGAAAGAATAAAATGAACTATAACCACTCGAAGTTTAACTATTTTTGAATAAATAAATGACGTGAACAATACAGAAAAAATCTTTAATTATCTTTGTCTCCTTCCATATTTTATCATTCCTAAGGACAGCTTGTAACTCCCATTCATAACCCTTTCGCCCTTGCGAAATCTTGCTGTTTATGTCCGCTGCACTTGTTCCGCTCCTATCAAAGATGACTCTCAGGTATTTAAAACTTTCACAGCTTTTCACTACACTCTTACCTAGCTGAATATAATTTACTGGCTCCCCAACAGTAAGATGTTACGTCTTGTTTTCATTTATACTAAGGCCCCATCTTTCACAATCCTCTTGCAACTTCCTTAACATGTAGCTGGCATCGCCGTGATCAGCAGATATGACAACTTGGTCATCCACAAAAAAAAGAGTAAAGTATATTTTCATGGATAAAATATCATGGATACCACATACCAGAAGCAGTTAAAATGGTTTGGTCATTTGCAGAGGATGGAGGATGGTAGGTGGCCAAAAGGGGTTTGGGAGTGGACGCCAGCCGATAGAAGTAGAAGGGGTAGGGCGGAAGTGACATGGTTGGTTAAGGTGCAGGAGGGAATGTCTTTGCGGTGGCTCTCCTATGGGGACTGGCGAGGGAGAAAGATGTGAGGCTTAGGAAGCAAGATAGGGCTGGAGCTGTAAATCCTCACACGGATATTATGCAAAGGAACTTTCTTTTCCCCAATAATTTTCTCACACTTCACACAAAAACTCCTGACTTTCAACAAAAATTTTCTGAATATAGAAATAATCGTATAAACACAAAATTTATATAAGCTGAAAGTAATGTGTATTTAAAGTTGTAATTTCATGCACATTTCTAAAGTCGGAGTATGAGCTTTTTCTTGTAAGCTATATTTGAATTATTCCTACATATTGACGCAATTTTCAGTAGAAACGACGTTACAGTTTCTAACAATAACAAAATAAAATAACATAATTTTATTTTGGTACTAAAAAAAATGCATGTAGAAAATATGTCGACATTAAAGTACGCTGACCTTATTATTATTAAATACCAGCAGGCCTATTAAAGAAATTGAAAGTAATTGTTACTTTACGGTCATTATTTTGTACCTCTAAGTTTTGGTAATTATGTTATTGTATTTCTTCTGGGGTCACTAAGAACTTAGATGTTTATGTGACCGTGAGCAATAAGTGAAAAAAAAATTACTTTGAAATTTACCGGAAGCATAGTTTGTAAGAATAATAGTAAGAACAATTCAAATCAGACCAGGTAACTGTCATTTAAATAAATTGTGTTTACTGATTATCGCTTGAATTCAGAACCAGTAGTTAATTAAATGAGTCATTATGTTCAATTCCGAATATTGAATTCGTTCCACTAGTCAATTGTTCAAATTTTTATAAAAGCTTGTGAGTATTGTTCTCAATTTTAAAAACCTTGTTCTGAACTTATGGAGCAGAAGATATTTCATCCTTTCCTTTTAACCTGAAAGCGCACTCTAGAAAAAGTACCGGGTGGAGCAGTTCCAAGCAGTCTCGTAAATGCAATCTCGGATTAATCTTGTGACGTACAATATGGTGTACCCTGACGTCAAATACATCTGGCTGAGAAGATGGAATTATTTTTGAAATATGACGTTCTGTGTCATTCTATTGTCATATTTTTACATAACTCAAGTAGCATTTTGATTAAAGTTATAGTACTTTAAAAAGAACGGGTGAATATTCAATATTTTATTTTATTTATTTGAAAAGGTTATTTGATTAAGAGTTAAAAGAATTAAATTATAAATAAATAGAATTGTAATCCATATTTATAGAACTCATATTATAAAAATTGTTTTTGAATAAATGCTATTTCAATTGCATTCTCATGATTTTATAATGTAAATTTACTCATTGTATCAACGTTTAATATATTATTGTATATAAGCAAAATCAGTTAAAGCAACAACTATTGTTAAAGTGACTAGTGTGACAGTTGCACGTAACATTCACTTCCATTTAATAAACACAACACCTTTCAGATTTATATTACAATGACTTTCTAATATTCTGTCGAACTCCATTTGAAAGCGAGTGAAAATTTTTGAGTTATGGTTTCTCTAAAGACTAAGAGGGAGGACTAACGGCCAAATTAAACGGATAAAATTTAAATATTAACACTAATATACATTGCCAAACGCATCATCCAATAAGTCAAAGAGAGTGTTCTCGTTGTTTCGGTCAACAGTCGAAAAGCTGCTTTTAACTTTTAAAGACTTTACTCAGTAAAACAAGGGCGGTTTACAATTGCCTTCCTCACTGAGTAAAAAAGTATGCTTATCAGCATGTCAGGCCCTCTGTAAAGTATCTCTTCACCCTGCAAATGACACCGTCACTTCATTCACCACAAGGTCTGGCTGTATAATGAAATTAAATACTCTCAGAGGAGGTAACTCTGACTAATGACTTTTGAACCTCTACCTCTTCTGTTCTCAAAAGCTTCGGTCATGTAATTGGCTAACCACGTGATAAGAAACAGTAAATTTTTTTTGCCCTGGAACTAGCAGATTAAGTGAAAA
Source organism: Catonia carolina (assembly GCA_035578175.1). Lineage (NCBI taxonomy): Eukaryota > Metazoa > Arthropoda > Insecta > Hemiptera > Achilidae > Catonia > Catonia carolina. The sequence continues at coordinate 146,125,421 of JAQMRL010000001.1, read as the reverse complement.
TAATTTAACAATCCACCTGCCTCTTATGGGCAAAGTCAAAGAGTATTACTACATAAACCAACGTTATATTAAATTTGGAAAACCAGCTTCGGGTACTTGCAGCAAAGCAAGGTTAGCAAAAAAAATTTAGACTTTTCAAAAATATTCTTTTTGGATAACAACTTAAGACTCATTTTATGTATCAAACGTAACATTAAAACATAATCTGAAGATCCTTCTAATAAAAGAATAGCAAGAGTATACCAATGTAATCACGGCTATTTTTGACAAGTTTTACGGATACCACAAACAACTCGGTCAGAATGTGTAAGTGAAGAAATTCCCAAATTTCTGACGACTTTATGAAAAACAAATTCTTGATTGAGACTTTTTATTTTAGGGTAGCAATACCATTTACTTTATGACCTTTTCAGAGTTCATAAACACCAAATTGTATTTCTATTTAAAATAGTAAAATGTTCATGATTCTATGGAGGATGTGACTTTAAATAATAAATGAATAAAAAGCTATTTCAAAAACACACCGGAAACATATTTTGTAAGAACTATAGACCTCATATGTTTTAAATGGAATAGTTCGTAAGAACTATGTTTTTATCTCAACAGAAGCTTCTTTCCATACCATGTAAAATAGACAAAAGCTTTGAAATATAGAGCGTACAACGATAAACATTAGATAAAACACAAAAACCTATTTAAAAGTTATCGGAAATTATGATATTATGCGATAATAGATTTGCTATATTAGAATAAATATTAGTTATAGTCTGGAATTTCTCGTTAACAAGCACATTGATGAAGTTCAGTTATGAATATTATAATTGTTTACATAATGTTACTAAAAAAAACGTCAGCAGTACTATTCGTTATTATCAAAAAAATCGAAACCCTGAACGGCAAAAGGGCTTATTCAACTTTACAGCAAAAACTCTCGAACAAAACTCATTATTGTTGATGAGTTCACACCTATTTTTATAGTCCGCTATAATGTTTCAAAAAGAATATAATAACAAATGGGATACGTCTAAAGTTTATTTGTTTAAATATGAGTAGTATGAAAATATAATGTTCATGTAGTCAATTACAGTGTACTTATACATGATAGAAAATAACTTATATTGTTTAAACATTTTTAACTTAAAATGATGATAGTAAGGCCCGTCCTAGTGTAATGAATAATTGATCAAAAGTTCTGACATTAAATAAGAAGTTTATATTTTTAATCCATTAATGTTAAAAATTATCGAAACAGTTATTAAACAGTATATTACTGTGCTTGTTGTAATTATTATTATACGTGTACTAATCTTACTAAATTAACCATTGTATAAATTAACCAATTTTATTTTAGATAACAAAAATAAATTTACAAATCGTTAGATACACATGGTTCAGTAACAGGAGGAATAATTGACTAAAGTAAAATATTTTTATTTTGAATTTTTTGATTTGGATATAAATGGTATTAAAATATATACTATACATCGAATAAAAAGTTGTACATCAGTAAGTATAAATTTAATAGAAAATATAAACTTTGAAAAAAATAATAAACTTTGCTATTCAATTATAGTTATTTATATAATTTTGTAAAGAATTGTCTTTGTAATGATAAAAATGATAAAGTGAGAATTCTTGAAGGTGATAGTTTAATTTACACCGTAATCAAAATTTAAATTATTACAATATTGAATGGAAATAATCTTTACAATTTTCTTCACTTACTTTGCATAATATTATATATAAAACTTGAATTAATTTTTACTTTTTTAATGTTATTAATTATTAAATGTATATAAAACTTGTAAATTAAGGGATTGCTTTTTGTGGTAGTGGGTGAATAAATGACGTGACCGACTTGAGATTATTTTTAAATTTTTTACTAGATGTCTCTACTCCATCTTCTTTGAAGTGTGCCTCATGTATTACCTCGTAAGTTTGGCATGTAGTGGTATCGTATCGGTAGTTTTCGTTTTCAAGAAGTTTCCGTTTAAAACATACGTAAAGTAAGTTTAAAAATAAGATCGACGAATGATATCGTTAACGTACAGTATGTGTAAGTTGTGATAAAACGTTTTGTTAGTTAAAGTTGAATTTGAATTGAATTAAGTTGCACAAACGTCGCAAACATTTATTTGCTTTACTCAGTAGACGCTCACGTCTAACCATTAATTTCACATTGTTAACTACAAATTTCGTTTCCATTCTTTCTGGACTTACAACTGTCAAATCTTTGGTTTAACTAACCCTGCTGTTACAAACAAACTTCAAAGTATACAATCAAAATGCCTAGAAATCACTGTAAATGCCCCTATTACGTCAAAAACGTAACGTTACAAAGATACCCTACGTCCATGATGTTTCCTTTGTTTTTAAAGGCGTTTCACACAAAAACTCCCCAACAATGAAAACCGATTATACGAGACCTCACGTCACTAATTTCAAAACCCATGAAGGCGTTTTTCTAGACGTTGGAGTAGAGTTACGCTGTAAGATACATACATTTTTATGTATCCGTGGGAGTTTTATTTTGAATATTTTTCTAAAGCAATTTTTTTGTCATTATCAGATTAAGTGGTTGCGAATTAATAGTTGTTAATATACAAATGTTAGTAAAGTTAAAAAATGCACAATAAACAATTTTGAAACAAATGTATAAATCATCAAAACAAGACAACCACTCTGATTGAAGTAGGTTAACCATATACTAATACGATAACCGCGTTTGACCAGAGATATTGTATATAAGGAATATAAGTGTAAGAATTGAATATCGTCTTTCCGCTTTTCTGAAGAATTCACACAGAACTTTTTAAACGGGTCTTATATCAGTTGGAATTGAATTCTTCTCTTTTGTAAACTTTGCTACGTGATGTGACTTGTATCAAATATGGCGTCGGGCGGTTCCTTCTCGTTAGATCCTTCTTGTCTTCTTTTCTCTTCAAGTTCTTCACACAATCGTATGAAGAATATATATATGCACTATGTACAAGGAAAGAATAGGAGCAGTGAGAATGTGAGATTATACAATATTGTAACACTTCACTGCTCCCGTGCCACTATAATCTCCCTGGTGTATAAACACAGCAGAGATGTGATGGGAAATAACCCTATATATGTTTTATGTTCACTTGAACCACTTTTGTTTGAGAACAGAAAACAATACACGTGTAATGATATACTTTTTTTTTACAAATAACTCGTTTATTTTAATTCAAAGGATATTCTATCTCAAGGTATTATCAAGAAACTTGTTTTTTACATTATAACCAACTGAACAAATCAAATTAAATTTTGAGATAATAAAACGTGAAAAAACTTTCATATTAAACAGTTATTTTACTTTTTTATAATATTTATTTCAACTTAATTAAATAACTATAATAGTATAACTTACATAGAAATATGTACAATATGTTTAACACAATATCACTGTGTAAGAAGGACAGACACTAAATCTTTAAAGAAGTGCATAAGCTAATAATTTATGTCACTATTGACGAAACTAAATTTCCTCTTAATCCAACAACTAAACGTCCACTCACTACGATTCTCGACCAATTAAATATAAATTGTTTATTTAAACAATCTTTCACGTTAAAAGATTCTTGTGAAGCGCTGTATTGGTCAAAACAGACCAGTGAAATGAACAACACAATCTTATGACCACACGCCATCAGACTTTTCCCCATGGGGTTGGATGAAGTCTATTGCTTATTCAAAGTGAATCGACACAAAAAATTGATCTAAGGAATCGAATAATAAAAGCTGCAGAAACTTTTATCCATATTCCTGTCGTTATGATTAAAAAAATAAAAAGAAATGAATTCGTCTAGCGCAATTTTTAGTTGAACAAAATGTCATTTTCAGCTACATCATAATAACGAGCAACATTTTATTGTTTTAATTTTTATTTGTAGCAATTAAGTAGCAATTGTAGCAAACGGGAATGTACCACTGGGTACCTCTTCTCCTTAAACAGAAATTCTCCACTGCCATTTAATTATCATATGAGGAAGTCGTGCTGCTTAATGTACAGTACCGTTATATAAATTAAAGACAAAAAACAATATTGTGACAATATCAAAGACAAATAAGGTTCAAAAAAGTTCTAGTACTTAATTCATAAAATGTTAAAAGAGTAGATACTAGAGAGCAAAAGTAACAATAGGGTCAGTTATAAAAGGAAACCTGTTTATAAAAGGTCTTTATTGTACAATAATGTAAAATAACAAATTGTATGTACCTGTATGAAAGAGTTGGTTGATTACCTGTAACACCTTTTATTCTATTTATATTAAATCTATTTACTTGTTTACAATAGTTAAGACGTTTCCAGTAAAAAGGGGTTTTTGTACTTTATTATTTGTATCGAATTTCTCTGTTTTGCTAGAATTATATTTTTGATTTGCCTATATAAAGAGACCCCCGAGGCGGTCAATGAGTTAGTATCCGTTTGATCTTTGACAAGTGTTTATTGAGTGGCTATAGGTGCGTAGTACAGGTTACGTATTCGAGCATTATAGTGGTTAACTATTGTTTTACTATTTTGTATATGTGGATTATATTCAGTTTTTGTGCATGTGCTTTGTGTATAATTATATGTAAGTAGTACTAAGTAAATTATTTAAGTTATTTATTGTAATACCCCATTATAGTTAGTTTATTATTTATTTTGTAAATTTTTTAGTTGTAATAAATACTTGTAATTTGTAAACTTTAGTGTATTAATTATTTAATTACCTAGATCCCGAAACGGATTTTAGCGATAAGTGTCACAATATTGAGTACCTGATAAGCTACTATTGCAAACCTACCAAAACGAAATATCATTCATTCTTTTAAAAAACAATAGTTTTCGGGTAAAAATTTTGTCTGGTTTTGTTAACATCTTAGGTTAAATGACAAAATCCTACCTCGTATTTATTTTTTACTTACTTCATTTACTCAGAATTCAATACATTATAATAAATTATTAAAAAGTGTATCATTTTTTTAAGAAAGATAGTATACGTTAAAACTATAAAAATATTATTTTCGATCTTTAGTTTTTGTGATTTCTGTCGGACATGTTAACAACAGACTATTTAAAATACAAATCTGGGACCTATTTTATTAATTTTCAAGTAAGAAAACATAAGATGCGACCAAATTAGCTTCTTAATAAAGCCATCAATATTTTATTCTGGTCTCATTTCACCGGGTTAACTGAATCTGGGCGAAATCTTTCGCTAGCTGTAACTCACTAAAGAAAGCGTTTCTGAACTTATTTTTATACACAAAATTGTAGGCTACATTGTTTCATTCTTGTAGCTATAGAATGAGCTGCCAAGAAATTGTCTTAATTTGAATCAACCTACATGGGAGAACTTACTATATCCTAAAAATTTAGGGAGTGAAATTCTTTAGGGTTCATGATAGACAGTGATTCACCAGAGTTGCAGTACCATTGATGGAGTGGCATTTGAAAGTTATTTTGTCTCTATTTTTAAGAACTGTTCGTATATTTCAAAATATTTATACAACCAGCAGTATTTAACGTATACTTGTTAATCTGAAGTAGATGAATATTTTATATTTATTTTTGATATAAAGTACGTATGTTTATAATTTACCTATTTTATTAGAACGAATTAGACTAATGTTGCAAAATCGCACATACATTACTCATTAAATTTATTATCACACAGCAAATAAATTAAATTGTTTAAACAAACGACAATTTTCTTAATTTTTTACCCCAATAGGTGTACGTTGCAATATGTTTTTTCTTTGGAACAATAAGCAACCCCATAACATAATTTTAAGAGTATAAAAATTGTTTGACGTGTAAATAGCATGTAAGGTTTTACGGACTCAGGCCAACGATTCTGAGAAGATAATTTAATTTCATTGTTAAACCAAAATTCTGTAAAAGGAGCTACAATTATCAAGAATACGACATATTATTCTTACTTACAAATTTACAAATGGTTTCTTGGTTTCAGTATAAATAAGAAGATACGTATAGCGGATTGTCAAGCTTTGCTTTTGGGTTATATAAATTTGAAGGTGAATCACTCCTACCTAAGGCAAAAAAATTACATCTCTGTATATCAGCTAATGGTTGGTTGATAATGCTCAATTAAATGTAAACAGTAAAAACGATTGTTTTGTTAATTTATTTTCATATTCATTTTTCTCTTCCATTTCAATGTGAAATTTTGTTTACAAATTACCTTAGGCTCTATTTGGAATGTAAAGATAAACATTGGCACTAAGTAGAAGAATTTTTTTCTTAAATGTACCAAAATTTGTTTATTAGAGAATTGTACGGATTATTTCTACTATTATAGGATTTTATTCGTAAATTTGATGAAAATGTAAAAAGTATCATAAACTTACCGAGTCAATTCCAATTACTCTGGATTATTTGTCTCAGCTACAAAAATATTTCCTTTTTATTGTAAAAAAACTCTGTTCTCCCGCTCTTCACGATTCACATTAATTTCGACTGTAAAACACGCATTTTACAGCGGTTATCGAAAAAGTGTTCACCCAACACGACACATAAAACTCCCAAGAAAGCTCTACGAACACGTAACGTATCTATCTTCTAGCAGGTCTTCCAAATTGTAGTGTTCTTTAATATTGCTGTATTTTCACGTTTCGTATAAAATATATTTTTTCCAATAAATGTTCTTCGTATTTTATTAAAACTAGAAAATAACAGTGCAAAAGTACATAAAAATAAATCTGTAAGTACCTAAGGCCTATACCTAATGAACTGCTTCCGTTTCAGAGATAATATATTTATCGAGGCAAAAATATATCTGTTAAACTGCAATGCTGTAAAAGTAGGCTACACAAATTTTAAACATTTTTTATCGTTTTTAATTGTAAATAAATTTTATTTTATATTAACATATTTTTTCTGGTTACTGACAAACGAATTTAAAAATAAACTGTAAACTTTAGCTGATATTTTATCTTCCAGACAATCAACCATTTTCTATTTTTTTAAATTGAATAATTTATTTCCAAATTAAATAATTAACTGATTTGAGGTAATATGTAAAACTACACACCGTGATAAAACATAATGTTTAAAGAGACATGCAGGTTTCTATCATTTTACGTGGCATACACTGTTACACGTGGCATAACACAAATTTTTGGCAATAGTTTATGATATTTCTTCATGGATTTTAAAGTTATTTCAGACTTGAAGGTTTGGAATGAAAACATTCAGCAGAGCTAGGAATCCAAGCTCTGAATACTAAAATCACTGAGTGTAGAAAGAGTTGAAGGAATCCTTTTAAACGGATGTTCCTAGAAAGAATCGGTTTTGAAGCACTGAGGTACAGACTTAAGGAAAAACGGGTGTCAGTGAGCCTAGGAGAAGATGGTCAGAGTCAGTTTTCTCATTGGTATAAATCAGAACAGGCACGTTTGCGTATCCGAGTTGCCGAAAACTAAAGAACAAGTAAAATAATAATAAATGGTTTTTAGTAACTTAAATACTTTATCTTTTTGGATTTATATATATAGAGAACGTAAGTAACATTTTACATAACAAGAGAAGTCTTGGGAGCCCTTAGTTTTCAGAAACCTTTCACAGTTTCTTTCATTCGTCCTTCCAAAATATGTTCTAGTTTTATTCTACTTTGAGATTCTGTAATCTGTAGGGCTACTTAGTTCAAGCTATTATCGGTGTAATACCGAAATTTTAATATTTTACATTTCTTAATAAGTAGTTAATGACTATTCTTTGTTTTAATAAGAAAAGACACACTCAATAAATAAAATTGTAGAATAAAATAGTTTTCACTTATTTTATATCATTTAATAATTTACTTACGAACACTGAATTTGAGGATATCTACATAAAGTGTGAGGAAAACTATCAATTTTAACTAGAATATGCCCTACATTAAGTTTTGCTGTTACAATTGCACTAATTTAGAACACAATACCATGTATACAAATTTTTCGGTTAAAAATCGCAAAGTTATTACCTGTCAAAGTTAACTGTTTCTTAGAGAATGTTCTTTATTGAACATCTGATGTTCAATGAAATTTTGTCCAGTAATCATTTCACGTAACAAAGTTAAGTGCAAAAGCGTCGATTCAAAAAAAAATATTCTAATTTCATAATAACTTTATGAACAAACTTAGTAAAAAAGTTGAAAACGCAGTGTAATTGAAAGTTTGAAATTGATGGAAGAGTTCTTTGTCGGTGAAATATTGCTATTCGGAAATTAACTAGTGTTCTAACTTTTTCAAAAAGTTACAACTGTATTTGACAGATGCTAAGATTCTTTCGGCTATATTGGTTGAAATAAAAAGTATGTAATTGCGAGGGAGTAAACGCTGGAAAGAGCTAATCAATAAAGCTGTCTGAATCAGATATGGGGACCGCAAGGATGGTTCATACAAGTGACTCTACTTTATGTATAGCAGGATGGTTTAAAATGAAAAAATATGAATTTCCAGTTCAAAAAGAAAGGATTTTGTTTTAAGAGGAACACAAACTCGGAGTAGAAAATTCCATAAAAGTTATGCTTGTTGCGTAGTAGATAAAAAGTGAATCGTTCGTAAATAAACACAAAGTTGGTTACATTCTTACCAAATATTTTCAGTCATTAAATGCTTATTTTCAAATATTCTTACGAATTTGAATGACTATTCAAAATGAAATTTAAAATCTTATACGATTCCCGAAAATTAAACAATTTATTGCTGGGTTTATTAAGCAAATCACTCAAACTTTTCTTAAAGAAAAGCTTTATAGTCCACTAAATGTTCACAAACATACCTCGCATAATTTAATGTATATTAATGAAAAAACAGAATTTATGAAGATTGAATTTCTAATTTTCTGAAGTAAATCCTAATAGGCCACTTCAAAGTTTTTGGGAACAGCCTACACGGTTATGGTGATAAGGTTTAATTTTATCATTGAATGCTTTCGAAGAAGGAAACTTGTATGCCTTCCACATTGAAGTGAAGTACATGATTAAAAGTAACCTACTATATTAAAAAACTACAAAGAATAGTCGTCCTGAGTGTTCATTCGTTCACAGTCAAGTGAATAATTAAATAGCAGAACCAAATTTTAACTTAACATTTGATTTATAGAAAATAAAATTTTAGAAAAAAACATGTATGGGTTCAATGGATATTAATTACAGAGTATTATGATATATGTATTATAGATTTTTATTTATAAAGCTTAACGCTGTGAAATTATCTGATACAAATAGTTGGAAAGAAATGTTTTTGGTTAACCAAATAAATAATTTTTTCTTTAGTAAAACCTTTATATTGGTGTGAACTTTTAGTTTTCTTTGGTTGCCATCCTACAGGTCTTGTGGAATGGGAACACAAAAATTATTATATATAAGGTATTAACAAACTTTTGTGTAATCCTTTGTTTTAAAATAAAAATTACCTCTCAATAAAATACTGTTTGCTTTAGCTAAGATGACAATGGACTTAATTTAAATTCTGTAGAATTTAGATCCGCGTCACACCATTACTATTACATTTATATTTGCAATACATTACTATTACAATAGTACATTGCTGTACATGCTACATTACTATTAATAATACAATGGTATTACTTTAGTAAATTATCAAAGATTTTGAGTTGTAGTTCAAATCTATTGATCGTTGCAAGGCTTAATATCCAAAATGGTTATAAAATAATTAATTGTTAAGTAAATAATACGTACAAAGGCCATCCCCGTGCCACAGTGATAGACTATACTTGGGAAGTAGAATAAAGATTCGGATTCACTTCCCATCTAAGATCTGGAAATTTTCATTATTAAAAAAATACGGAATGTACAGCATTAAGGTAGTTGCCACAACCAAAAACACTATTCATTCCCATTAAATGCAACTTTATCCCTTAGACCCTTTACTCCATAGCTCTCACAACAGCAAAATAATTAAATAAATTACAATCTCAACAAAAATACTTCAAAAAATTACCCCATTTTTAAAATGACGAAATAATTTGCGTTCCTTTAAAAACATCTGAAAAATTATTTTGGAACTGTTAAAGTGTACAAGAATTTCTTTCTAAACAATAGCTAGTAGATAAATTTGTGGTTCAATTATGTACTTCAACTGTAATAACTTCCTGACATGTCTTATATTCCCTCGGGAGTCTCCTGGACGCAATAGAAAACCCATATGTCTACTTCTTTCTCGGTCGCCTTTGCTTCCTCCAACTAGTAGAAACCGACAACTTAATCTTCTGTGATGACCTGTTTTCTTCCATCAGAACATTTACTTCCGTTCTTGGAAATGGCTCAGACGTTAGGGCTCTAATCGCGGTTTTAAGGAGAATAAAATCTATTGAAATGAGTTTTTATAAATTTGTCACTTGTCGGTGCTATAATAAGTTAGAAATAATAAAAGATTGAAAAAAGTGGACACTAAACTTTTATTAATTTGATTATTGACTAATTAAAAATTGTTAATTGAAGAAAGACAACTCATCTGTGTACCATTGTAAAAGTACAATATTGTAACAATCAATGGAAGTTATGGTAAATTTTCCAATTACTATAACTCCCATTACTCAGTTAAGACATAAAATAATGCCTGGAAAACCCCCCATTGTTAGAATAGTAATACATAAGAAAAAAAGTTAGACAATAAGTTGTAATTATAGCCAACGGTCAATCATTTGATATTGTTTAAACGGGTGTGTTTCTTCCTTTTTTGTTTTTGAGCCTTTCTTCCACCTACCAACTTTCAGCTAATCATTGGAGTAGTCCTCCTTCCCGTTTGTTCTCCAGGTTTGTTGAGCGGTTGGTGAGAGATGGAGGCTTGACAACCAGAGGTTTCCTGGTTTGAACCCAGAAAATTGACAATCAGTTCCCTTGGGACTAAAAAGTGAAACGGTTAGTTTAAAAGGAGCAGAATTTGAAAAAGAGACAAGGAGATTGAGGAGTGACCGAGAACGAGAAGAGACTAAGAGAACGAGGAGAATAAGAAGGAAGGGGAAACATTAAATTTAAGGTAATAATTTATTCGTTTAATTATTTAAGGGTTTTAATTTTTTTTATGTAATCGTCGCGGCAAAAAGGTTGGCTACATTTTAAAATAGGTTATGATATTTTTAGGGTATTTTTAGGATATTTCTGTTAAGAGTTAGGTGATTTAATTAGTAATATATTATATAATTCATTAGATATTTACTTTAAGTAAGGAGCAATAAACTATTTTATTTATTTTTCATGCTCTGCTGACAGAGCTGGCGCCTAACAATTTTTATTAATTATTTGTTTAGTTTCCATTTAATTATTTGCCCACCGGTCGAAGCTGAAAGTGGTGCATCTGTTACGGTTTCGTTCTTCCAGTCTTGGAAATTTTTTGGTAAGTCTCTCTCTGATACATTTAGCAAACCAACTTTAGAATGTAGACAACGATTTATCCGTTCATGTGCTTTTGAGATAAAGTTGACGTACACTATTTTTGACAGCAATAACGTTTTACTAACAACATACCTTTAAGATACTAAAGTATTTATATTTTACTTTAATATTTGTAAGGATAGAAGTTTACAATTTTTTAACTGCACGTGTCTAGGATCTTTCAACTCCAAACGTGCATAATGACGTATGATAAGGATTGTCAAAGTCGTTATACAAGAATATTTTATTAACGTAAGTATCTTATAGTAAGAGACGTACAAGATTTGATTATTTTATGTAACATGACATGGTGTCACAGCGTATAAGACTAATTCAATGAGTATAAAGTTATTTATTCCATTTATACAAGCTTAAGCTAAATCAAAAGCAAAAGATAAACCCGAGTTAAACAAGACATAAAGGAAGCAGAGAAAGATATCGTGTACTACGGTTAACATGCGCAGATAGAAATCTCCTTCCCCACTTCTTGTCAAATATACGCACCATTCGAGTGGGAAGTAGAAAATTGAACGAAATATTTACTCGTTCTCGTTCTCTGGTATAAGTTCTCAAATATATTGTGTAATCCAATTGTTTGTACAGAACTTGAGAGTATCAAAAAATTATTACCAGTATTTTCTTCTTCCAAAAACACAAACAAAAGAAGTATTTAGCCGAGTACCTTACTACTTAAACGAATACCAATAGCCGATTTGTAAACTTGTATTTTTTACAGTTAGTTTTTATTTTAGTTTATTTTAATAAATAAATAATTTCATTTTGTTTACCTACCAATTAAAACGTGTTGCAATATTTTTAGATATAAAATAAAGACTTCTTTTGGTGTACTCGCATATCTATTTTGAAGAATCCACAACAAAACAACATTAACTAAATGTAATTTTAAACGTCAAAAATTATTTAAACATTTTATGATAACGTTTATCATTAATTTTCAAAAATAAATAATTTGTTACGATAAAAATATATACAAATAAAATTAACAATCAGGAACTGCGCAGTATTGACAACTACCAATTTGTTGTACTTTCATAGATTTTTTTCGAATTAAAGTAGATGTAAATTTGATCAGGGGCTCCAAGAGAAGTTTGTTTATGAGAAATTTGTCATACGGATGTACATAAAAATATACTTTCTCAACTGGTGTTAATTAACTATTTATTAGAGACCCTTTTCTACTACCTGCCTAACTGTACTGGTCCATGATACATGTGTTTTTCAAAACATGATTATGTTTTTGCCAAAATATGCGAAATTTTTTGGTTTAATAAAAGAAAACAAGAGGAATTAAATATATTATAAGATCCGTTAATTTATTTTAATATTTATTTTTTATTTGACAATACAAAATATGTAACTTGGCCTATTGTACAAGCATATTTACTGACACATTTAGGTGTTCAAACAATGAGTTAAATATCAATGCTTCAATAATTTTTAATGAAAAATTCTCATTTTAGGAATAACTTTCGGATTAATTGCATGGACATTTCACGTTTTACTAAAACGGCAATAAATTCACACAACGAATGAAACCGTTATGCAGTCTAATTGGTAGACATTCTTTTCTTCTTTTGTCAACTAAGTTCTACATCATTACGACCTGAAACTGATCTGGACATAAAATGGTCCCCACAGTTACAGTTCATCAAAACCGTCTAATAGTTCAATTACAGTCCTCGTAGTTCAAATTACGTGAATTACATTACCGAATTGTAGTAGTACAGGGGCTCCCTTAAGTATTTAAAATATAGAAAACTATTTTCAATATAAAAAACGAATAAATCTCAGTGATTAGCTCAGTAATTACTTTATCGAACAACCCTCCAAGAAAGCTAAAGAAAATTTGTAACAGAGCTTTACTGCTCCCTTAAAGATTCAGATGATTAAAAATAACTGTGAACACTTATGCTGTAGGGGAAAATTTAAATCGTAGATGTTCCATCAATGGGTGGTCAGTTTTCTTGTTTAGTTCATACTATTATGTGTACCATCGTGACCATCTGATCATTTGCTATTGTAAAACAATACACAAGCGCAAAAATTCGATAAGTTCTAAAATGTTCACAACCGGACCTACATTTATTACTGTATACAAAACCAAGTCGATAGATTATAAAAAAGTTGAATTTCCTGAAATACTATTTTGAATGGATTTAATGTAATAAAAACATCAATTGTGATTACTGTGCTATTAATAATAAATTATTAATTACAAATACTAAAATATCGAAAAATACAGCGTTCAAAAATGTATATTGATTAAAGTTGTTAGACTTTTTTTAGGAATTTACACGAGAACTGAAAATCGTTAAACACCTTTGGGCCTTATTAAATAATTTTCAAAAAAATGATAGCTGAATGTTTCACGTTCAAGCGGCGATTGAGCAGTTTAACCACAATTTTATTTGACTTTGACCGTACATTTTTTAATATCCATAGAGCAGACATAGTTTTAAAAACTTTTTAGTAAAGATAAAAGGCTGGCTGCGTATTTTACAGACACAAGAATTTTTATTTTATATTATAATAAAATTTGTTTAACTATATTGCTAAAATATAAAAAGAATTAAATTATTAAAAGAGAATAAGAAATAATTTGTACTTTGGTCATTTTGAAAAGTAATTTTCTGTAAAACCTTTCGAGAGATTTGTTTAATACACGATTAACTTTTAAATAACCTGAAGTAAAAACTGAGTGTATTAGCCGACATTAGGAAACCGTGTAGTTTGTTGGATGTACCAAGTAACATTCAATGGAATATCTATTACGTTTAGGTACTTTGGTATACAAACCGAAACGTTCATTATTGTGAACTTTTTATATCATTGAAACTTAAAAAAAATTATCATACTGTGCCAAAAAAGCCGAAAAAAGAGCAGTAAAGTATAAAAAGTGGGTCTTTTTAAAATCTATTCGAGTGTATTAAACCTGTAATACTGACGTAAAATTCTTTTTCACTCAGGATTTTTTTGTTTCTCCATGTGAATGTAGGTGACACGATTGTGTCTAAGTTAACTATGGTTACATATAGTGGTGGTTGTATTTTAGGTAAAAATGTGCGAGTGTATGTACTACGGTTTACATAAGACTAGAAGGCGATTCGATATTTTGAACATGCTCCTGCAATCTGTTTCCATTCCGCTACACAGGTGACATGACTTTTCACTCTCAACCGACCACCGGTTCTTTTTTTACTTTACTTTACCCCTCTCATAAAAAAAATGATTAAAACTCTAAAATTTATTTTCAGGTCACGTGCTACTCAAGATATTTGTTTGCTTTAGGTTTTATTTTATATTTAAAGATATATATATACAGTACACTAGACACTTATTTCAAAATTAGAATTGTTCAAATAATTTGCTCGGTCAATATCCACGAGCCTATAAAATCAATTATACATTTGAAATTAACAGACTGAAAATTTAAAATTGGATTGCAAGCATCATTCAATATGCAATGAACTTCTGCCTTTCTTTAAATACACAACCTTACTAATTTTAAATACAAAAAGAAATACTTATTTTGTAATAGCTGAAGGCGGAACGGCTTGTACTCAACGTCATCAGTTTGTATAAAACAAATTTTAATATTTTAGTTTATTTAATACTCTTCACTCGTTCAAATCTTTCTTTACTCGTTTAAATCTAATCTCCGTTCTACGCCGATTGTAATAGCTAATAACTATACAGTTGATGAAATGGTAAACGAAAGACTCAAAAATTATTTTACTTTTCATGTTTTTCTAAAATTTCATCATTAATAATCATAAATGGATCAAAGAAATTTCAACCATGTTCTCCTGAACTCGATATCATGCTCTGAACTAAACTGAGGCCAATTCAAGAAACTTTGACAGTAATAAACAACATCTTAAATTTTTAAATTCATCATTGTTTTCAAAGTTAAATAGAATACTTTATAAAAGCTAGGTTGTAATACAACCTATGTAAATATTATTTTCATACCTTTGAAAACCTTTAGATTTATTTTGCAAAAAACTAGTCTGGTTTTGTATTCAATTCTTTAATTGATTACAAAACCAGATTGTTTGTGAAAAAGTTACATTTCAATATATTATGTTGTGTTTATATTTTTACTCAGCTTGTAACTTTCAAAGTGTTAAATAAAAGAATTGTCCACTATATTAACAACATTTTACAAAGTTAAATACAGAAAAATTAAATCCATAAACTTTTTTTTCGAATCCTCTTATTTGTGTTTTATGTCAGACATTTTTAAAACGATGGAAGACACTGGGACCTTTTTCCTGATTGCTCAGGTTAAAAGTTTTAGAGTCTGTCCAAAGTAACTGAATTCCGGGAAAAATATTTTGCCAGTTGTGATCGTCTAACGGAGCGTTTCCGAATGTTTATGTAAATGTTAGCTTTCGAGAGCTTGCCATTAAATTTTGTATCATTCTACATAACTTTCGACCAGACCTAAGGATCGTTTAACAACTCTTCCAGCCCCAAATAGGACGCAACCGCCTACCAACCAAAAACCCGCCGCCTGGCCAATTGATCCGATATCAGCAAACAACCCTCCATTCCCCTCAGAACTGTATGGATAATACTACAAGGGAAAATACGGGGTAAATAAAAAACAAATACATACTTTCAGCGGAGCGTCAAAGGGAACCGTAGCCTAATTCCCCTCTGACCAACCAACCTCCGACCTCCGACCAACACTCACTCTTTCATATCTTTTATCACCAGCTCAGGAAATTAGTGTGTCAAAATACCTTCTGAGATCGGTACAGGATTGATTTACTGTGGGAGAGGGCGGTCACGCTGATCTCCAGATGTCTCCTCCCTCCACAGTCTTCTAACCACCCTCTCCGCAAACTGAGCGACCAACTTCCAGCTCTCCTCATCCCGCAGCATCGCTGCCCCTACTCTTTCTGGGATCCACTGTGCGACTCCTATATTCTCAGATGTCTCCATTCTGTCGAGGCCAAAATAGGGACATCTTTAGAAAATATGCGACTCCTCCTCTTCACTGTCATGTGTTGTATTGCCACTTTAAATAAGAGACTCTACCTATATTTTGTTATTTAAAAAAAAATCTGGTCAAATGGTTTTTTATGATCTATATTGGATTAGTGAGGTTTAAGATGCGTGTGTTTCAGTCGGCGAGTGTCGTTTCTCTCTTTAATTTAATAAAACCTCACTAGAAGTTTTGAATTTTAATGAGTTTTAGTAGAAACAAATAAGATTTGATTTGATTTACATCTTCTCTACGCATGAGCTCCACAAAGTAGTGTTACTGTTCCGTCCTGTATAATTTATACAACGCCGGTTTTCCCATTGACACAAACACTTCAACAGCCACTTTTGTATACGATACTGCCGCACAATATTTAATGAAGATCGTGTGTGAATAAATAAAAGGCACGAGAACAAACTACAAGACGGGCAGAATATATTAAGAATTAAGATAAATGAAGCAAAACCTTAGTAAGTATTACTTTTTTTGTGAATTGTTTTCTTTTTAAAATTATAATCACGAAACATACACTATAGCGCAATCTCTAAAATGTATGAACATATTTTTTAGATGTGGAAGGAGGGGATACACCCAACAGCGTTTCCTCCAGGATGAAGAAATCATACTATGATGGAAATGATCTTAATGAAAATTGCAGTAGCAGAATCAACGATAAACAAATTAGGAATAGGTAAAAATGACATTGAAATGGTAGAAGAATGTAGTTGATGGGGATATGTGCACAAAAAAATTTGAAGTTTTCTAAAATTTGGAAAATTTTCAATGGCCATACGTCGAGCTTATGATCGTTTAGATGAATTTGTAATTTGTTACATGATATTTTATGAAGCTGTCCGGCGAAGTCATTTACCCAGGGAATGCAAAGTTTTGAAGGAAGTGTGTCATTCTCACTACCAAGGTGGCTCAGAGAGGCGCCGTATCAGGAACACCTAAAATATTGGTAAAATATTTATTTTTCTAAGATAATAATATATATTTTGAAGTTTATTTTGAGTAGTAGACAATGTTGAAATTCATTATTATTATTTTGTAGCAATATTCTAACATCAGTTACAATATTTCAATACGTGTTTCTCAGAAATTTAATTTTTCCCCAATACGTATTAGTTTTTGATGTAGCAAACTTATTTATAGCTAAGTATACAGACGGAAAAATGATTTACGTTCAGTACTACTTTTAGGAAAGGGTTTTTTCAAAGAAAAATCAAATAGCTGGGAACATAAAGAATTTGTAATATTAGGAAGGTATTTCAAATAAGGTTTAAGAAACTAAAAATAAGTTAGGTTAATCTCAAATATTTATTCCTAAAAAAACTGGTATTTTTATGCTTAGCGTATCTAAAATAATGTTATTTTCAAATTTAACCTATGAAAGAGATTTTTAAAATAGCGTGAAAGATCAAAGACTTAAAAGAGCCAGAATATTGAATCTTCCATATTCGTTTACATAAATAAATATTTTTTGTCGTTTTCAAAGTTAAAAACAAAAGTAGAAAACTACTATTAAATTTAATAACATTAAAACCTGAAAACAACCGCTAGTTTTCAAATGCTGCACTTCATAGCTTCAATAAAAGTAATAAAGTAATAATTTAATATGAAACTTTAACAGTAGAGTTAGTGGTTTTGTTGCCCACTGACATCTAAATAAATTATTTTTCTGCACTTCCATCTCTAAACGGTGAAATATGAAACTTTTTATCTTGTGTTAACTAAAGAATGATACTAACTCTTTGGTCTTCGGAAGGTTTACATAACCTTCTGTGCTTCAATTGAATGTGATATTGTTTTTATGGCAATTATGTTTTCTGTTTATTTGTAATTCATTATTAAAAATGATAGGTTATATTGTTTATTATTTGCATTATTTGTCAAGAGAAAAATCCGTGAGTGTTCACAAAATATTTTAAAAATAACATACAGGAAAAATTACATCTAACTTTGTAGTAAAAGTAATTAGCTTTAGAACGAGGTAGAAGTGAAATTCTAGCGATAGAATCGCAAGTGCGAGGGAGGAACGGTATTCAAGTAGCAAAAGATAACACAACTGTATCTTTTTAAAGCTTTAACTTTCTCTCTTTATTTTTCATTTGCTTCGATGCTTTTCCAAATTCAAGGTTAACAAGGTTACACTCTTACAAATTAAATGAAACGCTGATCCTGTAAACTAATTTTAAAAAAGCTAAAAGCTCGTATTGAGTAGAGTGGCTCTACTCTACGTAATAAAAAATGAAAATTCAAACTCAATTATTATAATTGTATACTACGGCGAGTATTACCAAAATTTGTTTTGCAAAGTAGATTATCAAATAAAGTAGAGAAATTAGGTTTTAATTTAACAACTTAACGACAGGGATTTTGAAATAAAAAGTAACTTTGAAAAAATACTAGTGACTTTCAATAACAGATGTTTTACACTGATGACCCAATCAGGTTGTACAGAAATTATTAACAAAATATACAAACTAACACTAGTAATTTAAAAGATTATGGCTTTTAGTTTCTACTAAGTCTTAAGTGGGATAGAAGCCACAACTTTCGTTTTTGAAACTGTTCCATAATTATAGCCTACATTTTTTTTTCTTATTCTCACAATCAAGGATTAAGTTCCAGCCTGTTGTAACTCACAATAGCTACACAACTATTGAATTATTGCCATCTCTTGTGTGGCCTCCCAACATCTCTCCTCTCCTACAGACTGTATTTCAAAACATGAAGGGCGATCCTTTCCTCAGGCATTCTATCTATGTGCTCCTTCCGTCGATTTGATATTTTGCAATCTCCTATTCAGCTTGAAGGCATCCAATTCCGTTCTTATGTCCTCATTTCTTAGTTGGTCTCTACGGCCGCAAACCTTTATTGATTGCAGAAATCATATCATTGCCGCCTGTACGCTACTCTCTTGTGATCTGGTATTAATCCACGACTCGTTTCCGAAGAGTAAGGCTGGAGCAGCCATCACCTTGCAAAATTTTACCATAATATTTTATCATTTTGAATTTATTTATAATGATCATAATGTTATCATATAGGTATGTAAAATTTATTTTATATACTTTTCCTTAAATTAACATAATAAAAAAAAATAATACAATATTTTTTTTATTCCCATGATATTACACATTACATAATAAATAAATTACCACAATACAAAATTTCTTACAGTATACTACTAACCTATTACGCTAGAGGTGGTGGAAATTTTCCCGTCCAACTATGGACAAAACTATGTACTAGGATGGATGTAAACCCATCCTAGTACAAAAAATAATAGGTGTCCACTTAAGATAGATCACTTACATGAAAGAACACATCTGGACGAACAGTTGACCATTAAGTTACGCCAACGGTATTGGTTACTAGATTGGACAATACTTAACACAAAACTCTTTGACTAATTTTTAACTGCGCCAAAAATTTATCAGAATTTTTTAGTCGCGAAAAATATACCAAGACAGACTTAAACGTCATCAAAACTCTTTGGCAATTAACGTTTTAGATGATAGTGATCACTACCATAGACTGTATGTTTAAAATTTTTGACTTACCGTACAGACAAAATTAAAGATTACCTAACGAAAATAGCTGGAAAAATTTTATTTCTTTTAATTTTTATTTAGCCGACAATATTCTCTATTTTTAGCATTTTTCATAATAAAACTGAAAACAACTTGTTCAACACCCACACTTGGTTTCTAAATTGGAGTTACGCCAGTAAATTTTTATCAAGGTTTATTCTTTAAAGTTATAAAATCAGCATATAGTTAACTGATTGTAAGAAGTATTATTAAAAGTTAAAATAAACTAAATTTTCAGAATATTTTAATGTCTTCAAAATAAATTATTTACAAAATATCAATACAGTATTTTGTGTAAAGTTGAGTTAGGATATATTGAATTTTTATTCTGTACTGATACGTAAGAATGTATTTTAACCGTACCTAATTAAAAAGAAATAAGTTACAACCTTATATTATTTTAATGGTGGTTTTTTTATAATTATTAATTGAGTCACATAATTAAAATCTTGTAATATTATAATAAATTATTTTTTTCTGCAAACAAATGGACAAATTTCCCCGTTTAATCGCCTACGTTGGCCGAGACAGCTACTCTAGTAATTTGTTATTAAATTTATTGTTCTTATCCATTTTTAATCAAAATCATTTATAAAGGTAAATTTTAATTTAACTGCATTAACTTTGGTGACTTTTAATCAAATTTAGTCATGGATACTTTCTTTAGTGAATGTAAAATTGACGTAGGCCTAAGTAGGGGTAAGTAGGGGCACTCACCAAACTAGCAATTAATAGGTTTGAGAAAAATATACAAAATTGATTAATATAAGAGTGGCGACGATAATTTTGGTTGTAAATGAATTGAATGTAGGTAAATAAATTCATTCATTTAAGGTTAAAGTCGGTGTTTAAACTGGATAACAAGAGTTACTCACGGAATAAATTACTTTTTCTTTGGAAAACTTTTTAACAAATTATGTTACAAGTAAGTATAATAATACTGTAAAGCATATTGTAACTTAAGTTTTGATATAAAAGTATTAGAAAAGTTTTTTCTTTTTAAAGAGCTCAACAGCATAAAACATTAATATATAAATTACAATATCTTGTTTAATATTTATCTTTCATTTTGACGAAAGTTTATCTTTCTAAAGTAAATTTTCTAAATAATCCACTTAACTTGTTTTAGACTTTAGCAGGGTCGGCTTATTTTAGCTTTAAAGTAATGATTATAATCAGGACAAAAATGTATACCTTTTTTTACTTTTGCAGTACTATAAAATTAATGTGATTGCTTGCATTATGTGTATGAATTACTGTTTTCATACTTTGTACAAAAAGTGAAGTATAATAAAAGTTAGAAGGTTAATAAGTTAGAATATGAATTAATTTTTTCTTCATTTCTTCGAATACAGTTAACGAGAAATAAATTTAAAGTAAAAAACTTTAAAAGAAGAAACAAATCGGTTTTAATAGCCTACTTATATGTCGTATCGAAAAATTTTATAATTATTATAGCTGCTGCCTGAAAAATGGGTCATTGTGTATTTTACTAATTTAAGACTTTTGTCAATTTTTAAATAGTTGTTTCTCTTAAAATAATGTTTTGGAGATTAAAAAATAATTATACATAAATGGACATTAGCATATTCTTACCTCTTTTGAAAACTACCTAATATCTGAATAATTCATAAATTAATAAGCCTATTTTCACATTAATATAATTATGATTTGATGGAGTGCCAAATTTATAAATAATAAAAAAAAATGTTACAGAGAGTGAAAGAACAATTTGCGGTGATATAACTAATAAGATACGACTTGTATGTTACGAAAACGTTAAATAAAAATGATGTTGAAAATTGGCAGTTGGCTTAAAATGATGAGCTTACAAGAATAAAAAAACTAGCGGAAAACATAAAAAGTTGAAAGATACATGGATAAAAAGCCAGATCATGGATAATGACACACGATTTAGGAATTTTAAGTTGTCAGAAACACTTAAAAGCACTAAAAAGTATAGAGATATATTCATGAATCTTTGACCCAAGATTTTAAGCAATTCTGAATAACTTTATTGATATTTTTTTTTTTTTATAAAAATCTGGTTATAAAATTACACCCGAACCAAGGAAATAACAAAAAAAAATTTAAAGTATGTTATGTAAACTCTGATGCCTAAAATTTGGTCACATAGCCAATAAAATAAAACTAACTTAAGACATTTATAAAATAGCCTGTAATTTAAAGAAAATTATTTTGCAGGCTTACGTTAAATAACTGCATACACTGAAGTTTGGAAGACGTCAAGATGACACAATAGTAAAATATGTAAACAATTTTCTAAAGAAAGAAGACTTTACTTTCATTATAAGGTATTACTTCTTGAATGTGGCTTAATTGAACAGAATTTAGCTAGAAAGTGGAAATAAAATCTGTCATAAAACCAGTTTGGACTTATTGAGAACAACTGGTATTCTTCTACACTGTAAAAAAGGTATGTAGATAAACGAAGAAAATTCTACAAACTCAGATATTTAAAATTAAATATGCATATTCAATTTCAAACACAAACAAATCTGCTCTATAAAGCAGATGGATTCTCGACTTTTGCCTGGTCAAGTTCTGATGACCGAGAGACCTTATTAAAAAAAACTAGTGCTGGTTGTACAGTAGTATCAGTACCAACAAATCTAAAAATTTAAGTAATTTTATTTGACAAGGTTCAATTTCATAAAGTTTCGAAAGGTCGACTGTGCGACAGTGAAGTGGAGGAGTTCATTGCGCATATTTTTGAAAGATGTTCCTATTTTGGCCTCGACTGAATGGAGACATCTGAGAAGATAGACGTTGCACAGTGGATTCCAGAGAGAGTAGGGGCAGCGATGTTGCGGGATGAGAAGAGATGGAAGTTCGTCGCTCAGTTTGCGGTGAGGGTGGTCCGGAGACTGTGGGGGAGACATATGGAGATCAGCGGGATCTCCCTCTCCCACAGTGAATCAATCCTGTCCCGATCCCAGTAGGTAAGGTAGGCACACAAATTTCCTGAGCTGGTGATGGAAGAGATGAATGAAAGTGAAAGAGTGAGTGTTGGTCGGTGACAGCGAAAAGGGAATTAGGCTACGGTTCCCTTTCACGCCCCACTGACAGTATATAAAATTTTTAACCCGACAAATCCATTGTAGTATTATAAACACAGTTCCGAGGAAGGCAGAGGGTTGTTTGCTGATGTCGGATCAAGTGGCCAGGTGGCGGGTTTTTGTTTGGTAAAGCGGTTGCGGCCTCCTTGAGGCTGGACGAGGACGCCTCAATTGAGTTCAACACTACTGCCTTTATCGTGAGGGAGTGAGCAAGAAATTTTCTCGCCGCCTTGGATAAAAAAAAAGTAATCTTATTCAAATTTGGTCATTTGGACAGGTTGTAAAGTAAACAATATAATGAAAATACTCGTATCGTAGAATCTTATCTAATGACTAAATTCAAGGATTTTTATATTTCAATACTATTTTTTTTAGTTTTTGTCATCGCTGTTTATTTAATGTTTGTTTTTACAGAGTAAATAACGAATAATTTTCTACGCAAGTAAAAAAATACATCTGTATTAAAAGACAGTATTTTATAAGTAATTGCGTACTCTAGTAGCCAAGTTGATAGTTTCAAGCACCTTAGGGGATTATCGTACCAAAGACCAGTGAAAAGGAAGCAAAAACAGCAGACGAGAAAAGATGGCCTGTGCACTCCGAAAAACTCACCACTTGCATCTGAAGAAAGCACTCTCAAGACAAGCCAAAATTAGATATTATATTACTGTCATAAAACTCGTGTGTCTGTACGCGAGTGAATGCCTTAGAATGAACGAGACGGTAGGTCTAATCAAGTAAAAATAATGGGTCTAAAGATTGTTGGCTGACAATATAGGTAACGAGGAGAAGAACAACTGTTCAATGAAAATTAACGATTAATGCAAACAAATTGGAAAAAGACGAATAACATTTTAGGAACACCTGTACAAAATGGACGACAAAGTAAATTTTTAAGATATTAAAATATAGATATAACGTGTTGGATAAATTGTTCAAAGAAGCCAGAAAGGATATTAAGAAACCGAACCAAATTTAGACAACTCATTACGGACTTTAACGGCTTCCATGAAGACCAAAATCAGAACATCTAGTGAATAGTAGAAAGAAGAAAACCCTACAGTGAGCGAATGCTGAGAATATGGGCTGCAAAACGAGCTTCCAGAAACATCTAAAAATACCTCACGTGGTCTAAAATTGGCCCGATACGAGAGAAAATAATAGTTGACAATGAAAATATAATTCACTTGATTTTGAATTCTTATGTAGCATGTAGCAAATAGGAAAAGTGGAGACGTTTGTCAAAGAAGAAATTTAAATTACGATGCTGCAGCACGGTGGTACATGAAGGCCGCAGTTTGTTTCGATTTCATTTCACGAGTCAATTGAGATATATATCAGTTGCAAAATCTAGTTTATAAAAAAAATTGAAAGCTGCAAATATAGAATGGAACGGTTCCTCTGCAGTTGTTAAGAATACAAGTACAAGAATGAGAAGAAAATGGGGAAAGGAAAAGGGGGTATAAAAAGGAGTGGCGGAGGGGTAAAAGGAATAAATTGACATCCCGATAAGCAGAAAACTGAACTTTAGGCTGCTTACTTGGTTTCTTGCTTGCTTTACTTGTCCCAATGACAAGACGAAAGAGAAAAGACTGTAGGCTTACTATACCAATCAACAATCGTTTTCATTTTATTTTTATTTCCGCTCTTTTTGTCTTCATTCATTCATTCATTTCTATTTTTCATTTTCTAAATTTATTTTTCGTTTCCTCTCTCTTTTTAGTACTCTCTCTTTTAAATCATATCTCGATTTTCTGCCTCATTTTTTCTATTTGGATTTTTGTACAATTGCCAGAAAAATCGGTTAATGTTAATATTTTTCCAATGCCGCATTATATTTTCTCATTTTTCTTTTCAGCTTGAAATATAATATTGATAACTAGATTACATTATACCGTACGCCATTTAAAGAAAGTTTAAAATATTCAAAAAGGTTCAGAAAGAATTGTGTATTTCTATCATAATAAATGAAAAAAATTGTATTCACTTCATATTTAATTAGTTGGTGTACCTAAAAGTATTTTGATGGATGAAAAACATAATTCATTAGTATTAAGATCTGTGGTTTCGTGCTTAAACAAATAGAGTTTGAAAACAAAATAAAAAATTTGCTTTTCACATAATTTACACTTCGGCATCATGAAATATAAATAATTATGTTGGTTACTTAACCCAAAACTTTTCGCTTCTACACAAACTTTTAAATTATTAAACCATATTCTATTCAGTCTGAACCTTTGGATAGGATCAAATAAATCAAGAATTCAAAGTATTCAAAATGTTCAGTCGGAAGTCCTCCAACCTCTAAAAGCTGCCTTCTGTAACACAACAACCAACTACATTCAAAACGATCTATTTACTCCTACAGTATTCAAAAACTTTCAAAACTTAGTTCGTGGTTTTAAAAAAGGCCTTGGAACGGACTGTTTTTAAGAACAAAAACGATTACCTGTCTACAATCATTTGCTACCTCTGGCACGCACAATTAGAATAAATCAGAACCGGTCCCAAAACGACACTATTTTCGAACCGTCCGACATTGTTCACTCCCGATTCAGGTGTTCACTCTTGACTGCCAAATACAAAGGCACTAATGGCTTCTATACCTACGGTTTTTTCTAGACACTTCAAACGATATCTATATTTATATGAAACATCATAAAATGAATCAAAATAAGACAAACATTTCTACTATGTTCGATATCCTGGAGAAACTTAACATTCATCGCAATTCACTATCCTTCTTCAAGACACTTCACCTCATACAATACAAAACTTCTTAGAAATGAAGGAAAATCATACTTATGTTAACAACTTATTACATTAACCAATTCTAGATTAATCTCGAACTATGTTACAATCATTTTTTATATTTCTAAGAACGTGTGCCTATTCTTGCAGTGCACTCAACGGAGAAGGAAAAATATCTATTATAACTAAAATTTAAATAACAGCTTTTAAAACACATTAGTTAGGTATTTAATTAGATATAAACATGCACAATTAGGGTTTTAGCCGTTGGCCTGTTAGTGTTTCAGCCCATACAAAGCATTTTGGAGCGTACGGATTATCTTAATTTATTTATTATCCAATCGATAATACAGAGCATAATGTTCATTATTATAATACTTTATTCTTATTATTACACGTTACTATATTATAGTTTAGTAGATGACTTCTACCCGGGTTATTATTAACATACCCATATTAAAATATTTGTTTATTATTTCCGAACTATAATTTTGAACGAAAGTTTTTCAATAAAATATTTTCAATGTAAAATATGTAATAGGTAGGCCTATAAGTCAAAACTGTTCTGTGTGTTATAAAATAATTAACCCGCATTTCCAAACTTTTTAAAACAGTAGTTAATATTAAGGTGTTCATTTTCTACAAACTTTATATTATGCAGGTCATGAACGTAATTTTTATAATCATTGTAAAATAATATCTTACATAGCACCTTTAAATTTTATGAGTTTAAATTAAGATATAGAACATTATAATTGTACTTTTTATATAAATATGAAACCTTATTTTTTGCTTCAACATAAACATTTTTAATTGTAAATTGTATAGCGTGAGATAATAAAGATTAATAATTTTGCAACCGTGTTGGATGTAACCAGACGGACTGACGGTTGTAGTTTATGGTGATGATCGTCATAATAAGGCAAACAAGTAAGCATGCAAAAGGAGGAGGCAGAATTTGATACAAAAGATGAAGTGATGTTCTGTGAGGTGTTTTGTGGTCGGTAAGGTTAGGATAGAGGGGAGGTTATATCGCGTAATTCTTAATTAGTAGCCCAGGTGGAACATGGCAATGAACTCGGGTTTAATGAAGATGGAAACATTGAACATCCTTGCCTCCCCTTTTAGTAAACTCGGCACATCTGAACTCCCCGCATTGACCCACCTCACCTTTATCCACATCGTACCACGCCAGTAAGATACCTTTACTGATATTACTACCATAAGGGATTCTACGTATCCCTTACTGCCATACAAGGATAAATAGGGACTCTAACAACAAAGGTAATACTTGTTAATTTAAATCATAGATGATTTACCCCTTCCTATGATGCTCCTCGTAAAATCTCATCCCACTGAACAACAATCAACACCCCGAACATCGTTATGTTAGACTACTACGTAACCATAATTATTCATGTTATTACCAAGAACAAGAGTGATTTTAGACGAATAAATATTACTTCATACATTTCTATTATATTCCAACAACCCTACTTAATATAAACCTTATGCCTACACCGATCTATATTCATAAATTATTAATTAATATTACTACTCCCATGTATAACAAGTACATTGCGTTTGTTTGACTTACATCACAATGAATTAATTAAACATCCTTAATCTACATAGGTAATCCGATCTTAAGGAACATTCAACTCTGTATTACATGCGAGTTCACTGTAACACAATGATGTCAACTAATATTTTACATTCAATAGATTATTTTTAGTATATGAAGTAGCATCAACAGCTTGGTCTTTAGCGAGTACTGTGAATTTTGACTGTAACGGTAGGTTTGAATGAATTAAATTTTCAGACCCCAGTCGGGAATCAAACCCAGAACCTTTCACTTTGTACGCTAGGCAGCTAGTCACTTTGCCAAGGAGGAGACTATGTTTTTAATACTTATTTAGATATAAAATTTTTTACAAAAGAACAGGGTTTTTTATTTATAAGCTGTAAGTGTTTAGAGTTACAGTTTCGTTGAATGTTAACAGTAATAGTGATCTAATTAGATTTGAAATGTATTTATAAATAATAATAATAATGGAACGTTTATTCCAGATTCATAAAATATCTGCATAGAAAGTTATATAAATCTTAGAAAAACCGAAGTGATTATACCATTTTAAAAAGATATAGTTACTTCACTTACATTTTCATATAACACGTATTCAGTTATTCTCGCAGTTAGTAACTTTATGTCACGTTGGCTAAGGCTAAAAGTTCAGAAAACCTGTTTATTTTGCTGCAACAGCAACAACCACAAGTCATTACAAAGAAGTTTTAAATTAAATTTTAAAACTTAATTAATTTCATTAGATCCCGTTAGCATAAAAGTTAGTTTATAAATTAATAAAATTTATTAATTTATAGAGCATTTAATACTCTATGATATAACACACTCCTTTGTGTTAAAACAGCCAGAACTTAACCACATTATCATGAGTTTCATGGGTAAGTAATTTGATATTTTAATCGCTCGCTATTTTTGGTCATGTCATTCCAAACTTCAGCATCATCACCGACTTATTGATATCTCTTCAGCTCTTGAAAACAGTCAATACTGTTCAGCCGTGTTTCTTGATGTATCTCAAGCCTTTGATCGGGTCTGGCATGATAGACTCCTATAAAAATTGAAACTAATACTGCCAGATAGCCTGTACTTTTTAATAAAATCTTTTCTAGTGGATCGTTACTTTTGAGTAAAACAAGGTGATGAACTATCTGGAGAGTACGAAGTCAATCCTGGGGTACCACAACGATGCGTACTTGCACCAAGGCTGTTTTCTGTAAGCACCAGTGACGTACCAACTTATATTCATACAACTATGGCTGTGTTTACTGATGATATGGGAGTTCTTGCAGATGATGCTGATCCTGTAATTGCAACTCAAAAGACACGAATCCACTTACACCTGATAGAGTCATAGCTTAAACTTTGGAAAATTAAAATTAATAAAAACAAATTGCAACAAATGACGTTTATTATTAGACGACAAAACTGCCCAACCGTTTACAATTATAATATTCCGCGGCCTCACACTACTCAAACTTACACTTAGGCTTACACTTGAATAGAAAACTTACATGGAACGCACACGCCACAAACTGAAAGCAAGCTTCTATCAACTGAAACGCTTCTCGATAGACGTTCTAAATCAAACATGTCACGTAAATTGACAATCTACACGACAGTTTTAAGACCTGTCTGGACATATACGAGTATAGTTCAATTATGAGGATCTGCTGAACCTTCACACACGAAATGTACACACTCGATTCAAAACAAGATTCTACGAACGATGATACGTCCCTTTTACATCAAAAACTCAATGTTGCATAAAGAATTAGAAATCCCATACGTTATATCGCGATCTTGAAACAACGTTACAAGACGATGCATGAAAAATTTTAATAGCGTGAAAACCCTCCCATACAAAACATGTACAGGGCGATACCGAGTACTCAGCACAGACGTTTAAAACGCCTCTGGCCAAGGGATCTTTTTGATCAAATGGAGGACTGTAGTGATGACTGCAAGTTATCCAAGTTTTTTAACCTTTTGTGTCATATTAGAAATTGTTAAAATATTTTAATAACGGATACTAAATTACAAATTATAAGTGTCAAAAAAGGATTGACGTCGTCGCGTCGAGGTACCGCTAAGCTAATTATTACTACAACTAATAATACAACTAATACAACTAATTTCTAAAAAAAATTAAAAGTAATACAACTAATTTCTATTCTGTTATTTAGCGAATCCCCAACGCGACGACATCAATCCGAAAGGACCAAATACATAAATATAATTTTTTTTACGTTTTAAAGGTATTTTTGTCGGCGGTTTTTTAAATTGATAATTAATGTCTGCGATGCTATTAGATATTTTTTAAGTTACAATAAAAATGTTAAAAATATTTACATAACCTAGCATTTCATTCAACATTCGCAAACATAAATATGGAAACAAATGT
This sequence comes from Catonia carolina, assembly GCA_035578175.1. Lineage (NCBI taxonomy): Eukaryota > Metazoa > Arthropoda > Insecta > Hemiptera > Achilidae > Catonia > Catonia carolina. The sequence continues at coordinate 146,095,577 of JAQMRL010000001.1, read as the reverse complement.
ATGTACTCGTATGTTTTCAAAGTACTTCTGTTGGAACAAAACATTTGTCAACATTTACATTTAAAATACATCCCTATTACTGTATTTCCTTTATTGGTATTTACTCAAGATTGTTATATTTTTGTTCCTTATCTTATTTTTTGTTTTACATTATACATCATTATCATAACACCTTTACTATTTTTTTCTATAGATACCCAATGACAATTTTGTAACGCTATTAGGAATAAATGGAAAACTGTAAATCGTTTATGTAGGTTATTGCCAACACAATTTGTACTACATTTTGCAGTAAAAACGTGTTTTATAAATCAGATAAAAACATTTGGTTTCTTATTATCGAAGAATCACGTATTAGAATATTATACGTTCCTCAATAAATATTTACCCTGTAATAGCTTCGTATGGTGCATTTTGTGCTGCATTTACTAAAGTACAAACATGTCTGTAGTGTTATTTTATATATTTGTTTTAAAAAATTCAGAATTGCCTAATACATCCATCTGTTTACCTTAAATTAATACGTATTTTAACTGAAATGTGTTAATTGAATTTGAAAAACTATTAGTTTTGGAAAGATTACATAATAGTTATTTATACATTATGGATGTGAGATTTCGATGATTTTTGGTTTTGTACGTTGTTTGTACCTTCCTATTTTTTTTTTGTCTTTACTGGTAAATATTTTTAGTTTTGCCCTTATGTTCATAGTTTGTTCTTATATGATCTTGTTTTTCATGGTTTCTGCTTTAAAATTGTTAATTAAACTACGAAAAATATTTTAAATAGGCCTATTGAGTTATGAAAATGAACATTTTGTGAAGAAAATCAGTAATTTTCTTAAAATTAATTACTAATAGAAGGGTTGTCTTCGTCAAAAGGTTTTGCAAATTTTCCCTTAACTAACACAATTTAATTCCTGAGCAGCCCCGTTTTTTACAATCTATGTAGTAGCATAAATCCCAATCCAAAAATTCCAAAATTTTACTTGTTAGAATATAATGTGTAATTTAAGTGACAATGATCTATTTATTTATTATTGGTATACCGTTTTAAAGCAAACAACCTTAAAAATTAATTTTTTTGAAATTATAAAACATTTATTAAAAATAAATGTAACTGTTAAATAAACAACCGTTAAAATATCTTTTAAAAAAATATTACTTTCCGTGTTTTATATTTGATTTCTGAGTAAGATAAACGTGCACAAGAAATTTACTTTTATATAAATCTTAAAAAAGTAAAATTTAGTGTTAAAATAATATATATCATCTGCTAACATATGGTATGGTTGGATTGCATGTCTTTAGGTTGGATGTGGTTACTCGAAGGAATATCCATTGCAAAAATCAATGTATTGTGTTAAATATGTATCCCTAGAGACATAGGTCAATACGTAAAAATTTACAGAATTGTAATCTCCCATCCCCACACAAAAACCCACGGGCTCTCTATCGTTTTATTTTAGTGTTTAAATGAGGATAATGAATTTGAACTTCCATTCCTGTGATTTTATTGTCCCTTGTTTATTATTTTATTAATAAATTAATTACTGAAAATTAATCTGCTGTGGGAAAATTTTCGAATATAATACACTGAAGAGACCAACAGTCGGGTGGAATGATGTTTGGTACAACGACGAGTAGTTATTGAACTCAGCAGTTGTATAAACTCACACGCAAAATCATTCATCACTGCTTAGTGAGAGGTTGTTAATGGCATTCTTAGTAAACAACATTTCCCACCCTTCAAAAATAGTTCCTTCGGTTCTGCTGTAGTATTATTACGTGTTTTTTATAATAGCCTGAAAATCAGATAGGTTTTGTGTGTGGTACTTTTAAACGTAAGTCCCTCACTTAAATAGGTTAATACAGATAATAGATTTCAAAAAACAGTTATTGTTTTACTTAACAGTGTTAGTATCTAAAAATAAAAATGAAATCAATCCGATGATAAATAAAACTAAAGCGTAGGAAGCACGAGTTTTTTTTTAAATGCACAAATATTGAATAAATTTTTTCTACATTATTTAATTGTTTTGAAAACTTTTTTTAATATAAATATAATTTTTAAGCAAAGATGATAAAAGTTTGAATATTAACTATCTTAGAATGTAAATACATTACAAACTCAGTAGAGTTTCAAAAAAATAGACTGAACTCTAAACAAAAAATCTAAACTTCATTCCGACTATGAATTAATATCTTGAAACCTGAAGTCGTTGTAGCTGAAGATGGGGATGACGATGATGGACATAATATTGATATCAGTTATGATATTACGATGATTAGTACAAGAAGTAGAAAGGATTAAATTATTAACAAAATCGTAAAGGTAAGTCCAACATTTTTAATACATTTTAATAAATATTTCAGTGCTAATGCTCAGTAAACACACCGAGTTGGTTTAAAGATAGAAGTTGACGCTTAAAGTTGACGAGGAATCAGCTTTTTACCAGCTGATTTTTGGAGACGAAGGTTGCAGTTACAAATCCTAGTAGAGGTACCTTGTATAGTAATTTTATACGGATTTGAATATTAGATAGTGGTTACCGGTGTACTTTGATGGTCGGGGTTCAAATAACCATACTCTCTCAGGAATGGTCAGCCTGAGTCTGTACAACACCACACCTTATCTACACGTCATACACAACATCCTCATCTAATACTGTCGTGAGGTTGCTTATAGATCTTAAATTCAACAGATTGCAACGAACACACATTTAGGATTCAAAATATTTCTCAGTATTTCTTAATGTTTCTGTACTACTTCGCCTTTCCCAGGTACATATATTCAGGTTATGATAAGGTAATCTCAGTTAAAGTTTTCTCAGAACAAGCCTTCAGTTAGAAAGTATTTTCACTGTAAAATAATGTGAGATAAAAGAGTAACTTCAGAGATTTCATTTAGTATATTTTAAACCCATTATTACAACTATATACACTGTCAAGTGTTTTTTCTATAAAAGTTAATTTGTTAAAAAGGTATTGGTAATTTTGATAAACAGTTAAGTTATTTTCAAAACAAGAGGTGTTGAAATGTTTATTATTTCAAACAAAAAATTTATTTTATTTATTTTGCTGCTGAGTATTTTTTTTCATGAACGTTTCTTAAAATTTTTATTAATTTATATTTTCCTTAAGTACAAAATAATTCTCCGAAGAAAACTTAGGTAGAGTTAGAGGTATTGTTTCGAATGGCTTAAAATTTTCGAATAAATGTTGTTTAAAATATAGGTACATAAATATGTTTCATTAGTTCATTTATCGAATTACATTATAACAACAGTACATTTTTCATTTAATTGAAGCGTTTCTTGCTCCTCCGATTCTAAGTTTGATTTCAATAGTGCAGGCGTTATTTTTATTAACAATTAATACCTAATATTGATAGTTACAGATCTTGTTGACTCGTTCTTTATAAACTCTTCCTCCTTGTAATTTTTTCATCGCCATTCAGCATATATGAAGTTGATACATTCGAGGCATGCCCATAACAGACAGGTGGAGTGCTAAATTATTTGCAGTCGATCTGCTAGTTCGAGGGCTACAAAAAATAGTTCTGTTTCTTATCACGTGGTCAGCCAATTATATGACTGAACTATTTAAGAACAGATAAAGTAGAAGAGTAAAAGACACTAGTCAGAGTCATCACCGCTGAAATTAATGAACTTCATTATACGGCCAGACCCTGTGGTCAATAAATTGAAGTTGTCATTTGCAGGGTGCAAAGTAGATGCTTTTCGGAGAGCCTGGCTTGCTGATAAGCATAGGCTACTTTTGTACTCAGTCAGGAAGGTAATGGTAAACCACCTCACTCCTTGTTTTACTTAGTAAAATCTCTAGAAGTTCAAACCAGCCTTTCGGATGTTGACCTTAACAACAGAGCCGAGTCAGCTGCAAAAAAGTCAACCTATCTATCTTAAGTCTTTTTAAAATGATGTATGTAGCCTATAATCAACATGGTTATTGACGAAAATAAAAATATCAGTCAGGAAAAGGTAACCTATCCTGAAAGAAATATAAATCAAGTATAAATTATGTGAAATATCTAAATTTTTCAGCCAGAGTCAATTCTACAGATATTGATTTTTAACCTGGCCCACTACCAACTGGGCCAATAACGTGCGTAATAAATTAGAGTAGTGAATATTTTTATGCTTCAAATTTTTCCATCATCGAATATACAGACAGTAGATTTTTATTAGTTTACTAAATTCTTCTCGTAGATCATGAAAACAAATTAAAATATAAAAATACTTTTTGTGGAAATATAAAATTATGAACCTTTCTTCTGAAAATAAACTGACTTTTAACAAAACAGGAACATATATCATGATTACCATTCAGCATTATATACATGTAGAACTATTATATTTAGAAAACATTATGGGACCATAAGCATATGCGATAACTATCATTGTATTTTGTTCATTACATTATAAAGATGGATATAACTAGATCAACTGTTCAACAATACATCGTGTTTCAAATAGAAAACCAAAATATGGCAAATTTTGATTATCCAAGACGAAAACCTTCGAAACCTGACCGGTAATTGAATCCAAAACCCCTGAAATAGAAGCCAGTTTTGCTGACCATTACACCAATAGGCCATCTAGAGTCAATACTATGACAAAATTCAAATACTCTTCAATTCTGTAATAAACACAACATAATTATTGATTAAATTAAAATCACAAAATACAAAGCCTAAATTTAATCGATTGTTAATCTTTTAAAATTATTTCAAAATTTCTTAGGAATGTTCTTTTAATGCCAGTTACCCGGTGGTACTAAATAAATTAATTTCGTCAACTATAGTTTCTTAAGGACTAACACCGTTTGAAGTCTGTTTCATGAGTAAATCTAAATTTAACGTAACAAATTTCATATCAAACGATTTTCTGTTACGTTCAGATAATGCAACAGGTAGGTATAGCATTTTATTAATAGAAATAATAAAACAAATAATATAACGTTTTCTCATTACACTGGTTCATTTTCAATTAATTTAATTAAGAGTAGCTTTTAAAATTTAATTGTTTAAATAAAATGAACAAGTTTTTAATTAAAACATATTGAAATTGAATATAAATTGTAAAGTTATTTAAACAACGTACCATTTCCAATCGTCGAACATTATGACAGGTATTTATACGCTGGGTTTATAAGATTTTTTTTATGTGAATTGAAAAATTAAATGAATATTTGAATTACAATATTTTATAACGAACCCTAATATCGTGGTAATGAACTTTCATTTGAACTGTGCCCTACTAGCCTGGCCATGCGAATAAATTCGTGCAATTATTTCCATAGATGTATTTAATTTATTTTAACAACTAAATTTACAATAAAATTACATTAACTCATTTACTGTTTTATCAAATTATTCTTATGTAAATTAAGTACTAGGTTAAAGTAAAACATTTCATTTTATATATTATTCAATATACTAAAATCATTTTATAACAAGTTACCATTGCCATAACGACACTTAATAATAAATTCATTTTCTGATTAAATTGCTTGCAATCTGTTAATTTCAATATTTTCTATTCTTTTATATTTTATATTTTATTTTCATCTTATTTTATTTTATTTTTATCTTTTGTATTTTATTTATTTTGACTAGTCTAAGACTAATTAACAATTTTGTTCTAACTTAATTAACATAGTTAGGTACTTAATCTAAGAATTTACTAACTAGTAGTTCTTAGTTTATATTTGATATATTATTCTAATACACTCTTTTTAATGTTATGTACTTAACAACTGATAGTGATTACATAAATATAATATAATCAATAATCAAATAATAATATAATTGTTTTGTCTTTACAAAACTTATATTCTTTAAAACAGTTTCAATAAATTTCAAAACGTGCGAAGTCCGAACTTCACAACGTTACCATCAGGATATTTACATAATTTCTATAGTCTGTTCCCAGAGTCTGGGGACACGGTGTAAACAAATGGATCACGTGATAGCTATTGATTGAACGCACAGACAAGGTAATTTTGCATTCTTGTAACACCAGTGTTCATTGCATTATCCCTAGCTTAATATACAGTGCGAGTTATTTTTAATGACATAGATCATCAACATTTGTTGAATTTTTAGAAGCAAAGAAAGGAATTATTTTTACGTAAGTATTATCCAACCGGCAGTACAAATATCACGTGAACAACGCATGTTGATGCTTGTCTCTAGACTCGGTGAATTCAGTATAGGATATTTACAATATTTTGTTATTACTTTCTAAAAAACCTTACGGCTTGCGATATTTTTCCATTTTAATTTTCTTGCAAAATCTTGACAGTGTCAACACTAACACCATGTATTTTTTTTAATCCACACTACAGTAGAAGTTTGTAGGCTTTTTAAGGATCAACCTAATATTAATTTATAATACATGGGATTAAGAAAATCTGGATATCTTAAAATTATTAAAAAAACAAGAAGTAATTAGGCCTAAATGAAAATTTTTCCACAAATACCACGTGTTTTTTTTAATACAACATGCTGGTGCATGATGCCTACTACGCAGTGCTGGCCATTTTTTGCACATTTTGACACAAAATAACATTTTTTCATTTTAAGTTACCAATGACCCACCGGGTTGGTCTAGAGGTAAAGTCGTCGCCAAAATCAGCTGTTTAACAGCTGTGATTTTCGGAGAAGAAGGTTCCTGGTTCAAATCCTAGTAAAGGAAGTTACTTTTATACGGATTTGAAGGCTAGACAGTGGTTACCGGTGTACTTTGATGGTTGGGGTTCAATTAACCATACTGTCTCAGCAATGGTCGGCCTGGGTCTGTACAAGACTACACCTCATTTACAAGTCATACATATCATCCTCATCTCATTGGGTCATGGGGTTGCTTATTGTTCTGAATTGAACAGATTGCAACGAACACAAATTAGAAGAAAAAAAAGTTTCTTAATTCAGATAATATCTTAATTTTACATTTGCCTTGTAATCCCTAATGTGTGTATTAGGGATTAAAGAAAAAAAAAATTACCAATGTGATTCTGTTTGCATTTTAATATTCAATTATTTGTGAAGAAATGTATTTGTCATGTAATAATGTTTTTTTTACTCTTTTTATATTTTTTAACCAAAAACTAGATTTATACTATGATACCATAAAGGTTAAAATCTGAATATACTTATTCAATTAATAAAAAACAGAGTGATAAATTACAAATAAATCACAATTGCTTTCTTCTAAACAATATAAAATATCACTATCGTTTGAAGCCGTGCTAGGAGACGCCATGGTGAACAAAATAAACAATAAAACAAACAAACCACGACAACATGATTTCGTAGTTTCTAAAATTACTGTACAAAAATGGTACACAGCTCTAGAGTGACGTAAAAGTTAACTAATATGACGGAAAAGTTTTCTGAAACATCGAGCAATGTAATACTACGTCTTTGTACATTAAATAGCGCGGAACATACAAAGCCGACCTATTACGTCTTCCGCATTTATTTCTAGATTTCCAAAACCGTAGTATTATGGCTTTAGCACGGTAATTGTTAAACGAATAATCTAATAATGTATGCTTAATAAATTATTTTTTTTGAATTTTGGTTCTCATGTGTTTTTGACAAATTCATACAAATAAATATATAAAAAAAGTAAGTAAAATTCGGTGTATTTAAAAGTTTCTGACTTTCTCTATCCATAAAAAACGTTCAACATGGATTTTTAGGACAAAATCTTCAACGACTCAAGTCGTACAAATTCAGCTCTATTTAAAGTTTAAGCCTCAACACTGTACCAAAAAATTGAAAACGCCTATCAGCAAAGTAAGCAAACTTGTAAGGAAATTGGAAAGTCTCTTTTACGTATAGATTCTGCCCATTTTTTTGAATACTAAATGAACACTTTTCCAGTCTTGATCTGATATCCGTTTGAGTGTCTCCATTACAGATAAAATCAAGATTTTGTATCCTTTATTAATGAGCGCTCACCTTTTTTTTTGTTACAAGTACCTACTTATTATTAATCATTTTAGTTGCAACTATACGTTTTCCACAGCAGATATTAATACAAGTAAGTCAATTATTACAAATTTCAAAGTATAAAGGCTTTGATTTGTCATAGAACGTTTACATGGCAACTTATTTTCTTTCTTTTATTTCATATACTAATTTTCTTTTTACACTGTAACAATAAAAACTAAGTAATAAGTATATATGTTATTTAAATGTAGGCTGGTTTTCGTTTTAAAATGAATATTATTTTTATGAAGATAACAGAATATAAACAATATGATATAGTATTACCTTTATATTATCTGGGTAATGTTTAGCAGGGATTTTCTTAAATAATAGAAAAGCTACAAGAAAGAGACGCGGGAGAAGAAAATCGTATGAATAACAGAGAAGGAAAATTGATGAAAAAAAGAAAGAGACAAGTAAATTCTTGCTGTTAAAAAAATATAGAGGGGATGTGAAGAAGAGGGCGTTGAGAAGGGGTTTTGATAACAGTCGAAGAGAAAGAGGTGGAAGAAATGACTGGAAAGAATGTAGAAAAAGTAGGGTGTAGAAATAAAGGTGTTTTCAGAGCGATTTCTGTTTTCTTCCTTTTTCAATTCATACTCATTCTTTCTCTTTTTTTCTTATGCTTATTCGTATATCTATCTCACACACCGTCGTCACCTTTTCTTTGTACCATTTCTTCTTCAATGCATTCACCGTAGAAAGGAATGTAGAGCAGAAGAGACAAACAGTTCCGTTTATTATTTTTTTCTGTATATTCTTGAATTTAGTTTTAATTTTTTTGTGAATTATTTTCTTATTTTATAATTTTACGTTACATGCACTTGAATCTTACAATCCTCAACAATATATTATAAATTAAAATGAAAAAATAAATTGAAAAAATTAAATAAATGTACGTTTTATGCATAACGAATGTAGGTTATTACATTTCCATAAATCGGTCTTGAACTAAGTTATATTTTACATTACCGTTTGTATTTCTTCGGTTACTTATGTGCATGTATTATTCGTAGTGGCGGTGTAGAAAACATACATTATTTTATTCATGTACTATTTCAGGAATGGGTTTCTATCGTCAACTCCGTAATTTATTGTCAAGAAATATCGTTCTAGTACATTTTTTATTTTTATTTATATGCTTTCTTTACTATAATTTATTATTAATATTTTTGTAGACAGGTGAAGACTTAAAATTTACTTTTTTGACGTTTTGACGAACGAAATATTATGTATTATTCTGAATAAAAAGTAAAATAAAATAAATTATATAGAACGACGTTTGTTTATGTACATTCCAAATTAATAATAAAAATGATTATAATAATATTTTTTGAGTTACTCTAAATCTACGAACTGCCCTTATAGAACAATGAGTAAATGTGTTGTGAATGTGAGTCGCAAGTGGGTAATACTCTGTGATATTAATCTATAAATTACGAATTTGTTGTAATGTTTCATTGTAGAATATTGAAATAAATCAGCAGGAAATAAAATCTCCTGTTGTTTCACTTTTGTCTAAAAGATTGATGTCTTCTTGATTCTGATAATTTTCAAGTCGTGTTTGATAACTGGTGAGAAACTTCTCTATTTCTTGCACTATGGTTTCTTATCTCTGTGTATTATAGTGTTGGGCATGTACCAAACCAAGTCTGAGAAGGGTTGAATAATAAAAATAAATTTTATTACTGTTTCATCTTTCCTTATAGCCACGATTCTATTATTATAAATATTATATAATTTTATTACTAAAAACTGCCGAGGTACATCATTTTTAATAACAGTTGATTTACTATAATTAAATTACAATACTAGGACAAATTAATGTACTTGAAACTTATACATCCATTATTTTATTAGTGATGTATGAATGATGTTTGTTTTAAGCTTAAACTGCAAAACTAAAGTTGTATAGTACTTTGGGTTGAAGAATTGTGTGTTTGAAACTGTAGTAATGTTCTTGACCCGGCCGGGAATTGAAGCCGGGACCTAAGCTTTGAAGTGAAGCACGCTAACCTATGGGCCACAGAGACTGTCAATTGTTTATTTTATTTTTTTCATGACTACTCCGTTGGCGTTTAAATTGTCATTGTAAAATTTCTAGTAAATCAGGAGAATTTGAATATATCTGCTATTCGATTAAAATGGTTTTTACATCTGTTCCTAAATCTATAAAACCATTTCAGAAATGTAACACTGACGTAAGAAACACATTACGATTAAACGCACAGAATTGGGCATAAAATTCCATAAAATGTATTGGTTATTAGGCAGAAAGTCATCTCTTTCATTAGAAAACAAAATAGTAGTGTACAAAGCTATCCGTAACCGTGTTTGTAAGTATTAAGAAATTTGAAAATGCTTCTTTGTATGCAAGAAACACTTAAGTGCATGAGTAGGCCTACTTAAACATTTCATTTGTTAAAGAAGAAATAAGAAGGCTCAACGAGGATATTATCACGTTAAATTGTCAACACATAAGTTATAAAAAATTTGGCTCAAAATTTAGTATATAATAGTCAAACCACCAGACTTTTGAAATGGCATCATATTTTGGATTACCGTTACGGATTATTAAGAAACAAAAATTAAAGAAAAGAAAAATTAACAAACTAAAGTAACTAAACAAAAATTAGTAAATGATTAACATAAATAACCAACAGGCTAAATATTTTATAAATACTAATGAATTTTACCAACAATTCAGAACAAAGAAAAGTTATATTGCCGGAAATATATTTTTAGTTTTTTTTTTACGGAAGGACTTTAATGGAAGCCCTCTCCTTTATGTTATTTTTGTACTATATCATTCACTTGAAGTAGCTTCTTACTGATTGTGAATAGTAATTATTCAATAAAAAAAAATACATTGACCTAAGGGACTCCTAAGTCATCGTGTAATATATTATTGGTTACACAATTGAGGAATTTTTATAAATTAGTTGCTAGAATTCAGTTTGGTAAGCAGTATTCATGATGACAGACGACGTTTCTACATCATGAATCTATGCCATCACACCGTACATCTAGACTTGGCGTATTTCCTTGTGCGACAGGAGTTAAATAATAGTAATCGTGATCTTTTGGCAAAAATACGTGGTAAGGTAACTATTTCAGTATGTAGTTCAGTAAGTTTTCGCTTATAGCCAACGTGAATGTTTCACGTCAATTACATGTCTCAGTAATAACTGTGTAAAATTATAAACTTTTATTGATTGAACTCAGTTCTGTAATGAAAGCGCAGTATTCAAATTCCAATTACTAACATTAAAAATTAAGTTTTACGCTTAAATCTACATTATTACAATGTTTTCAATAAAAAGCAATACTTAGGACAATACTCTTAACGCTCCATCATACGTTCCCAATTATACAATGCACACGCATCTTGCATAACTGAAACAATCCACCTGACATACCAGCAATTTAAACAAAAATCAGAAATAAATAACAACCAACTTATCCATTTTCTGAACGGTCTTCGTTTACATGTAACCTAATCGTCGGCTCTGCAGGATAAGTGATAAGACTCTGTGGATAAGAAATTTAAGATAAATTTCATTAATCATCTGGTTTTTTCCTCTTAGTAAACCAATTATTTAACTAATTTAATCAGTAACTTTTAAACAATACTTTTATGAAATACCATGGCAATTAAAGGTGAGTGTCTCCGTAATTAGATATGATCTACTCAAAAGTTGTAAAGTGGTGTAAGATAAACTACAAAATACTTTACTAGTTCTGGGAAGCAGCAATTATTGATGTAATTAAAAAGGGAACAAAAAATATGTGTAACATGTGACTAAAAACATTTTGTTTAAAATCTTTAGATTTACCTTCCGTAATAACCAGTTTATTCTTATTAGAATTAACGTTCCAGTAAATTAAAAAATTAAACCTGGATTCATTTTATGAACATAATTTTTTGAAAGTATAAATTGTCTTGATAATTAAATTCTACCCTTGTAAAAATAATTTCATTATTTAGGGTGAGAAATATTAAAATGTAAAAGTAAATATAGTTATAAACAAAGAATTTAAAAGAATAATATTGTAATCTGATTATACTAAAATATTTTTTCCTTTTCACGTTTTATTTATTTCTATTTCACTTTGTATGTTTTTTCTCAGTTTCCTCTGAATAGCAGGCTATAAGGGCTTGTCCTAGAAATTTTCCCCTATCCTATCTTAAAGCACGGAAACCCCCTACAGTGTTCTAAGTTAGCGGATTTCCTGTTGTATCTAGTGGATTTACGAAGCCGTATAACAAGGGAAAAAATCCTTGCCTGCGGGAAAGATAGTGGTGTTAAATCTAGCGGTTTTCACTAATGGTACTACCGGATTTATGAAACATTAGATAAATCTTAGATTATGTAAGGCCTAACCAAGACAATTTGTTAACATATACATAATAGCATATTATACTAACGCTATTTTTAATGTAATAGTGTTCAGTATAATAGTTCAAAACATATTTTCTTTTATGTAATATTGTTAGAAATTTATTTGTCATTTTGCAAATAAATTTCGTGTTAAGGGTAGCCTAACGTTATATTAAATATAGTGGGTATATATTTTCCCACATCACTTTCACTACTATACTTATTTCAAAACACTTTGAATTAAATGATCAAAAATCTGATTTACCGTAGGTTATGTAACAATTTTATAGAAACGTATAGCATTGCCATTAAAAATACCTGTTGATTTCACACAAAAACATTTATGAAATATTAAATGCTTTTGATAAAACGTAGAAAGGTCTATACACTGTCACTTAAGTTGAAACCTGGTCAAAACAGTTTGAAAGAAAAATATTACGTAGTGCGATCCATCCAAAAAAATTTATGTTCGTTATACAGGAAGTTTATACCTGTTAATTTTATTAATAATAATTAATTTACATTCTTATTACAATTATAACCTTATTATTATTATAAACATTTATTTGTAACTAGGCTTGAGGTTGTTAATTGTAAACAAAGTACTGTAATAGGATAATTTATTTTATTCTTCAACACCCGGTAAAACTTCATTAGAGGACATCATCCTCGTTGTCACAACTTGAATCTTGTTCCGAATTTACCACAAATATTTCTACCTGAACTTTGCTTAAAGAATCTAAATCACACATGCACTTCTTCCTCACGTGAGCTATTCAGATTTTCCACTTATTCACTGATATTTGGAGACCCCAGTTTCCATAACCTTCTTACTTCATAGAGCTTAAATGTTTTATTATGTAGCCGCATGATCCTTCAACTGAGCCTACACTAATTTAATTGGATTCAAGTTACAAATGATATACAAGTTACGAATGGTATATAGAAATAAAAGTGGGCTAAGGGTGCCAGCCATCCGGTTACATGTAGCATAGACACAACAGATCCAAAGTTACTTCGTAAAATGTTGTTTATAGTAGGTCTCAACTTAAAAGAAAATATACTATAGCAATAGTGCTATATCATAAAATGGCAATCGCTTTCTTGACTCTGTACAATCTACGATCTAAAATTATATATTGTTTATTTATTATTATTATCATCATCATCAACATTTTTTTTTTCAAGAAACTCTCAATCTGTTAGATACAATGAGTGAATATCATAACACAAAATATAAAAAAATTAACATGATAAAAAAACGTGAATGGAGACACAGTCCAGTGACAGAACTCCGACGTGAATAGATAAGTGCAGCATTTAGATCAATGTAATGGACAGCCAATTATTTAAAACACAAATTACAGTCCAATGTATTATGATGAAAATTCTGTTTGGCCTTAAATATAGAGTTCTACCGAACTGATTTTAAAACTTTTTACATGATTTTAAATACCACTTTCGGTATTTTGCAAAAAATGCATGAATGAAAAGTAGTAAAAACTTTGATACATTGCAGAGTAGGCCTATTGTTTTTTTATTTCCAATGTGTGTACGTTGCAATCCTGTTCAATTTTAGAGGAATAAGCAACCTCATGACCCAATAAGGTTAGGATGATGTGCATGACGAAAATGTAATGTATTCTTGTACATACTCAGATACTAAGGCCAACCATCCTAAGAGAGTATGATTAATTGAACCCCAACCATCAAAGTATTCCGGTAACTACTGTCCAGTATTTAAATCTGTTTAAAAGTAACTAGTTTTACTAGGATTTAAACCAAGGTTCTTCTTTTGTCTCCAAAAAAGCTGTTTAACCGCTGATTCGGGGTAATGACTTTACTACTAGACCAACCCGCTTAATTGCAAAGTATATTGTAAAATATACATAATAATTTCAGAGTTTTTTTCGCCAACTCCGTGGCGAAGTGACTAGCGCGCTAGCCTACAAAGTGGAAAAATCCCGTGTTGGATCCCGGATATGGTCCGGAAATTTTTACATGTTAAAACCCACCGTAACAGTACCGAAACACAAAGTTGTTGGTAATGAAAAAGCTGTTGATACGACTTTAAATAAACTAAAATGAAAATATATAAACTACAAAATAATTCAGAAAAAAATTTATGGTGTTACTACTCTAGCGGTGGCATTGCACAGTTCGGTTTGTTTTGACGAAGGATCGTTATGGTAACGGAAATTGTTTATTTAGATGGATTTTATATTACTTCATAAAAAGTTTAATAATGAACATCGCGAAATAAGACAACAAGTTTTATTGTTGTTGTGAAATTGGTTGTTAAAAATAAATTAGTGTTATTGAACAAATTAATTCGCAGGGGTCAGCTATTTTATTTATTTATGGGACGCGATAAATACTTTATTACCGATCACTCTGGATGTTGAACAGAAAATATGGGTTTTAGTACTGGGTAAATTGTCTAGTCTGTAGAAAGAAATCGAAATAGGAACCTTCACATTAGTAGATATTATCACTAAAGAATTGAAGAAATATAAATGGTCGGCCTAATCATGTAGTGGTTGGAACGACTGCTTCTATTCTGAGATCCTTGAATCGACTCTCGGTCAGGTCTAGCATTATTTTATCTTCATATCACCTTATATAATTACCTATACGCAAGCCAGAGCTTAACAGGCATCTTCACATAAAAATAAAATTAAAGTACACATGTACTTTTTGTTGATTACATTTGAATTAATATAAAGAATACACTATTTATTTACAGGTACTGAGTCATGTTTCGTTAAAATTATTTTTTAAGACCATTCAATATAAACGCTTTTTATTTCTTATATTTTTACGTAACTGTGAATCTACGATCTGCTCTTATAGTGAATGTGATATGTGGATGCTTTTACGGTGTACAATGAATGGATGTGATGTGTGTGTAAGTCATTTGTGAGTAATACCCTGTGGTATCACTCTAAAAATCAAAATCAAATATGTATTGTGTTGTTCTTGATAAAAAATAAATCTGTGGGGTGTGTGTAATCGGTGCAGTCTTCTCTGTGTTTCACTACTGTCTAAAAGACTGGTGGCTTCTGGGTTTTCAAGTCGTGTTTGGAAACTGGTCCAAAAATTCTGAATTTCTTGTTAAACAGTGGGAATGTTCATGTCTCTATGTATTGGACTGGTGGGTATGTAACAATACGGGTATGTGATGTTTAAAAGTAAAAATATTACAAAAATTTTTTTTTCAGTAAAAACATTTATTTATTAATATACATTTCTTATTTTAAAATTCACATGTGTCAGGTTCAAATAATAATGAATCTCATAAGAATTTCCTCGTCAATAGATAGTTCCAAAAGAAGCTACTTTTTTTACTCAGTTGGTAATTCTGTATCAATAATGGGTACTAAAAGGTTTAGGTTCAATAAGGTTTAGTATTTGTTTAGAGTTGTATTTGGAACAGAAAGGTTCTGTCTAAAAAGACTATTTTATTTAGCTAAATTGTTCATTGGATGTTTCGACATTAAGGAGCATAATTTAGACAAAATATTTGAAAGAGCAGTTTGAATTTAACCTATTTCTCTAATGCACTATGTTTTTAATAATTAAAAATGTCAGCCAATAAGGGACCTTCAAAAATATTAAGTGAAAAATTTTACCTAGTGTGGTACGCATTCTACAAAATTTCGTTAAAGAATGAACAGGATAAAATGAAATGAGTTTAAATTAAAAAAAAAAAACAAATAGTAACTGTTATTTTCAGTTTTGATAACAATGATACTTAATTTCGTTTAACGATGAATATTTTATTTCTCAATATTAAAGGATTATTGAAAAGGCACAAGATGCTTGAGTAGTAATAACAACACAGATTCCAATTTGTTGTCTTACATTTTTAATAGACAAAATATTAAAAGGTAGCAATTTTATAACGACTGTTTTATTTTTGAACCAATAATAAAATTATTCCTTTATATCTTAGATTGTCTGTTATTTACATAACAAAAGATCGGTTATTATTTTTGATACAGTTATTAAATTTATAAAAATTACCATAATTCAAACAGCTTTGTGCTTGTTTTAAAGGTCCGTCGTTCCACCTTTCTTTTATTCAAATTTAGACCATTATTTCAGTTATTTTAACGAGTTCACAATTTAATCTTTGTTTATTACAAGTACAAACTGTATAATAAAAGCATTAATGTTTCTTTCTTTTTATTTCAATTTAATTTGTTTGAAAATAACGACGTTTTTATCGTTTGTTTATTAATTCTTTTAAAATGAATTATTTACTGTTAAAAAAGGAAGTTTATTCCAATTTCAACTACTAAACCATTTGTATTTACAGGAACATCGATTTTTAAAAGTACAGTAAAAAATTACAACAATACTGAGAGGCTTTTTAAAAGTTTTGTTTAAAAAAGTATGCACCGATCGAATAACGTTCTGATAAAATATGTATACTTACTTTGAAATTTCATCACAGGAATATTTTCTGTAAATTTTATAGCGTGTTTAAAAAAAAGTTATAAAATAGAGGTTTGGTAATTTTTTGCGTCAGTCAGTATTTTCTTCTCGTAGCATTCGCTATAACTTCACAAATGTTTCGGTTTATATTGATAGCAATAAATTCAGAACTAAATTTTTGTTATTTTTTTACATTTTCCTAAAATATGTATCGCTTATTTTTCTACAATATAATGTCATTCATAGATGGAAATATATGAAAATTTATTTTAGGTATTTCAGGAATATCACTTGCCAAAAGGAATGATAGTTATTATTAAGTGTACCCAATAAATTGAACAATTTTTGGAAAGTAATGATTAATGAAATTTTATTATATATAATTTCCTTGTATTATTTTTTAATTTTTTTTTAGTTATTTCTTTTTATCGATTACAAGTAATTATATTTTCAAATGGATAAGAGTGAACTCAAAATAAGTTGCTAATTATTTACATACATGATTAATAATACTTAGGTATAATAATTAAGTTTTTACAGCATTGTAGTTGAATATATAAATAGAAAAATTACGAGAAATTGATTAAAATACTAACAGTGAAATATTGTACGGAAGTAGGAAACTACCAGTCTTGATGAGATACATAAAATGATAGCTATAAATGTGAAATAATATGTAAAATGGTCAATTAAGTTAAATTACAAATTTTGGATATCCTTTACAATTGATTGTTATGAACTAAAGATATTTATAACGTCTTAAATATTTATTAAAAAAGTATAATGCTTCCACAAGATTATTAAATTACTATAAAAAAGCTGCATGAAAGCTGTACCAACATACGGAATCCATGTGTGGGTACCTGTAAAGTTCATTTAACATTCCAATTATGCAGCTTCTGCAAACAAATGTCATTTAAGTTATTACCAACTTGTTTCATGACCAATCACTTGATTTACAGTGCCTTAATTACAAATATTTTAGAAAAGTACAACAATGAAATAAAAGTTACCTAACCAGAACTTCATCAAAACCTTCTTACACGTAAGCTTTCGCACAATTTATGTAACATTATCACAGACTCAAACATTTCAAAACTTCGAACAATTACATGAATTAAAAAAATAACAAGAAAAAAATGTTAATCATTTTAAGTTTTCTTAAAAAACAAAACAAAAAAACAATATGATTAACATAATTTTCTTGTTCTTTCTTTAATTCATGTAATTATATTAATCATGCTTTTTTATAAAGAAAACGTAGCATAATAAACATAATTTTATTGTTTTTTTTAATTCATGTAATTGTTTGAAGTTTCAAATGTTCGAGTGTATTATAATGTTAAATAAATTGTCCAAAACTTAAAGTGTAAGAAGGTTTTGATGACGTTCTGGCTTGGTAACTATTATTTCGTCGTTGTACTTTTTCTAAAACAAGTGTATTTTGGGCACTGTAAATCCAGATAATGGTTATAAATTGGTAATAACTTGAATGATATTTGGTTGCAGAAGCTACGTAATTGCAATATTAAATGAATTTACTGGTACCTACGCATTGACTCCGTATGTTCATACAGCTTTAATATCTTTTCATACACCTTTCATGCAGCTCTTTTGTAATTTAATATGTTATTTTTATATAAATGTATATGAAATTTATTGGCCAGGGAATACCGCAATTTCATCTCAAGCAAATAATACAATTACTGCAACTTATACCCAACTGCCCACGTTTCGTCGAAGTAGGTTTTGTCCAAATAGGCTAAGTTGCTTAATTAGTAGGATAAGTGAAAACCTAATAACTAATGTCTTCCGTATGATGTATGATGTTGCCGTTAACGGTTATAGCTGGAAAAGTTTACAATACAATTTTTAAAAGAAAATCTGATGTGAAACACTCATACAAATTTATCTTGCCAATGCAAATAATGAAAAATATAACCTAATATTAGTAATAAAGCATTAGAAGTAAACAAAAAAATAAATCTCAAAAAATATATCATCATTTTAACTAATTTATGAGTGAATGATGCAAATTGAAAAGGAACCTAAGTTAGGCTTGATTATACGGAATAACCCACTTTGACGCTAAACTAGGCTCCGTAGAGAAAGATGAAAATGAAAAATTTGTAGATCTTTTTATTTCCTATAAATTTTATTACATACACTTTTGTCGTAAAATGCCGAAATCTGAAAAAATACATTGAGATTTTCATGAAAAAACCGAATTTCTAATTACCAATTAACTAACCGTTAAACAAAGAAGCATTTGCAATAAGTGATGTAGATTATTAAATTTTCTAAATTTTTTATTATAAACAGTTTTGCGTTAAAATGTATATTAAGGCCGCAATCGTAAAAAACATTTTTTTCTACGAGAGAACAGCCTTCAAAAGAATTTAAGCAAACATAGCGCCTACCCTATCTTGTTGAGTATAAAAATTGAAGTAAATGAGGCGATTTAAAAAAAAGTCGGGGCCGTTTTTGAGAAAATCGCAAAAGAGTGAAAAATGACACGAATAAACTAATACTTCCACTTGACCGATTTTAATGAAAATGTTCGTGTCGAGTCCTCTAGTGGTATCTAACTTACTTAGGATATTCTGTTCACACAAAGACAGACAGACAGACACACACACACACACACACACACACACACACACACACACACACACACACACACACATACACACCAATCGCTAAAAACATGTTTTTTTGGTTTCAGGGGGTCTAAAAACGTGTATATCTGGTGAAACTCAATTCCCATAAATCAACATGAAAACAATACCTTCTTATATATTCATATAGGCAAGAGAAAGTAAAAAATAGTAGAAGAAAAAGTATCAGCAATATTTAAATGTTATAAAAATTTCGCAACGACCCATTTCTAAATTTAATTGGTTCTTTTGTAATACCGTATGAAACAATAACGCATTATATCATTTAGAAACAATGCATAAAAATAAAAGAAGAAAAGTTCCATAAAAATACTAGTCCCGTATAAAAACTAAAAATATTTCTGTTCAGAGCATTCATCCATTTTATTAAATTTACCCAGATATATGTACATTATCGAGGATATAATGTAACATTTAACGTGGACAAAAAATCGTTCAGTTTTTATTAGCATTACGTTTTTGTTTCTTTTATTCGCTTTGAAATCATATGTTCCTGGAAAATTGTAATACCAGCTTAAATAGAAAAATTAAAATCGTTGTAAATACAATGAAAATTCTTCTTTCGTTTTTATGTAGTCCTACAATGAATTTCAATAAAAAAATATTGAACGCCAAATGTAATCATAATTTTTTGTTCGTTTTATAAAATTGTGATTCAATATGAATTTATTGTAATTTATACAATAACGTTTATATGTTGTAGGTAATTTTTCCGCATTTCAATCATATTTTTAGTAAATGTTACTGAAATGATCAGACCTACAATGCATAGAATACTTTTTCGAATTGTTTCCATATGAGACCTTGGAAAAATAAATAAAATTCCCTACAGAAGTTTCTCCGTGAGTCCTAATTTTTTTCATGCTACACTTATATTTAAATTTTTTAAATGGAAATATAGGTATTTTTTATCTTTAAATCTTTATCTGTAACTATAAAAAAATGTACTTAACGACCAAATTATTAAACAAAAATTACCCTAACAATCAAACACAAAATTGCATGATAAATACACTTGAATAACAATTAAATTTCATTAGATTCAATTAGATTCCATTTCGCGAACTTAGAAAGTCACTAATGTTGAAGTTTCGTTGAGAATGAACAAGGGTCTGGCATTGGTCAAAGTTGTTAAGTGCAGTAAGCTGCAGTACTTTGGGCATATAATGAGAAATAAAAATATGTATGATCTACTGCAGTGCATCCTGCAAGCGAAAAAGAGGAAAAGAGGAATCCTGGTAGAAAAACGGATTTCTTGGCTCACCAATTTAAGGACCTGGTTCGGTAAAAGCTCCACAGAATTGTTCCAGATTGTGGCTAAAAAAGTCAAAAAAGTCATGATGATCGCCAACATCCAAACCCGATCGGCATGACAAAAGAAGAGAAGATTTCTATAACACAGTTAAAATATTCACAAAAATAGTAAAAAAATGGTATTTATAAACATACATTATGAAAAATTATGGAAAAACCAAGATAGGATATAAACGTTAAAGATTGAAAACCATGAACTTTATAAATTTTGATGAATAATGGAAAACAAAAGACACATGTAGATGTCTCCACCCCATCATCTTTTTTATCTTCGTTGTACGAATCTTTCCCTGTGAAGTACATCTTAATTTCATGGATTTTCACGGTGTACCTTAAATATTATAGTAAAATAATTATTTTCATTAAATTGAATGTTTCAATTAACATAATGTTATGAAAGATTTAAATGAAACCAATTAAATGTAACGTGTATGGCTACTAAATTGAAAGTCCAATGCACTATAAAACAGGAAATTTATAATTTGTTTTAGATATATCAAATACATTATTTTGTTTATAATGAAATAGATACAATACTCACAAAAATAACTCATTAAACAAGGTACTACTATTATTTTTATTAACTTATTAGCTATTTACAGGAGAAACAATGAATTAACCAACAAAATGTTCTTTAATAAATCTTACATGTCAGGAGACTTACATGAAACCACCATAGACAATAAAATAGTATAACCTGTGATTTAGAGAAATTAAAGGTTAAAGACTTTGTACTCAAATCCATAGTAGAAAGCAGTTACCCATCAAACAAAAACTAAATTGTCTAATTCGTCCGATATGGATGTAACGAGCCTTGGTCTATGGTTCGAAGAAAAAATCAAACGTAAACAGGATACAAACTATTCGTAAAAAGGTTGTTTAATCACATGCAGTTCTTACTACGTCCGAATTTCTATCATACAGTTAAACTTCAATCTATACACAGTATTATGCAACCATTAACAAATTGTATACTCGTTTCCATTCAAAATTAATAAATCACACGATTTAGCGAAACAAACTTTGTCACACCCACACACCTATCATAAAATTCACAGAGGAGATTAAAAATATGATGGAATAGATTTATCGTATCAGTGTCGAGGGTTTACCACTGGGAAACCACT
Source organism: Catonia carolina (assembly GCA_035578175.1). Taxonomy (NCBI): domain Eukaryota; kingdom Metazoa; phylum Arthropoda; class Insecta; order Hemiptera; family Achilidae; genus Catonia; species Catonia carolina. The sequence goes on along the minus strand of JAQMRL010000001.1, from coordinate 146,073,617 downwards.
GAGGAGGGTTTACCTCAATCAAGACGGAAACAAGACGTTACAAATGTGTATCATAAATATTGCTGATTGAATAAATTTACAGTTGCAGTTCTTAATAAATTAAGGTAACAAAAAACCACGTTAAATAATCACTGTATTGTTTAGATCATCAGCCGAAAGGCTGTTTTGAACCTGTAAAGGTTTTACTAAATAAAACGAAGAGTAAAGTGGTTTACAATTGCCTTCCTCACTGAATGGAAAAGTAAGCTTATTAGCATGCCGGGTCCTCTGAAAAGCACATATTTTCCACTCTGCAAATGACACCTCCACTTCATTCACCACAGGGTCTGTTGTATAATGAAATTCATTACTTTCAGAGGAGATAACTGTGATAAGTGTCTTTTACACCTCTACCTCTTCTGTTCTTAAATGATTCAGTATATTAATTGGCTGACCATGTGATAAGAAACAGAACTAATTTTTTCAGCCCTGCAACGAACAGATTGAGTACAAAAAAAAATTGACACTCCACTAGTCTGTTATGGGCTGAAATAATCACTATAGTAAGTAATTTTATAATAATGATAACTAAAAGAAAAGAGGTTTTAAAGATGATCTTGAAGATAAATTGAATCATTCTCGTCCTTCATCGTTGTAAAAAAATTTGGAATTGCTTATCCACTTACAATCTTGTGTGAAAAGTTAGGTAGGCCTGTATAAGGTCACCTAGTGACCGATAAGAAATATAAAAAATGGGATAAAAAGCTAGAATGGGCAGTCAGTAGAAGCGTAAAACCAGAGATGCAAAGCTGGGTTGAAAAAGCTTAGGTCAAAAGTGATAAATCTTGAGATCAGAGACTAGCAGAAAATAGTAATAAGGTTGAAATTCCCGCCCGCGGCTTACCGGCGTCGACCTCCTCCTAACTCTCCAAGGAAAGAAACAAGGCAATGTTAAAAACTCCCAACTGTACCATTTTACTTTTACGTATATAATACTGTATACGTGGTACAGTTTTGCAGTTACCTACAACCATTTCTTGGGAGAACTATTTCTCTTGGTATCACGCCGTACTCGTTTTACTGCGAAAGATAAAAACAGAACAAAAATAATACTAAAAAAGAAAAAAAAACTATATATCTTACATTAACAACCATCTTTTTCACTTTATAAAAGTATTAATTATTTATTTATACAATTTTAAAAACATTTTTACCTTCATTAATCATAGTACACCTTGTCAACACAATACTCGTTTACTCTCGTAAAGACGTAGCTTATAAGAAATGTTTTTGTTATTTCATGAACCGAGTCAAATAGGTGTAAATTTATGAACAGAATACGTAAAACAAATTTTCGGTAATGTTTGTTTTCCTCATTACGTTAGTGAAATTAGTTAAACTTAATAGCTTTTTCTCATATTGAAAGAATAAAAGTTGTCAATAGTAGTGGGAAAAATTATTGCTTTTTAACAGGCTTAAGAGGAGACTGTATGATGGCTTTGACAAAAAATTTCGATTTTCGGCTGTTTATGTTTTTCAATAGTTTAGACCTAGATCTGGAAAACATTAAAATACTTCAAGAATATTATTTTAATGAAAAAATTAAGTTTATATCAGGTTTACTCAGAAAAATTATCTTATCACCAAAAACAAATATTTTTCATAATTTTATACTGTTCGTTTTAGTGCAAAGGGAGTTTCAAATATCTGCATCACTTTTTTCGATTTTTCGCAGATTTTTCGCGAATTATTGTCAGCTGTTTGTTTAGCCTTTTAAGCAACTGCTGATGGGTAATTAACTTGTTTGTGTACATTATCTTTTGATTAGTGCTTTTTCCCATAAATTTAGATTTTTAACACTTGTACATTTTTCTCGTAAACCATTTAACGTACCATTAACCTACCAGACTAAAATTTTTAACACTTATTTATCTTGCATATGCACATTTCCTGACATTTTTGTGGTATCCTCAGGTGCTCCAAAAATTAGTAATAAGCAAGAAACGTAAAAAATTGGTAAAAATTTAATGTTATTCATTATTTCTTTTATAAATTTTATGATCTAACAGCTTAAATTGAAAAAAATATTCGTAGCTAAAAGGTAATCAACAATTACAAGCGTGTAAAGTTTCATTTCTCTAGCTTTTACTAATTCTATGAAATATGTATCTGAATATAGGAAATTTAACATTGGCGGGATACAAAGTACAGTATCGCCTTTTAATAACTAAAGTTAACTAAGTAATATTAAAGAAATCTTAAGTATATTCACTTAAAGAGTACGTCACTGGTATTTTCTTAAATATCAGCTCCGCACTCAAGAAAGTATGGTATGATAGATAACCTTCTATTTAAATTGAAATGCATGTTTAGTGACTCGTACTATTTGGTTATAAAATAATTTTAGACTGTAGGTTCTTTAAGGTCCAGTAAGGTACTACTTACTCTGAGCTGCACAAAATTTATGCCGGAGTACCCCAAGGGGCAATACTATCCCCATTTCTGTAAAGCGTATTTGCCTCGGATGTGCCTATCTTGGACACATCGTCAACCGCGACGTATGCTCACGACACAGCAATTCATGTACGGGAAAAGAGCGCGGATGAGGCTTCCAGGTTGGCGCAGTTACATTTTTTATTAATACAGGGCTGGTTTACCCGTTGGCGTATGAGGGTGAACCTAATTAAATCAACACAGGTTACGTTCACCTTACAACGTCAAACTTGTCCACGTGTGATGCTCAATAACATTCATATCCCACAGGCCAGGGTAGTGCAATATCTTGGCTTATGGCTTAGCAGGTGACTAATTTGGAAGCATCATCTGCGTACGAAACGTTTTGAACTTAACTGCCATCAGAAGCTACTCTTCTGCTTAATTAACCCTCGATCAAGATTGAAACGCCGCTTCAAGATTTTAATATAGCCAACAAATCTCTTTTAAGAACAGTCTAAACTTATGGTGTCCAGCTGTTTGGAATAGCATCAGAGAGTAATTTAAAGTCGATCCAGGCCTTTCAATAAAAATTCTTAAGACTTGCTTCTGGCGCTTTTTTTATGTAAGCAATAAAACCCTCCACAACGACTTCAGAATTCCGACAGTAAAGAAGCTAACCGCGTCCATGTACAGTACATTCACGAAAGATTAGATGACTATTCAAACCAACTAGCCCGTGATCTAGCTACAGGGAACTTCCCAACTGTGGAACGTTTAAAGCGAAAATGGAGTAGAGACCTCTTGGTCTGAATAACGTAAATACCCGAAGTTTTAAATGAAGACTATACCACTGGTACCTCTTCTCCTTAAAGTGAAATTCCTTCCGCCATTTAAATATCATATATGGAAGTTGTGCAGCTCAATGTACAGTACCGTAATAAAACGTAAAGACAAAAAAAGTCTCTTTCCATTAAAAAAGTATACGCAGTTAAATCTATTAGAGATTTGTATCCACCGGCGGACTGATGACCTGCAAAGATTTATTTCTTTATCTTTTCCCGTTTGCTTCCGAGTGTACTCAAACTATTCATCTTGGAGTTCCTTCTCCTAATTACAATTGACTCCCATAGATTGGTTATTTTGACCTTCAACAACGAAATATATAAAGAGTGATATAAATACAGGATCAGGATTTTTTTGAGTTCTACAGCTGCGAGGCCCATCGTCTTCCTTGATTTATTTTCCCCCATATTTTACCCTGTGAGAACTACAAAGACCTTCTACAAACTAGGTATTTAATCTCAAACTATACCAGAATTTACTTTAAACGTAAAAATTGTACACAAACCCTCTAACAATATCAGAGAAAGTCACGAGATGTACCATGTCCTTCCAGAACGTTGTTAACCATCTCAGAAAATTGTGCCTTCTTGGCAGCCAATCTAGAAAACGCACTCGAATCTACATCATACCAGTTTCGTAGATAATTTTAGCTACGATATTTTTTCGACCTGGACCACATTTACTCATTATAATGCCTAGTATGACATTACACAATAATTTGTATATATCTGATCTCTTATTACATTTTCAAAGTATACAAATTATTGTTAATGAAAAATAAACTATTTATTTTGTTCGTTTACATTCTTAAGTAGTCAAAAGTGTGATTTTTCTTACTCTATAGCAAATTGATAAAAATAAATTGTAAATGTACTTCTTCGCATTCGTTTTGTGATGCCCAATAAAAAGTTACCTTTGTGAAATGGATAACAGTTATACGTTTAGCTACACAGCAGTAATAATACAACCGTACTAGTGCTTCAATAAAATACGACCTTCATCATTGAACGATTTCTATAATGGGGTGTTACTTGCTCTTAAGGGCATATATTATTACGTGGATAAGCCTGATGTTAAAACTATGACCTTACGATTAACAAAATATTGCACGAAGAAAATGTGTATATACTTCAATTTTGATAAATGCAGAGGTCAATAAAATAAAGGTAACTTTTCAGTTCGGTTATATCAGAGAATTATTAGAATGAAATCTATTACCCGGAAAGTTCAGTTCAGTAACAGTTATTTCCATACATTCAATACCTTTTTTTTACATATATATGATGTCATTATTTGTAAATGCATACATCTGTAAGCAGTTTTTACTAAAAATGAATTTTCAGGACTTAAAATTTAGATCAAGACATACAAATCTTTAAAACACACCAGGGATTACAAATCTAAAATGAAATCAGTTTTTTTTGATGTTGTAAAATAGCCAGTTCCAAATTTCTCGTATAAAAATGACCTAAGCTATTATCACAATCCAAACCAATAGTTTATGTTACTAAAACTGCTACGAAATAGCGATGTTATTTGAATTTTTGTAAATGTTTCTTGGTTGCAAAATAAGAAATCATAATGTTTGATGCAAATGCACAGTATTAAAATACTGCATATTTCTTTTACATACACTTATCTTGGAATCTGTCACACTAATTCGGATTACAATTGGGCCTACATTTACTAAAAGTTGGCCAGCTATAAGATGAATTGTAATGTATCCTTATTTAATAATGTCATGTTGCACATTTATGGAGTGAGTTACACCTCAAAGAGCAGGGTTCAAATAAAATAGTACCTTCAAGTTTCAATTGTTTGATAGTTAGCCTCGACAGTTATTTTTAGATGAGTCGTCTAGTTACAAAAGAAGATACATTCAAAAACGTTTTAAGGAGAAAATTTTTAGGAGAACTGAAAAACGTTTCTCTCAAAAAATATGAAACGACACAGCTTTGTGACTTACTCGAGAAATAGTGTTAGGGTAAAGGTTTTTATATACTGACTTTTAATTTTCTAATGTCCGTAAGTAAAGAGAAATTTCACATACTTTCATTGAATATGTGGATGTATCTGGTTTTGAAACGGAATTCGGATCTATCTGGTTTTGAAATAAACTTAAAAACCAAAATAAATAATACGCATGATTTTTTTATCGGTAAAAAAATTAATCACAAATTTTTTTGTTTAAGAATAAAATTTACAAAAATTAGGTACAATAATATTAAAAAAAATATGTAAAAGTGATTTTTATAATGCTTTTTCCGTGGTTTATTATTGCTAATTTCTTCAAAATAACACTCCATTTCATAATATTGTTGAAATGAATCACTAACTTCAATATTTGTTTAAGAAAACGACAACACTAATTATATAAATAACGAAAAAATATCCAATAAAATACAAGATTTTTTTAAGCCTACTGTCATCATTTCAATAATTTGAAATATTGGGTTTTGTTTCATTATCTGTTTTGTTTAACGAGTAAAATGTGTACGTTTTTTTATTAAATAATTATGAGATAAAAAATCAGGCCTGATAAAACTGGTATACTGGTGTATTTATCTCCACTTTATGTAACAGAGTTCATTATCACGGTAAAATAAAAATTCTGAACAGATTAACCACCGCTACATATAACTTTTGTATAAAATTTATTTTTAATCTTGTCTGACTGTTTCTATAAAAGTACATTTTGTCATGGAATAGATAAGTTTTAGTTTAAAAATGTATTTTGTACGTCAAATTCCATTTAGAAAATTCCATTTCTAGGGTGTAGTAAATTACAGAATTATCAAAGAGCATTATTTATCTTAATTGTATATTCAATTTCGCTTTGAATTTCACAGTATTATGCCAACAATGGATGTTATAAACATTTTACAATATATTCAGTGCATGATGAAAATGAAGATGTTTACTTGTTCATTTTTCGAAAATTAAAAACGAAAATGTCATTTTTTAATCACGATACAAAAAGTAAAAATGGATAACAGTTTTGTTTGACAACAGAAAAACTAAATAACGAACTAGAAGATAAAAACTACAATCGTTGGTTTAAAAGTTTCTGTTATTTTTTGTTTCTTTTTTTGCGAAAGTGGATAATCAATGGTCACTAAACAAATGACGAATTCATTCGTGTAGGTGTGTTTGTGGTCATGTTGTATGAATTTGTGTGTGTGTGTGTGTGTGTGTGTGTGTGTAAGCGGACGTTGCAAATTACAGCAATGAGTGGACTCCGGTCATCTGTCCCTCCTGACCGATTCATTGTTCAAAGACAAAGGGTTTCTAAATAACAGTCAGTTACAACGCTATATCTTGTCTAGCAAGCCTTGCGACAAGAATTATACGAAAAGGTCCCTTTTCTAATCAATGAAGATATCCAAGTTTAATTTCCTCCACTTTATCCCTTAGCGACATTATTATTTACTTGCAATTGCTTTCGGTGCCTTTCGATTGCTTTATTCTTGGGTCAAAGCATAGTAGATGTTCTTTTTAGTTTTTAGTTAATTTTTTCTCTATGTTCATTCCTCCACAAGAACGTTTCTAATATTTTAGTCAAACTGTTTTATTTTTACCCAGTGAGATTCGTCTTTCGTGCAAGGTTTTTCATCTGTTTTTCTCTCGTACAACTATTACCAAAATACAGAATGCTGTGTTGCCTTTGATGCCTTTTTATTCATTACTGAAGATCCATGCAATTCGTAGTTAGTATTTTATTCTATATATTTTTTGTACATTATTTTCTATATTTATTCTAATAGTCGAATTACAACCAGAGACGTACAATAAATAATGTTTAAGAAAACTTGATAGGTACGAAATATGTCTTATATTCCTTCAAAATATTTTTGGATAGGAATTTTTTAATTTTAGGTTATTTGGAGTACGACAACTCTATTTTAAGTATCACACTATTTTAAGCAAGGCATAACTTTAATGGTAATTATCTTAATTTTGAATAAATGAAAATTAGGTAAATTTTGCGCTACGCGTCTAAGTTTATGCAAAAAATTATGTGTGCGCACGCGCGCGTGTGTGTGTGTCTGTGAGTGTGTGTGCACAGTAAAAGTGTTATTGAATTTTTTAGTAAACAATCAGCTGCATTGTAAAAGTAAAATCATTTATCCAAAGTAGATAATGAAGAAGCGCAGAAAATTTGAATCATTTGGAAACCTTTTGTAGTCCAAAGATGCATTTAATGTCTAACTATAAAAATAAAAACTTAAAGACAAGGACGCCTATATTTACTAAACTGTAGCTTCAGAAAATGGGATCTAAGAATTAATTTCTCTTTCTGATTTACTAATCATTAAAACGAAAGTTAACAATCTTTCAAGATTCTCCAGAGATTAGCGTGCTACGCTGCAACATAGAAGCTCCGGGTTCGATTCCCGTCTAGGGTCTGGAAAGTTCCTCAACCCAATGTACTCACTATTAAACAAGATGTTGATGCGACTATAATTTAAAAAAATTCAAGATTCAATTTATATTTGCTTTATATAAATAAATTATAGTAAAGATGTCAAAAAGTATGATTATAAAAATAAACTCGCCACTCCAGCAGCGCTTCGCGCTGCTTCCGTGCCTCCGCCTCAGAGGGGTAGGTGGATCCGAATTCATATGTGGATCAGAACCATTTGCCACAATGTGAATGAATGAATGAACGTTACGTACCTGTAACGTTTTGCTTATAAAAATTTGCCTAAAAACCGTTTTGAAGGTGTAAAGACAGGAATACCTGAAAACGGCAAACCCCAAAAAACCGAAATTTGGTTATTGTAGTTTACTCAGCGGATCGGTGGGTTAAGGGAAACTTTGGTTATACAATGTTGAAGTACGTTTTTGTAGGGCACAAAACTGGTTCATGTATTTTGTCCCTATTATTCACCGTTAAGAAGATAAAGAAATGATGTGGTTGAAAACCGGTTTCTGCGTCACGTATTGAAGCAGTTTCTTCGTGACGAACTTAAAGTGTACTATCGTTATCTGGTTTAAAAAATAATTTATTTTATTATAAATAGCTATACCTATTTATTATATATCACGTTTTCTTTAAGTCTTGATCATGACATTTTATAATAAATTTAGGCTACTTAGTCTGGTATTTACATGTCATTTTCTTTCTAATTGTTACAACAAATTAATTAATGCAAGTAGTTAATTTACGAATACATTGGTAAATTAAAAAGGAAGTTTTTTGTTTAGAAATCACCTTTATAAGTTAAAAGAAGTCCTCCCAGACTCATATTTTCTGGTAATGAGGTCATTTTTAGAGGACAGATTCTTTAAGATGAAAGTAGGAGATGCTTTTTTTAACACCCACAAAATCAATGCCGGCGTTCCTCAGGGTTTTATCCTTTCACCTGTTCGTTTTACAATCTACACCAGCGATATGCCGTTGAATAACAATGCACTTATTGCAACATATGCAGATGATACTGCCATTATTGCAAGAAGTGAAACAACAGAAGGAGCGTCAAGAAAGGTTCAACAATATCAGAACGACCTAGATACCTGGCTTAAAACGTGGAGGATAAAGGTTAATCCTGGAAAGTCCGTCCAGGTCACCTTTACCGTTTGTAGAGACAGCTGTCCGCCGGTAACCCTTGGTGGGGTCAACATACAAACTAGAAACAAAGTGAAGTACTTAGGTGTATTGTTAGACAGGCGGCTGACGTAGAATGAACATCTGAAAAGCAAACGCTTATTACTAAACAATCGCCTCAGATGTTTGTTCCACCTAGTTAAACCGCTTTCTTGTCTACCACTGAAACAAATAATTACAATTTACAAGACTTTGCTGAAACCTCTCTGGCTGTACGGAATTCAGATTTTTGGTGCTGCTGCTCGAACCAGTTTAAACAAAATACAGGTATTTCAATCAAGATATTTAAGGCTTGCCACTGGAGCACCTTGGTATGTGAGAAAAGATACCCTTCATTCTAACCTTCGTATTCCCTACGTAAAAGACGTTTGCACGACAACTTTATCAAAGTTGCTTTGATAAATTGCAAAATCATCCAAACGATCTCGCTCGACAAATGGCCATTCAAAATTTTCCAAATTTTCGACGACTTCGCTGGCTATGGTGTAGGGATCTTCTTCGATAACATTCTGCTACCGTTCTTTTATTATCTTCATTTCATTATCTTCAACATCACATCTTCCTAAGTTCGTCACCGTTGGGTTTTCATTTTCATCAAGATCATCTCCATCATAGCATGATTATGTCATCCTGGAGGATACACTGCTGGGTGTGACCCCTCCTTCCACGCCTAATAATGACTCTCATCAAATCTAGTGATTGTGCTTTAATGTATAGTATAGTGTTCTAGATTTTAAAATTAAAGACAAAAGAAAAATCACCAAACCCTGGAGATTTTTTATATTATTACTATTACTTTCTTTTTGGCTTTACGCCCGACTGTTTTGCAAATATTTATAATGCAAACGGTAAAAATCCTAGAGGAACTTGGAATAAATGTCACAACATAATTCTCAAATTTCAGTTTACTAACCTGCAGTAGGTTACGAATTCTTTAGTTTTAAGTCCGACAGTTTTGACCATTAAGGCTAATTCAGATGAAGAGGGAAGATATATATGTAATGCAAAGAAAAACAACTAAACGTAGGTTATCAGAAGTCGAACCGGAGTCCCTCGGTGTAGAAACCTGTTGCACTGACTACTGCAACAACGGGCCGGCTTCAAAGTTTTGTAGCAGTTTTACAAAAATTTTAAAGTAAATATCAGAGGTTAAATTTTTGTAATTTAATTTTTTATTAGGCCTTCGGGCCAGCCCAGTCTGCCGATAGTCGGTCAGCTGGTAGAAAGTCGCTATTATTCGTTAAGTAACATACGTTGGGTAAGCGACTTTGTATGGTGACCAACTGACAGTTATATGTGAACAAACTCTTCTGGGGGTCCCTTTTTAAACTCATACCTAATCAATATCAAATAGTACAGCTAAAGCAGCGGTCAAATTGGGTATTTGTCAATACCGTACAGTTTCCGATCGCAGATAAAAAACTAAAAAAAAATTATTATTGTGACAGCGTACCTGTTGTTTATTTAAACCAATTCGTTATCATAGCATTTAACATAGAAATACAAACTTAATAATACTTTAAACAAGTCATGAAAGGCACTATTTATGAGTTCTAATGCTGTAGTGTAAGAAAAGAAACGAACTCAATTTTGAAAAGTCTCCTTTAACTTCAAAAATTTTTTACGCTGTCTTTATCCTTTTCTGCTGATTAAAATTTAATCAATTTAAAATAAAATAAAAACTTAAAGGGAATAATTTATAACCCTTCATTTACTCTAAGTTCCGACTGGGTGTGCATCTGGAAATTAAAAATTTAATTTATTGCATATGGAGTCGTTTGTTCAATCATTTTTAGATCAATCATCAGTAACTTTGTAAAATAGGTTAACAGTTTGCGTTAACGTTATGGATTACAAACATCACAAAAATATTTTTATTAGTATTTTTTGCTTCATATGTTGATTTTTCTGTCAGATTTTTCAGAGTAAGTAATGGACATTAAATAAATTAAATAAACCATAATCTTTTTTGGTTCTTTTGTATACATTACATTTAAGCCTATTTTATAAACATATTAAATATAATATCAAATTTACTGTTAAAAGTTTTTTTTTTAATTTTATTCATTATAAAATTAAATATTTGGATAAATGGTTCAAAGAAGTCAGTGTAGATATTGAGAAAACCCAAAAAACCGAGAAAACTTAATGAAGTGAACCAAATTCAGACAACTAATTACGGACTTTAACTCTTTATAGGTCTTTGGTAAGTATTCTTACCACTGGTAATAATGAAGGTTTTATTTAAGAATTGCCAATGCAGTTGAACCTTATTGACATTTTATGGTGTTATAGTGTCCTTTGGTAAGTAGGCTATCTATATTTTGAAATTAGCGGGCAGCGACCATTTTCTTTGTGAGTTACACAAAGTAAAGATTCATACCAGTGTACGCTACCGTGTTGTTTTGTTGTTACTTTTGTACAGTGCTTAGAAAATTCGAGTTTTTTACGGGAAAGCAAGCATTCATGCTAATATAAAGTTGCGATAAGTTGTTCTACACATTTTTTTTGATATATAGTACTAAAGTTGTTTTAATAAGTATTTTATACCACTGAAGATTATGTGATTCGCATTTCAATAAAAGTTATTTGGGAAGTGTACTTACCAGGGTTTAAAATAAAAAAAAAGAAATATTTTATTTTTCTGGCACTAGAAATACACTATTTAAGTCCCTTTAAAGCAAAATTTTATTTTACAACATAATATAATTTTTCCCTTAGTACTACCCTATAAAGGGTTAAGGGCTTCCATGAAAACCAAAAACGAAACACCGGCTCTAAAAAAAAAAACAAGAAAAGTCTACAGTAAACGAGTGCTAAGAATGTGAGCTGCTATAAGAGCTTCTAGAAACATCTAAAGTCAAGTCTCGTGGTCTAAGTTTGGACCTATATGAAAAAATAAAGACAAACGTATTAAAAATCCACCAGAACGGTTAAAGAATATTTGAGAACACTTAACAGTTGAGTAGCGCTTTCGTGGTGTTACCACATCGTCAGCTCATTATAATAGGCTCTGTTTAAAATAACAAGAAAAAACATTTTTTTTTCAGAGTCAATAACCTCCTCTTTCAATATCATGATACGTACAAAAATAAATTTATTTATCAGTGTTATAGTATAAATTTACCATAGCAGTCCTGCCAACAGAATTTAAAAAGTTATATTTTTATTGGATATCAAATAATAAAATCCTTTCAGAGTTTTATTAACTAATACTGGCATCTTAACTTATCAAAGATATTCAGAAAAATGTAAATTCCTTGAATATCACTATTTTCCCTTGGTTTGTACGAAATAACATTCTACACTTTCTAATTTTTTAATATAACTACAAATGATTCTGCAGATTAACTGGTAAACTTTCAAGACCTGATTCTACAATAAAAATTGTAATCATGAAGACCTAAAGTCCTTATAGTACAAATTTTTTTGTCATCTTTAAGTTATAAAATGTTTCATTAAATGTTTTTCCATTGTTGCTTTGATTAATTTAGTACAGAGCCTTGTTTAATTGACTTGTAGAAAAATGTATAAGAACTCTATGACTACGGACGTGGGTTAACTGTCAGGTTTCAACGTTGTAAAGATTTTTATATTTTTAAAATGACACTTGATCATACCATGTCTGAATGATGTCAGAGCAAACTCTAAATTAATAAATAAATTTAGTAGAAATAAATAAAATCCATATAATAAATTATAATAACTAAATAAATCCTTTCTTCTTTAAAAAAAAAAATATTGTCAAAGTCTTACTGCTGTGTTTTTTTATAAATCTATAACTAAAATCAAGTTTTATGTTTATTATCATATTCTCTAGATGTTTGTTGTTTGTGTAGTTATATATAATTATTAAAATAAAAAAGTTAAAAAATTTATAGTAAATCTCAGGAAAACAAATTAATCAAAAAATGAATGTATTAACACCTACCTTACCATAGGAGAAATTCAGGATAAAATGGAGCAGAAATTCATTGACATTAGGATTGGCAGAAAATGAATATTATTGAACACAAAAATAAATATATTGTATTGAAATAACAGATTCATTTACTCACTAATTAAATGTTCTCTTATCATGCTGTCGAGGGTTCGAATCCCGCTCAGGCGCAGCATATTTTCATAAGTTACAAAAAAATAATTCATCATTCATTATACATAGTAAGTTACAACCTAACGTCGTCGCTAATGACCATTGTAATTGATGCAACGTTAAATAACAAAATAACAAAAAGGTTATGTTAACAAGCACACAAAAACTTTGATTGGGATATTCTTGTGTATATTATGATATACACGTCAAGTTCACAATTATTCAATATCAATATCATTAGTTAACATCGATGTGATATTTGAACTAACGAGCTTGTAATATAAGAAACGATTTAAAATTATACAATAAATTAAAATAAAATTTCCGGAAAGTTCCGTAATGTTGCCTCCTGATTTAACAGGAATTATATTTGCCCGTTGCACTTAACTACCGATATTTACCTCAGATTTTCTATTGGTTAATAGTACCGTCCTCGGTTTAAACAGTATGTAAATAAACTTTAAATATCTGAAATTTAAAATAAGTAAATTACAGCAAGGAAAAACTATTAAATTAGTTTTAACAACTTTTAAAATTGACTTTACTATTAAACGGAAATTTAGTCAGTAAATGGGGTCAGATGTTTTGGATGGTTTTGGAACGGAGCCCTTTTCCATAAAGTTAGATAGAAGAGAGTTAGGTGATTGCTGGGAGGGTGCAGTTTGGTATAAATATAGAGACTACCTATATACATTACACAGTGTGGTTGATTAATGTAGGGTTTTAAAGGGTATGGTCATTGACCTGGGTCAAATACGGGGTATACGCGCTACCAGAATATTCCTCCCTTCATTCATCATTATTTACCAAACCTTGGCTACTTATCACATTTAGTGGTTTCAAAATCAATAACGATCAAATTCAATTAGTGTAGTATGGTCAGCTGATACAATACTAACACAACTTGGTTCACCCATAAATTATTGTTATTAATTAGTATAACATTGACTTTAAAATAGTATTTATTTATTATAACCTATTCATTAATTTGTTACTAACCCTTCAAAATTTGCACCTAATTACTATGTATACGTCCATTAAATTACTTTTATATTACAAAATTAATTTAACAAAACAAATCATATATTAGATTGTATTTCTTTTTGCATCGATCAAAATTTTTGAGACTTTGATACTTTTAAATTGAAAATTTAGTATCTGTTATGGCAATAATATAACAATTTCTAAATTTGAAGCTAAGGTTCCAATACTTAATTACTTGCCGGGGCCTGCAGCCATCACCACAGCTTGCAATTGGTCAAGAAGATCCCTGGCCAGAGGTGTTTTAAACATCTGTGCTGAGTACCCGGTATCATCCTAGTGTACATGTTTTGTACTAGAGAGTTGTCATATAATTAAAATTTGTCATGCATCGTCTTGTACATTTTTGTTTTGTGACATCAATTACGTATGGGATTTGCTAGTCTATGTGCAACACTAAGTTTGTGACGAAAAAGGGGAATTGCGTTATCGTTCGTAGAATTTCGTTATGAATCGCTTGTACACGTTTCGTGTGTGAAGGTTTAGGAGATCCCCAAAGTTGAACTCCATAAGTCCAGAATGGTTTTAAGACTGTCTTGTAAATTCTTAATTTATGTAACATGTTTAATTTAGACCGTCTATCGAGTAAGCGTTTCAGTTGATAGAAGCGTGTTTGTATATAACATGTGCGTTCCATCTAAGTTTTCTGTCTAAGAGTAAGCCTAAATAGTGTGTTTGAGTAGTGCGAGGTAGCGGAATATCATTAATATAAACGGTTGACCAAATAAAAAAGTTTTTTTTTAAATAAAAAAAGTCACTGACGCATTAGACGACTAATAGACATTAATCACAGTCAAAAGTTTATTACACAAATTATTAATATTCTATTTATAATGCACAACTACATTTTTTTTTAAATTTTCCTCCTCGAAAATTCTTGAACAATATTCCCTTTTGATATTGTCACAATATTATAAATTAATTGATTTCAAAGACGAATTTCAATAACGTATAAAATTGAATTGTCTCAGCATATATTAACGTAAATATACTTGTTTTAGAAAAGCCTACCTTAATAAAGCTATTGAAATGAAAACGTGATCTAAAATCGATTGGTTACGTTAGAAAGCTTACTTAGATGACTTTTGGGAAACATAAAACTCTATCACCCTGAATTGAGCGACAATCAAAGTACTTTAGTAAAGATACTTTCCTTGTAGTAAATCTTGTACTTTATTAGGTAGACTACTTTCAGTAGAAACGTGAACCTGTAAAAGAAACTAAACTTGAATAAATTCATTAATAATTTATTCAATAATTTAGTTTCAACGTAAAGTTTCACTTGCTTTTCAAAAACGATAAATTACAACTGAAAATCGTACTTACAACTAATAATAACATAGTTAAGCTATCATTAGTCATGATATTATACCGTTTTGATTACTTTTTCCCTGAAAATACAAATAGTAATACAAATACTCGTTAAAAAAAAATTAGCTTTCACTTATTTTATATATTTTTTTAGTTTATTTAAAATTGAATCAACTGGTTAGTTATTTGCGACTACGGTGCCTTATGTAACACTAAGTTAAAACTTGTCAAAATTTGCAGACCCTAGGCAGGAATGGAAACCGTTTTTTCTGCGTGGTAGCGTAGCGCGGTAACACTGCTATGGAGGCGGCCTTATTTATACTTGTCTAACTACAGCCACATAAAATATTACTGAAAAACCTTTGTAAATTGTAATTCAATCTGATTTAAAAGAAATTTGTTTAGATATTGTTTGAATATGTTTAAAAAAATGATAAAACAAATATCATTTGCAAACCAATAAAACCTTAAATCAATTGAACTGATTGAACAGGATATTTCTTACAATATTAAAATCGTGTTATAGTTAATAATAAGTTTATAAAAAATGGCTTTCATACAAAAACATTTTCAGAAATTAACATTTCTGTAGCCTTGAAAGATAAAATGAACTTTTTATTTTGTAGAAGCTGAGTATTTTAAATATTTTAAACAAATAGTACTTATTCATTTTTAATTTAACCAGTAAATTTTATTGCTGTACATTCTGAGGTTTTACTTTATACGTAGAATTGAACTTGGATCAAGTGATTTATTCTTATACCATGATTGTTAGGTGAGCACCACATGGAGTCTTACACCAACCACCGGAAATTTACAACTAGAAACGACTCTCTGGCTTTGCTGGCCCATAAGTCAAAATATACAGGATTATTGAATGTTTATGACTTATTATAAGATACTCTTTCAAGAGAATATAAATGTCTTATGCTAATTTAATGAGCAGTTAAAAAGTTTTAGCAATTTCTTTTTTTAGTTTATTTAAAGTCGCATCAACAGCTTGATTATTAGCGACTACAGTGGATCCTGTAACCATTGGTTTTAACTTAATATAAACATTTCCAGTTCATAGCCGGCAATCAAACCCGGTACCTTTACGTTGTAGCCTAGGGTATTACCCCAACGCAACGGAGGCTGCCTCAATTACATTTTTTGTGTCATATGGTATTATAAACGTAAAAATCTTAGGCTTGTGTCATATTAATCTAAATAGTTGTAGTTACGTAAAAGTAATTACGCTTTAAATTAAATCAAATTGATGTTATAAAATAATTAGATAACATGTTTCAAAGCTTCTTAGTTGTTATTTTATTAGGACTTTCCTGTGATTCGGCCAAATTTAGTTATAAACGCATTTATGTTTCTCATCAGTTATTTAAACGTATATTTATTTCTTCGTTTCCTTTGTTACCATGTTGGCTTTTTAAAGTAGGTACGCAGAAACCAAATTAAGTATCTTGCGTTTGAAAATAAATTACTAAGAAGTTCGATTTAAATCATATCATCATAACAATTTATGTGGAGTTCTCCAAATTCAACTAGAACGTTTAAAAACGAGAACCTCTTGTAAGTTACGAAAGAAAAAACTTATTTCCTAGAGTTTAGAGTACGATGAAATGTACAAAAGTCAGTTAATTCTTTACTGCATCATATTAACGTGCGTTACTGAAGAATACTTCAAACTTCAGACTATGACAGAAGGAACTCATGTACACGTAATTCAAAGTGAATTTACAACAGTAGGCAAATAAAACATGAGGTAATTCCCTTTAAAATATCCATTAAAATTATAAAAGCTTGAAGCTGTAGTAAATGTCTACTTGGAAGATAGGCGTATTAAAATTTTAGAGTATGAGTTTTAATGTCACTTAAGAGAATTTTGTGCTTTAAAAGAAGCATATTATAGTGTTCAGCTCACAACAATAACAGTAGGGGTAACATTTGTTCAGTTGGGATAGCATCGTATGTCTCATTTGGGAATTTGTTCGTAAAGTATTAAAAGTTTGCTACGACCCACCTTTTGGGAATATGGGCGTACCAATTAAGAGAGTGCCACCATAAGCTTGATACAATGTTACTCATGTTTCAACAAGTAGGGCATAAACTTTTCTCTGCCTCAATCATGCTTATACAACCTTGCATTATACAAAATTTAAATAAATTTTTTAACCTGCTCCAAAAAAAGTAGAGGTAAGTAGTAGCCGGAAGCGGTATGTCTGGCTCGGGGAAGGGTGGTAAATTGTTTTTTTTTTTTAGGGATTACTAAATTGTACCCTATCGGTGTAGAAATGTGGTTAGGTGGTGTTGATTAGGTTGGGAAAGTGTTCTGGTTGTGAAAATGTTTATTTAGTGTGTGTGTGTGTCGTCGTAGTGGTGATGGTTTGTGTGTGTCTAGCTCGGAAAGGGTCCTAGGTTGTTGTAGAGATTCCTAAAATGTACCCTAGCGATTGAGAAATATGGTTGTTGATGGTGGTGGTGGTGTGGTACTGGGTTGGGGTTAGGGTAGTGGGTTGTTTAGAGATTACTAGAGTGTACCCTAGTTGTTGTTGTTGTTTACAAATTTCTTTGGGTCGGAAAGGGATGTAGATTGTTTTAGAAATTGGGTAATTGTACCTTAGTGGTTGAGCGATGTGGTTAGTGTGTGTAGTGGGTTTGGGTTGGATAGCGTTTTGTGTTGTTTTAGAGTTTGGTAAATGGGTATTGTAGGTGTTTAACTTTAGTAATTTGGGTTTTTTTTTTTTTTTTTTTTTAGAGATGAGTAAAATATATATTTTATATATTAGGATGTCTAATGTATCATTGTCTTGTGTGTGTTTTTTTTTAATATAATATTGGATAAATAAATTAAAAAAAAATATATATATATATTAATTATGCCGATGAATGAGGAGAGTAGTAGTAATGTTAACGTTGTTAGTGACGAACCCATTTCCTCTCACTACTCGGTACAGTTTGTTGATGGTGTTCGAGGTATTGATAATGCTGGTGATGATTCCTCACAGACAGTTATGCTTAAGCTCTTAGAGATGCTCTACAGTCTGAATTGGCCTAAGCCTCCTCAACCTCCTCCTGCAATAGATATCGGTGCGAATATAGAGTCTTTCATCAAAGAGGTGATAGCCAGGAGAGAGTTAAAATCGTTGGGCAGTGTTGGTGGTATTTGTAAAAATGAACAACAACAACAACAACAACAACAACAACAACAACAAAATAAACCTGTTAATGTCAACTTCAATTTCAACGACTTGGTACGGCTCGTGGAGGCTGGGGATAAAAAATGAATGACGCTTTGGTTGTCTTTTCGGTGATCACCTTTTATGCTACTGTATTTTTTGTGTTAATTAAAAAATACATAATATCGTATATTGAAGAGCAATTTAAAAATATAAAATAGATTAATGAACATCTTTATTGCCCTCCTAGTTGCTGCCGTCACGATTATCGTGATTGTAGGCGCATCCGTTTGGATTTTATTGAAGTTTGTAAACATTTCTATGGGTTCTATGGCTTCTATGGGTCGTTCTTGAAACTGCACGTACTACTGTTATTATATCTTATAAAGGTAGTAGTTGTTTGCTGCTCTAAATCTTGTTTGGTGACAATGTGATACTTTCTCTCGTACACGGGCAGGAAGTAGAATCGCCAGTAGAAACTTTGCAAGTCCAGTTTGAGTGGCCGGTAGATTTGTAAAAAGGGATCGAACAGAATATCGTCAAGTCTGGGCTTTGTGTTATATAGCTCCATTACGCTCCTTGTCGCCGGAACCAAGATTGGCTTTCCGCTTCTATTCGTCCTATGTATCGGCTCGGTAAAGAAGTATTTTCTCTTCCTCAATATCAGGTTCGGGGCTATCGACAACAGAAATTGTTCTGATTTTGTTTCTTCTTCTTCTTCATCATCATCATCGACGAGTACCTTGACGACTGTTGATGGTGGTGGTGGGGGTGGAGGTGACGAAGATGATGAAGGTAATGGATGTTTGTGTAACAGCGCTTTACTATTCACCTCGTACAGGTACCACGCATCGTAGTCGTCGTTGTTGTTGCTGTTGTCGTCGTTATCGTTGTCTGTGGTTTTTGTTACTGTTCCTTTGTTCACGTTCACAAAATTGATCGATTGCAAGACTTGGGAGCCGTTCATGCATGTTACTAGGATGTTATTGTTATTACGGCTTTGGGAAAATGCGATTCGGATGATGTTGTCGATGGCACAACAGTCTGCCACGTGAGTGCAGTTCTCATATATCATTTTTTCTTTGCCTTGAAATCGGCCATTGTTGAACAGTACCTGGCCAGGTACCGCCTTATCTCGGCCAAATAGATTCGCCAATGTAGGTGGTTGTTTCCAGCCAAATGTATCGATTCGATTAATTTATACGCGTACACCAGGTTGTGGTCGGTCAAAAGCTGGGGGTGGTGGTAGACAAACCTTATCAGTTCCGACAACGATCGGTTCAGGTTATCAAGATACATCTCCACTTGCTTCTCATGGGTTCGGTATGTTTCGATGTTCTGTGTCATCAGCGACAGAATGTTCATTTTTAATTTAAAAATAAAAAAGATGTTAAGCCGTATAGCTGTGGTGGTGGTGGTAGCGTTGATTGTAGTTTTCTTCGTCCTGAGGAAACACATACATCAAGAGAAAAGGTTAGCATTGTTGCTACCAGATCAGAAGTTGAAGGAGGAGGAGGCGTTGTTTGAGGCCGTTACTGCAAGGCCGAAGAATATATGTAACCAGGAGTTTGGCAAGCTTGTCAATGGAATATGTCAGTGCTTGTATCCGGATCTCATGACAAACAACTTTGTTGATGGCGATTGCACCCATCCTTCTAATCCAAATTTCAAAAGTATAGAATTGGTAACGAATGGTGGCGGTCATCTGTATAAGGATAATATTCGATACACAGGCGTTTGTAGAAATCGGATGAAGCATTTTGAAGCTGGAAAATGTATCATGTCGAGGATCAGAGACGGTCTGTGTGCACACGGTCAGTTGGTGGAGGGAAAGTGTGAATGCAATAAAGGATACGAGCTGTTCAAAGATTACAACGAGTGTGTCAAGAAACCACAATCATGGAACGCCCGTAATCCGAGTCAGTATATTGAGGGTTGTAATCTTACTATGGGTTTCGTTCCGGTGCTTTGGAAGGACTATAAACTATGTACCAAACTCTTGAACGTTAGTACGATTTTCCAGCCCATAATGGTGGACGGGAAAACGACCTATTATATGTACGACAAACGACAAACTGATAAATTCTACGGTTTGGAAAATCTTCCCAAAACTAGGTTTTCTGTGGAAGTTAATGTCGATGACACACCTCTACCTAATTACAAACCAATCGAAAATAAAACCAGAGAGTCACTGCTTTTGCGTCATGTAATCGAGTCGCAGATTATCGACTATCAGAATGAATATAACGAATCGTTCGATACGAGCGATTTGTTCGAGAAAATTACAAAAGATGGTGATAAAGGATGGACCCAGAGATTGAACGATATCAACCTGTTTTCAAATCGCTACTTTCAATTTCGGCGTCAGTATCTTGGCCAAAGGAAGTATTTGCTGTTGTATAATAAGACGACAAGTGAGGGAGAGGTTACAGACGATCCAAATATATTGAAACAGTTAAAATCAGACTGAGAACTAATGTCAAAAAAAACACAACCAGCAATATAAATTATGTGAAAATATTATACCAAGTTCCGAGATTGTTACCAAAAACTCTAGCCTGAAGCAGACACAAAACTCAAAAGGAGTGATTAATTAAATTTATATTACTGAGAGTCTGAGCAAAACTTAGACTATTAATAAAAATAATATTTTATTACCTTATACGGGAATTGAGATCCAGCAGATATCTAATATTATTTTTCTCTAAAAATGTGGGGGGGGGTGATAATATAAAAAGTTAGTGTCTGACGTAAGAAAAAAGATAAACAAACCACCGGAATAAATAAGAAAAATAATTATTAACGAGTATATAAGTGATGAAATCGGATGTTTGCCTCTTCCAACAAAGAAACCTGAGACACATACTTATTACACATTACTATAGACACATTACTTATTGGTGAAACACGAACTACAACATACATAATTATAAAAAATGATTGATAGTTTTTGTTCGCATTGTAGGAGACGAACCCAATCGAAACATTGTGTTGTCGTCGGCGTAAAAAAGGTTACCGCCATGTGCTTGGTGTGTAACGGAACCAAACAATTTTATGTCAGTAGTGAAAGAGATATCCAGCTGATCGACGACAGTAACAAAATGGATACAAATTAATATATTATCATTTTTAAAATGTATAAACACAGCGAAGACCAAAAAATAATTAAGAAGTAAAAATAAATTTAATAATCGATAGAAATAAAAGCCTCTAACATCGACCAACGTTTTTTGGTTTTATTATTTTTATTTATTTTAATATAGTGATTTACTTTCTCCAACTGCGATACAACGAGTGAAAGATTCCTACAAAAATCCTAAAAATAAAATATTTCAAGTAGAGGATTATCTAATATAAAAAAGTAAAACCCGATCTACTACATTGAAGACACCATCAGCTATATTATCAGTTAGATTACTAACTATAGTTTTTTTTATTCAGCCGCTCGGTGGTATACAAATGATGTCAAACTTTTTAGATGAAAAACGTGAAAACTGTTTACTTTTCAGCTTTTGATAGTAGGTATTCGAAATAGATTTTTTTTTGTTGTTTAATAACATTTTATTTATTGTTTATAATAATATTTATAGATTTTATTAATTTATTTACCGCCGATCTGACAAATTAAATGAACAACAAAGAACGAGCCCAAAATGAGGGAACGAATACTGAAAAAAGTTTAGGAGATTTCAGTCGGACCAAAGTTTACTTATTTTGCTGTCACAGTTAATTTTCTGGTTGGTCTTAATTGGCGGAAATCGAAATAAGAAACAAATATGTATAAATAATACAATATAAAATAAAAATACCTGAATTTGCCGCCCGAGAATGACCGAAATAAATTACATTATTCGAAAAACATAAAAAGGGAAAGATCGCACATACATGGTGGAGAATCATGATATATACTTTTTTGTCTCTGGCAGTAGAAACAATTTTAAATAAGCAGCTCGGTGGCGAAATTCGGTGATTTTTTTATCTATATATTATTATTCACTAACGAGACGTGTCAAAGAATACTAAAAAAAAGTAATATTAACATAAATATATTAACCAATATTAACATAAATATTTTTTTTGTCCAACACCGATTGCTGAGCTTCATGTATCTGGAATTGCTAAGGACCTTTAATTTTAATTAATAAACAGTAACAAAAATTTGAAAAAAACGGAATGATACACGACAATAATTGAATATCTGAATTTCCTTAATTAACAAGTACTGAATTTGCTACGCTGTACTAAATTTGCTTTGCCATTGCTTATCTAACAGCTTTCTGGATACCTGACTGCTCAGTATAATTTTTCAATAAATAATTTGGAACAATAACGAAAGTATTAAAAGAAAATACTAGAACATTAAGATTTATATTTTAAAGTAAGCATATAAAATTTAAAGAAATTAGTTAAAAACTTTACAACAATGCATCGATGCCCTGGCTGCTTGACTGGTTATCTGACTGACTGCTTCTTTGCGTACCTGACTGCCTGACCAGTTACCTGATATCTGACTGTCTTTTTGTCGACTATCGACTAGTTATCTGACTGCCTAGAACATTCAGATTCATTTTAAAGTAAACATATAAAATTTAAAGAAATCAGTTAAAAACACTATATAAAACCGAGTACAACAATACATCGATGACCTGATTGCTTGACTGGTGATCTGACTGCCTGACTGCCTTCTGCTAGACAATCGACTGGTTATCTGACTGCTTCTCTAAATAACGGTCTGTTTAGTATAATTTTCAGAAAATAATTTGGACAATTACAAAAGAATTAAAAAAAAAAATTATGGAAACAACTGAGATTATTTTTATTCTTTTAACTTTGATGATGATTAGGTCGTCAGCCAAAAGGCTGGTTTGAACCTGTAAAATTGCTAAGGTCCGTTTCGGGATCTAGGTTATTAAAAAATTAATACACTAAAGTTTACAATTACAAATATTTACTACACTAAAAGATTACAAAATAAATAATTAAACTTATTATAATTAAGTAATACAATAAATGGTTTAATAGGTAATTCACTTAAAATAGATAATAAACAATAAATAACTCACAATCACTTCAAAAGATTACACAAACATATAAAACACAGAAACTGAATTCACAAAAACTACACATTAACTTTACACAATATCATACACTCACAAAGGCGGTATAACAATACCTCGAAATCGTTAACCTGAAATAACGTCCCGATAATCGCTCGACAAAGATCACACGAACACTATTGACTGGACCGCGCTCGGGGGTCTCTTTATATAGCCTACTTATTTACAAAGATTGTTCGAGAAGAGGATAGAACAACATGCAAAAATAAAGTACAAAAATAAATAACCTTTTATTAATGAATGCTAGTAAAATCCGTTGTAAATAAGTCAACAATAGATCTTTTGTAAATAGAAAACGTAAACAACCTACCGCCTCATAATAGCTGTACACGATACCCGACCTTTTACGATAGTTATTACAACTTTTATGAATAGACATACCTTTATAGTTATTATTGTGAAACTGTAATCTATTGTTGCTATTGTGCATTGTTATTTTTATTATTCCTTTACTATTTTTATGAATGAAATTCTGGAACCTTCGCGAATCTTCTGGTCGATCCTGTCACAATACTATAATATCGGGTGCAACAATGCATCGATGCCCTGACTGCATTACTGGTTATCTGCTAGACTATTGACTGGTTATCTGACAGCCCCGTTGTTTATCTGACTACGTCACTGGATACCTGACTGCTTAGTATAAATATAAATTAATAATTTCGCCAATTACTAAAGAATTTAAAGGAAATAATAGAAAATTAAGATTTATTTCAATTGTGGTGGGAATTATTTTTATTCTTTTAAAATAAGCAGATAAATAATAAAGAAATTCGTTAAAAATACTATAAAACCGAGTACAACAATTACATGCCCTGACCGCTTGCCTGGTTATCTGACTGCCTATCTGCTAGACTATCGACTGATTATCTGACAGCCCCGTTGTTTATCTGACCGCTTCACTGGATACCTGACTGCTTAGTATAAATTTAAATTAATAATTTCGCCAATTACTAAAGAATTAAAAGAAAATAAAGGTGTATTTCAATTATGGAAACAACTGGGACATTTATTTTTATTCTTTTAAAATAAGCACATAAATATTTAAAAGTTTATGAAGGGACAAATTTATTAATAAGAGAACATGAAGAATTTATATAAAAAAATAACCTAGGCTATTAACAATTTAAAAATTAAAATAAAACAACAGTTATGTCACTGAAATCAACATACGTCTATTCATTTTAACATAATATATATTATATTTTAAATAATCAAGAACGAATGTAGGACCTACTACTTTCTTTGATTTTCAGTCCCACACTGAAATAATTTTTTATAATTCTTCTCCTTTACTCTAGTTGCTTAACAACGAGACTTTTGTTTGGATAAAATTTTATTAATGTTAAATAATTTTAAATATTTAATATCAACCAGCTGGCTCTATTTATTTTCATACTTTAATAGACCAAAACATAAACACATCCAACTGTCAAGTCATTTTTGTATCATTACAGTCTATGGTCTTTTTTTATGCCAATGGAGTTTATCCCTCTTTTCAGATTAAGCCTGACTGAGGCTAAATTTCGGTCAAAAAATTCCTTAAATTCTTTTTTTAATTATGTGTCTGTCTAAGAATCGATAGAGGGGCGATTTTTCCTAGTAAAGAACTCAGGTAGATTTGTTTCAAGATATTCTCATTCGCAAGCTTTTATTTGCAATCTCAGATAAAATTTTTTGTACAAAATTCTAGCCGATTAGTTAAAGTTAATTGTTTTTCCAAATTTTTCTCATTTTTGTTAATTTCCAATGTTTTATTCAAAATTTCTTTTTTTAGTATTTTTCCCTAGATTTAAATTCGTATAATAATATAAATAAATAAAAGTTTAGTTGTATTTTTTTTTTAGAATATTCAGATTTTTTTATTATTAAATTCTTTCGAAACCGCGTAGCTATCGATTTTTAGACGGAAACTTAAAGAGAAAAATTTTATTTGGTATAAAAATATGTTTTGTTCATATATAATTACTATTAAGTTTAATTTGGTATTTTTTTAACGATAAATTATAAGTATCTATAACACACTAATTCTTTTTTTGATTTTTTAAAATATGTCTCTTGCACTCAGGAAAGAGAACTTAACGTTTTTTTTGTTATTTTGTAAAGATGAATTGCTTGTTTACAAAAGTTCTGTTTATTTTTGTTTGACATATTTCTTTAATATGTTTTGGAATAAAGTAGTTCGTTTTAAATTCATTTTTCAGTGTCAGATTGTAATTTTTTTTCTATCTATTGAACCGGCACGGAATTTCTCTAAATCTCACCCTCGCAGTATTTAAAGCGAGACTTAACTATCATTTGAGCTATGTTAGTTGTTTTCACTGGGGTTGTCACAACCCCTGGGTCCAATTTCAGGTTCCGGTTGGATTCAAAACGTGGATGGTGGACGCCTCCATTTTTTTAAGTTCCGGCGTCTTCGTGGGGTGAGCCGTTTTTCCCTTTTATTCGTTTTTGAGTGGGCCACTTTTGGAATTCTCCCGGTGGGGAATTACAATAGTGTTTCGCCCGCTCCGAAGTCTGGTGAAGGGGAAGATTCGGTTTTCGCCGCGGGGCGTTGTAACTACAAAAAATGTTATTTTCTTTTAAGTAAAATTTGGTAGTGTCGTTTCGACACACACGCTACAGCTTACAAAGATTGGTGCAATTCGCCGTGCTTTGTGTTAAAACATTTTAACACTACAAGACTCTCTCTTTTCACTACATAACACTACAAGATTGGTTTAGACACCTTGTGTCCACAACGGCTTACATTACTAAAGAATTAAAAGAAAATAATAGAAGATTAAGATTTATTTCAATTATGGAACCAACTGGGACAAAATTTTTTATTCTTTTTTAATAAGCACATAATATATAAAGAAATTAATTAAAAATACTATAAAACCGAGTACAACAATTACCTGCCCTGACTGTATTACTGGTTATATGACTGCCTGCTGCCTATCTGCTAGACTATCGACTGATTATCTGACTGCCCCGTTGTTTATCTGACTGTTTCACTGGATGCCTGACTGCTTAGTATAAATTTAAATAAATAATTTCGCCAATTACTTAAGAGTTAAAAGAAAATAATAGAAGATTAAGATTTATTTCAATTATGGATCCAACTGGGACAAAATTTTTTATTCTTTTTTAATAAGCACATAATATATAAAGAAATTAGTTAAAAATACTATAAAACCGAGTACAACAATTACCTGCCCTGACTGTATTACTGGTTATCTGACTGCCTGCTGCCTATCTGCTAGACTATCGACTGATTATCTGACTGCCCCGTTGTTTATCTGACTGTTTCACTGGATGCCTGACTGCTTAGTATAAATTTAAATAAATAATTTCGCCAATTACTTAAGAGTTAAAAGAAAATAATAGAAGATTAAGATTTATTTCAATTATGGATCCAACTGGGACAAAATTTTTTATTCTTTTTTAATAAGCACATAATATATAAAGAAATTAGTTAAAAATACTATAAAACCGAGTACAACAATTACCTGCCCTGACTGTATTACTGGTTATCTGACTGCCTGCTGCCTATCTGCTAGACTATCGACTGATTATCTGACTGCCCCGTTGTTTATCTGACTGTTTCACTGGCTGCCCGACTGCTTAGTATAAATTTAAATAAATAATTTCGCCAATTACTTAAGAGTTAAAAGAAAATAATAGAAGATTAAGATTTATTTCAATTACGGAACCAACTGGGACATTTTTTATTCTTTTTTAATAAGCACATAATATATAAAGAAATTAGTTAAAAATACTATAAACCCGAGTACAAAAATACATCAGTTGCCTGACCGCTTGACTAGTTATCTGACTGTCTGAGTGACTATCTGTCAGACTATCGACTGGTTATCTGACTGCTTCTTCGGCCGCCGATATTCCAAGTGAAAGGACATAGAAAATATTAACTGATTTTGTATTGACACCCGATTGGATAATCACTTTTTTCCTCTATCAAACTTAGTAATCTGGTGATCTGACTGCCTTACTGCCTAACTGCATACCTGACTGCCTGACCGGTTATCTGAAAACCTGACTGCTTTTCTGTCGATTATCGACTGGGTATCTGACTGCCTCGTTGCTTATCTGACTGTTTTTTGGATAACTGTCTGCTTAGTATAATTTTCAAAATATAATTTCGATCAATTACAAAAGAATCAAAAGAAAATGAAGATTTATTTTTATTATGGAATCAATTGGGGGAATTTTTATTCCTTTAAAGTAAGCAGATAAAATATAAAGATATATTAATTAAAAATACTATAAAACCGTGTAGAATAATACATCGATTCCCCGACTGTTTGACTGGTTATCTGTTCTGCTGACTGCTACCTGACTGCTTAGTATAAATTTAAATAAATAATTTGGACCAATTACAAATGAATTAAAAGAAAATACTAGAAATTAAGATTTATCTTAATTACGGAACCAAATGAGAAAATTTCTTAATTTTTAAAACAAGCAGATAAAATTTAAAGAAATAAGTTAAAAATACTAAAAAACCGAGTACAAAAATGCATCGGTGGCCTGACCGCTTGACTAGTTATCTGACTGTCTGAGTGACTATCTGTCAGACTATCGACTGGTTATCTGACTGCTTCTTCGGACGCCGATATGCCAAGTGAAAGGACATAGAAAAGATTAACTGATTTTGCATTGACACCCGAATGGATAAATCACTTTTTTCCTCAATCAAACTTAGTAATTATTATTATTATTATTATTAATCCCTCTCTCTTGTTAAGCTTTTTGGTGGTATTATAAATAACAAACAAGAGTAAAACAATTCAAAAAATATATAAAAACAAAATAATAATTTTGGCACCCGTACACTTTTTGGTATTTCTGAAACTTTTCAAAACAATTTTAGGTGTAAAGACAGTTGTTACAAAATTTTGAAATTTCTACGCTATATCGCTGTTGAAGACAAAATCTGAAGCCTACTAATTTTTACTTTTAATGTTTTAATTTATGAATTTATTGTTTTTACTGTTATTAGTATTTATAACTCCTATTGTGGTCGTTAATAACCATTAGAAGTTGATGCGACCTTTATAAATAAAAAAAAATAAATAAAATAATAATTAAAATACTACAACAGTTTACCGTAAAAAAATAAAAAAACATAATAAATGAAAAAACCCGATTCGTATGGCGTATTGGAAAACCAATGTTTTTTTCGCTATAATTAATTATTAGTTTAACCGATTTCATCTATTTCCGAAATTAAGATATATAGTTTATAAAATAAATAAAATTAATAATAAAATTCTTGAGTTTAGTGTCTGGGGATCGCCGACAACATTATATTAATTGGATGACCATCGGCAAATAAAAAGAAGAAAACCACGCTTCGCATTGTGATTTATCAATATCAGTCGAAATTCATAATATATTTTGTTTAGCCGCTCGGTATCATTTGATTTTAAAGTAATAAAAAACGGA
This sequence comes from Catonia carolina, assembly GCA_035578175.1. Lineage (NCBI taxonomy): Eukaryota > Metazoa > Arthropoda > Insecta > Hemiptera > Achilidae > Catonia > Catonia carolina. The sequence goes on along the minus strand of JAQMRL010000001.1, from coordinate 146,044,565 downwards.
TTGTTGTATCCGAGAAACCTTAAAAATAGATTTCAATAAAAATAATCCACAAAATTGAAATTTATCCAATGAACACGAAAGACACATATCAGAGTGCGTAAAATTTGGTTTTTTAAAAAAAGTTAAAAAATATTATTCAACGAACAACATAGATAATCGCTTACACTTTTTAATAGCAAAACATATTTAGTAGAAAAACTTATAACAAGATCATAGTGTGAATGAAATTATGCATAGTTAAATCTTAAGAAAATTCAAGTCCAAATATTATTCGTAGAATTTAAGTGTGAGTACGAGAACTATTCATGTAAGTAGACGAATATATTAAAAGAAATTTAAAAACATTAGTAATCTGTGTATGAAAGTGGGTGAATTTTGTTGTATTTTATTAACCTGAGAATTTTCATTAAAAAATCCAATCATTATTATTGACTATAATTAGAAACAAAATTGAAGGGAAGTGATTAGAGAATTAAGACCGAACGGAAACCATCTCAAACCAGCATTGATAAAAATTTAGAAAAGTATGAGCATGGAAAGTTTATATCACAGAACCAATTATGTCTTATAGTAAAGCGGAGAGTTTGGCATTTTCTTCCACAATACAACCCGCTAACAAGATAATATGTCGTCGACAAATTCCCAAGCTCTCTTGCTGGTTGTGAATACTCGCCTGATATTTTGGCATTCGAAGGGGCAAATCGCATGGTTTAATATATAGTTGATGTTGAGAAATTTTACGGTGATTTTTCTCATCTCCCTAAATCCTACGACACCATATAACCACACATCATTCACATCAACCAATGAAAGACGTCCCAAAAATCCAACTTCCGCAAAATCGAGGAATTCGTAACCGTGGTTCAACAACAAATTTATCGCCCGCGCACCACGATTTGAGTTTTAGAGCTTCCGGCTCGTACATGATTTGTACAATGAATAAAATTATGACAATATGTAACTTAGGTTATATTATATCTCTATGATCGATTAACCATAGCTTATCGCTATCACTTATATATTTTTTGAGTTTTGATCTTAAGTATTTAAACTTAATATATTTATAATTTTTTTTTCAACTGTTAATCTACATAATTATATTTACATAATATATTAAATACAGCCATTTAAGTAGGTGTTAATAACGCCATAATATGTTTATTATATGACCATAAACTTGTCTATTTTCTTTTCAAATTCTTCCAAAATATTTTCTTCACTTTGGTCGGCGTTCAATTTTAAAACCGGAATGTTGTTGAATGTTGACCCACCGAAGCAGCTTTCATGAAGATCGTGTATTTCGGTCAGATATTCAATTTCGATATCCGATTCTTCTTTTCGGCCGCGTCTCTTAATCCTTTCTAGGGCAACCGCCGGACTCGCCTTTAGGTAAATGATCAGGTCATATTTTATGTTTAAAATTTTCAAGATATACTCATACCATTCTACCAAAAGATTGTACTCGATGGTGGAAAATATTCCGCGTTGATAAAGATTTTTAATGAATATGTTCTTTGCACTGAGCAAGGAGCGTTCCATTATTTTTATCTCGCTAGTATGTGCTAATTTGTGATTTTCCAACATTGTTTTTAACACGAGAAGCTGGAAAGAAAATGCCCATTTTTCGGGGTTCGCGTACAATAGGTCCAGGTAGTTTACATTGTAATAATTTTTCCACACATCAACCGGTTCTTGGACTATGATAATGTCAGGGGCGAAGAGTTTTTCCAGATTCGCGAGGAGGATACTCTTTCCACTACCAATTTGTCCTTCGACGACGATCGTAAAGGTATCCATCTTCTATTTCAACTGATGTATGTAAACCAAAGTCAGCTTTTTATAATATTCCCGGTATATAGTGGAATCTATGGAATATCACCCTGGCGGGTGTCGGTATAGAGCAGTAAATCTTTATGGCAATGGGAAGTAAAAAATCCGTATCTTCTTCATCATCGCCTTCCCACACCATACAGATCGTGAAGTTAGTCGGCATCACCGCCAGTGCGTGTGCATATAACCACAATAGTTTCTCTATGGTGGTATCGTCATCTTCCAAACAGACACACCAAACCATTCGTTCTTTGTCAGGTTCCTCTAAATAGTTGCATTTTTCACACTCTGCCGCAATGTTATCATCTTCATCATAAGCGGAGTTCCATTGTTGTCTCTGAATGCACATGGTTTAAACGAAATCAACAAGAACGACTATATTTATTCATGGAAATATTTTGGTGCTGATAAAAAATAATTATGAAAAATACAGAAAAAATTACTAAAGCGCGCGGGTGCTTCGTTGGCACCTTGCCTCGTCAGCGCCGCTGTTCCGGTCGTATCCGGCTTGATCGAGCGATGGTTACCAATCTTGAAGGATTGGAAGAATTTTCACATACCCAGTTACAACTACTGCGGTCCCGGTACGGATGTCGAGAGGCGCTTGGCCATGGGAATCCGCGGCATAAATAAACTCGACGAGGCTTGCAAAGAGCACGACATTGTTTATAGCATGTATAACGACCCCGTGAATCGTACCAATGCCGATAAGGTGTTGATAGATGAGGCTTGGAAAAGAGTCAAGGCTCCGGACGCCGGTGCAGATGAAAAGGCGGTCGCTTGGCTGGTGATGAACACGATGAAATTAAAGGTGAAACTCAGTGGACGGATACAGAAGATGAATAAGAAGAAGACGAAGCGGCTGGAGAATAAGAAACGTAAGACATAAATAATTAATATCTCAACTGGTGTCGGTAGAGCCGAATCCGCGGTCGGATCGCTCGGTCTCGCCCAATTCGGCAACCTGCCGCAGACTCGGCGCCTGATATTTCATGAAAACGATCTGGGCGATCCGATCCCCTCGACAGACCACATGGTCTTCGTCCGTGTGGTTGTAGAGTAAAACGATCAACTCACCGCGGTAATCCGCGTCGATGACACCGGCCCCCACACTCCAAGCCGTGTTTCAACGACAAACCGCTTCTGGAAAATATCTTCCCGTACATATTGGCGGGCATCTCGATCGCTACACCTGTCCGGATTCCTGTCCGCCCTCTTGCCCGTATAACCGTGTCCGTCACCGCGTATAAATCGTAGCCGGCCGCCAACTCTGTGCCTCGATTTGGCCACTTACCGGCTTGGTTTATAAGTTTGATATTGACTCTGTTGTTCGTCGTCATACTTTGTTGCGTTCAGAAAGACAGTGATTATATATATATATCAAATGTCGGCCACAAGTAATAATAAGAAAACCATCTTTTGATCTTTTTTAACATTTTTCTATCTACGAATTCTGGAATTTTTAACTCGAGTTCGTTTTACAAGACTGGTAAAATTCTTTTATAATACGAGTATAATATGAATAAATAATTTAAACATCTTTTCGACAAAAACAAACATATATTTTTATACAAAGTTGGTATAAAAACAAATTTTATGAAAATATAACCTGAGAAGTTCGTTATACAGTCAACACACAAATAATAACAATAACATATTCCCCGTAACGATGTTACGGAAATATTTATTTGTTTGCGAATTGAAATAGATTGGATATATTTTATATTAAACCTCTCTCCTCATGTCACTCTCATCTCTTATTTCTATCTGTGGAAAAACTATCGTCATCATCATCGTCGTCTCGTTTTCTCTTTCCCTCGTGTTTTGAGTCTGTAGAAACTGTTATACTGGTCACCTTTTCACCTTCTTCTTCTTCTTCTTTTTCGTCGGCATTGTGAGAGCCGTCCGATGATTTCTGACCGATTTCTCCTTCTTTTCCCTCTTTCACCGTCTCACCCATAAAAGTTTGGTTCATTATATCGCACATCTGGATAGTTTCTTTTATGTTCTTGACGCCCTTGTCTTTGAGCATCTGGAATATCGGTAATAGTGTGTAGATATCTTCCGAATCGGTCAGCCGTAATAACTCGCGGCAAGTTTCTAAAAACTCGCCCAGCGTGCGGCCGGACAGAACCTCGACCAACGATTCTTTCTCATCTAACAAGTTTGTCAGTTTCTGTACAGCAAACGTCGATTTAATTGATTCGACGACTCGCTCGATTTCTCTGAAATCTTTCGAATCGAAAATATCGTATAAAACTTCTTTAAACGAATCCGAAAAGCGATCGAGCAGTGTCTCTAAGTCGGTCGCATTACTGCCTTTGAGGTATTGCTGTATACCGATAACTCGTTTCTCAAAATCGTTAAAATTATCGACTTGGAAACCGTCGAACAATTCTGTGAGTTGTGTACAGAATTTATTCGGATCGACATCTTTTAGGGTTGTTTTGATCTTGGTGATAAGCTCGTCGTATCTCAAATAGTCTTGCATTTTCCGTTGCAACTCTGACATCTCACCGTTCTTCGCCGTCAATTGGTCTTGCAATTTTCTCAACTCTTTTTCGGATTCGTTTTTATCCTTTTCCTCGTTTTCCCGATAACTTGCTTCGGCCTCTCGTAGTTGGTGTTTTAAATCGGCTACGTATTCTGTGAGTTTAGTCGTTTCGCTCGTCACAACCACGTATCTGTTGGTATATTCCTCTAACTGCTCCAACAGATTCTCGTTGGTCGACTTGGCTTCGTTAAACTTTTCAGTCAAACCTAGTATAATCGTCTCGGCCTGTTGTTTTTGTTTCATCAACCTCTCAATTTCTCCGTTCAGTAGTGTTATCTGTTGCTGTTGTTTGTCGATCGTTTCTTCTCTGGTAACAGATTGTTTCTTGACAGATTCGTACCGCATTTTCTGCCTCTCCAACTGATCTTTCAGTTCAATTACGTTATCGACGTGTCGAGTGTTATTCTTTTCTAGGGTAGTGTTTTTCGACCTCAGAGCGGTTACTTCTCGTTCGTATTGTTCCAGTCGTGTTTTTTGTTTTAGAAAATCCTCCTCGGACACCGAATAAGATCTTTCCAATTCCATAGACTGGATGTCTTTTTCCATGGTCATACTGAGACGTTTTTCGGCATTATCAACTTGTTCCACACGTCTACATAGTTCATCTTGGAGTCGTTTTTCGTTGGCTCGAGACTCGATCAACTCTTCTTCAGACTGTTCGTACTTACTACGCCATACAGTGACATTCTCACTCAAGTCACTGATTTCGTTTTCATTATCTTCTATTTGTTTCGTTTTTGTTGTCAGTGTTTGTTTCGCGGTTTCCAGTTCTTCTTTACAAAATCGAACTTGTTGGATCAGTTCCTCATTCTCGGTGCGCAGCTGCTGACCCAAGTCGTTAATCTGATCAGTCTGTAGCCGATTCTGCTCCGTAAGTGTTGCGATAAGATTTTTTAATCTATCGATTTCTTGGTCTTTTGCGAGAAGATACTGGTTCGCTTCGGCGTACAGTCGGGTATGTTCTTTCAGGTTTTCGGCGCAGGTTACAAGTTGCCGCTCAAGCTCTTGGGTGTCTTTCTCACAATCTACGTTTTTCCGTTTGTAGTTCGCGTCACATTCTTTTAAAATATATTTTATTATCGTCAGTAGTTCCTCTTCCCGGGAATTTCTGTTCATGAGAGGATAACGTTTAAAAAGATCCAAATAGTAATCTATATTGCGCGACAGGTAATCGATCTTTTCCGTGGCTGATTTACATGCTCGGATGTCCCGCATGTAATCACCATATGAGATTATAGTGCGGGAGCGGTCGGTCAAACGTCCTCCGTCTATTAATAATGCAAAAATTGCGTCGCTCATGGACGGAAAGAAAGTAACAACGTATCCGTAGTCAGTTTTTTGGTGTGACGTTAATATGTCGAGCAATGTTTTGAGAAACGCCGTTATACTATACGCCACTTTCTCGTACTGACCGCTTTCCACGTGTTCCACGATGTCCGTGTAATAAAACTCTACCATTTTTTAATAATATCTACGACATTTGCATTGTTTCGTCGATTGAGCTCACATTGAGTTTCGGAGACACGATCCCCACATTCTGAAGCGGTAAATCATCATTATAATCCCTTCCGTCAGAATCGGTTCGTTTTCGTTTCTTCTGTAACGGCAAAACTACGCCCACGTCTCTAATAGAGCCGAGGCTTTTTGATCTCTGTCTTATAACGGTCGTCGACCTTTGCTCGATTTCAATCTTTTGTTGTAGTTCTTGATTCACAATTTTCAGCCGTTGTACCGAGTCCTTTTCGAGCTGCAGTTTCTTTTTCAACAACGTCATTTCTTTGTCAAGCCGCTCGTGTTTGTTTTCCATTTTAAGTTTGTCATCTCTTTCTGACTGTAGCTCCTGTTTCAGCGACGCTATTTCACTATACAACAGTCCATTCTTTTTTTCCATTTCGTGGTTGGCGCTTTTCAGTTCGTTCTCGACCAGCTGTCTGTCCTGTAATTCTTTTTCATTTTTGAACAACATAGACAAGGCCGTTGTATCGAATCCTTTTTCAGCGTCGAGTTGTTGTAAAGTTTTAAATACGCGTTCGGGCGTAACGTTGTCTTTGAAAACTGTTTGAACGGCCATCCACGGCACTAAGAACTCACTATCGACGCTACGTATTGCCGACAGGATGTTTTGGTTGCGTTTTTCTATGAGGTGGTCAAAGAAGGAGGTTTTTCTTATTTCAGTGAAAAAACTACCGTCCAACGTTAATTTTCCCCTCAATGATCTATCGATACGGCCGATATCTTCTTGAAACACCTTGCGCCAATTGTCACCCAACAACCACCTTATTATTATGAATATATTTTTCAGTTCCGCTGCAAAATCGACACAACTATTATACTCCAAAATGTAGTTCAGTATAGCAAGTTTCTCGTCAAAACCGACCGATGAATTCTGTAGAGGCTCTACGGCGTTCTTATATAATGTTAGCAGCTTTTGCAAAGATTCAAGTATAACAGTAACGTCATCGTTATCAGCCCGGAATAGTTTTACTTCGTTCGTTAACGCGGCCATTGTCTGTAGATTTTCCGGATTTTGAAAAATATCATACCATTTTGAACCGAGTGCGTTTTCAAGCACGTCCCACACAAAGTTTAATTCCGTTAGAAAAACGTTCTTCGCATCTATTTCTCCGACGGCTGATATCAGACTTACCCATTTCATTTTGAAGCTCAAACCGGTATTTCTCAAAACCTCCAAAATTTTCGCAAAAAATTCAAACGAGTCGTACGAGAATCTACTCCAGTCGTCGTACATAAATTCATCCGCTCGCTGTTTCGCATACTCAACAATCTCAGACTCAGTTGCCGTTTCACTAAGTGAAAATTGTCCTATCTCCATGGGGACGGTTGGATTCTTTCCATTGTCACCACCTCCTCCACCGAAGTTATTAAAATCATTAGCCGGAGTAGGTTTGCAGAACACCAACAGTTTCTTTATTATATTGATCAAATCCTTTTCACCGGAATGTTGAACGATCAACGGACACTCTTGAAAATGTCTTTCGATGTCGTCACATTTCTCGTATATTAATTTTGGAAAAGCGGGGTCTGTTGAACAATTGCGTATAAGATTGAAATAATCGTATAGGGTCAGTTTTTTCTTGTTCGACAACAGATAGAATATCTCATCACAGATCGATGTGAATTTTTTCCGATTATATTTGGGATTCAGTTTCTTGTAGACATCGTTCAAAAACTTTGAAAACATGTACATGGCCTTCTCGTTGTTGCCCTGCGACACCAAGTATAACACCGACGTTTCGTTCATTTTTAATAGTAAGGGGTGCTCGTTATGCGCCGATTTCATCCCGTATAAACGTAAACAATTTTTTCAGTTCGCTTCGCGCCGAATCGTATTTGCCGGCCGATACCTTTCTCAATATGCGGTAAAGGTGTAAAAGCGGTTTGTTTTGATGAAGGGTGAGATTGCCAGTAATCCGGTTGAAAAACTCCACGGTTCTATCCATGTATATGTTGAACGCGGCTATGTCGATCATGTTGCCACACTCTAACGGCAAAAGGGTTGAAAGTATAGCGTCGATTTTCGGTTGTATAATTACCACGTTGAAGATAAAATGCAAATAAGGTTTCAACTGTCTGTATAACGCGTATACAATTTTCCAATTAAAAAAAATATTTTCGTCCTCGGCACACAACATTTCATCTTGTAGATTTTTTGCGAATGATTCGAATTCTATTGCGATTGTCTCGTTTTCTAATTTTAACTTATAATCATCATCTTCGTCATCATCATAGGAGTCTGACATATTCGACCCGAAAATATTCGCCATGGAATGTGTGTTGTTGAATTGATTTAACTGTGAAGAAATATTGAAAACATTATCGGTATATATATACACCCGATCATCGATACATACATCACAAAAATGGATATATTCTACAACAATGTGTCGAACATAGTAGTACAATTCAGTGTGAAACCCATACCCAATAATAATTGTATTGAATCTTTCGAAACAAACGGTTACAATTTTGGATTTTACGTCTCACAAAATATCCCACAAGATAATGAATGTTACACGTACACGGGAAAGGCGTTAGTTGTGGAAAAAGAGAAGTTGAAAAAATTACCACCGCCACCGACGAACACCATCCATCGCTATTTCAAGCGTAAAACATCTAAAAATGAAGAAAAATTAGTCTCATTTTTGGCTAAGCATTACAGTATATCATTAGAACGAGAGAATCACGTTGTCCGATGTCCGTTTCACGCCGACCGCAATCCAAGTCTAAGTATAAATTTAACAAAGGGTGTGTTTTACTGTTTTGCGTGTAGAGAATGTGGAAAAGTTTCCAAACTCTGGGATAAAATTTTATCGGATGGAAAAACTACAAATAAAATTTCAGACTACTAGGGAAAGGATAGCCGTAAAAGAGTAAAGCGATAAAAATTATAAGGTATACTCTTCTATTCTAAAAACAGATAATAACATATTCATTCTCATAATATTTTATGAAATAAAAAGGAGAAATATTGAAGGATTTTTGTGTATATAAAACAAAGTTCCAAGATTTTAAGATCCGGATATAGTCTTTTGAGTGGATTAAGCGTGTGTATAAATACACAACGAATGGTATATTCGTTTACACAATTGTTATGAACAATGAAGTGACTAGTGGCCGTTATGAACAGCAATAGTGTCCGGTTATGATGGTGAGTATTATTTGTTAGACAAACTAAACACTGTTTAGTTCATCACCATGGAGCGTATACATCATTGTAACAACCTACAACTTGAGTCATGGTGTGTGATAATTAACACACTGTTTAAACACGGTCCGTCATCCTACTACGATCTCGATATGTTGATACAGCTTTCACGAAATCCTTTGTTTGAGACGACCAAATTTGAACTCTGCTATATCGAAATAAACGGTAACGAATATTTCACCATACGATGTATCAATATCTCCCAAATTTTACACAGGGTGATTGACCTCCTGTTCAACGGCCGGGAAGACATAAAAATCACACTGTTCATAGAGTGGGACGCCGCGTTTCAGTATTTTTTACGGCTGTCGACAGAAAATAATAAAAAATTAGCTCAAAAAAAAACTTAAAAAACTTAAAAAATTAGCTTCGTCATTCTCCTTCACTCACTCGGTCTCCACTTGAATGTTCTATATGCCTGTGGAACCTGAACCATTATACTTTGTCATAGTGTTTTGATTTCAGAATATATGTTTTAACAATATTTGAATTTATTTTTATTTTATCTCCTCAATACCTATATCTATAAGTTTTGCTAAATCTGTAAAGCTTTATCGATAGTAAAATATTGTAAATGTGTGACATGTGGGTGAGTACCGACCCGACGAGATGGGAATGTGTTTCGATTCGCCTCTAAATGTGCGATTACTCTTTGCCAACCATCTTATGGATATGTAAGGTTATTAAACTGCAAGAAATGAAAAGCCAAACTCTCAGTGATTTACAGTAGATCAATTTGAACTATGAGGTAGTAAACACTACAGTTTGCTACTTGTGGTATGATACAATGGGAAAGTTGTGGCCTTTTATACATAAAAATTCCCTATTCTAATACATTGAAAACACTGATTCTATACTTTAATACAATTTTCCACATGCGTGACAAATAGTTACATCATCTCAAATAAAATACTAGCGAGAGTTGTAATAAACAAATTTAATCATCTCAAAAAAATAAAAAGCAAGAGTTATAAAAAACAGATTTTATCATTCTAATTAAAAATTGTCGCGTATAAACAAAAAACAAATGACATCAATGCGAATAAACTAAAATATAAAGTATTCCAAAATAAAATTTCTAAAATTACTAAATTTCGGATCTTGAAGGTATATAAAACTGAAAACCTGACGTAACGCTTTATACAAAACGTTTGGATTCCGACGGTACTTATAAGTATAACCTCGGAAATCAGGTTAGATAGTGTAGAGGTGAACAATCTCGAGTTCTGTCAAGGCTATCGCTATGGGAGTAAGTTTACCTCGTAGATCTCAATCACCCGATCACGTGGACACTAAAATCATGAAAAACGGTCAAACGGTTGTAGAGTAAATCGACTTTGGAACTTTGTCAGTTTTTTAATTTTTTAAGATTGAGGTCGTATAAGTATTCTCATTTTTACACTAATATTATACTTAAAAATAATTAAATGAGTAAATTAAAATTTTAACTCATTTCATTGAAAACAAAAAAAAACACCTTCATTTTTAACCCACGCTTAATTGTAAGTAGTTCGTGTAACAAATTGATTTTTAAACACACTTCTGTTATTAAAAACGAAATTTCTCTTCCACGCTTCCACACAATTGTAGCAGTTATTTAATTTAATACAATGAATACAAATCCCGATAGCAAAGGTTATTCGAAGCAAAACCACAAGGTATTTTATTTTCACCAAACATCGACACTTGAAAAATGTGGTGAGATTTGTCTAATTTCGGCCGGTTTGTAGAAATAATAATATCCCGAAATTCAGCGACAGGCCTGCGTACAGAAATATAGTTTTTAGATTATGCGAAACCTGCAGAGTATCTAAGGCGCAATATGTTAACAAAACTGCAAACGATGCGTAGTTCAGTATTTTCGTAATATATTTCTTTCTTATATATTCCTGCAGGGGTGGACAAGGAGTCGCAGTCTCTTTTATTTTAAGTTGCATTTTTTATATGTTGGGAAAATCATCACCCGTGCCGCCAATGCAGAAAAGTGAACTCACTCAGGTGTTTATACAATTCTGTGTCGCCGTTCTCGCCATGAAACGGCGCGATTTCAAACGTCTTGTCGTAGTCGGCTTCGTGTGTGTTTTTATTGGCGCAATCATCCACAAAAACATAACGAAGAAGGTTGTTCATAGTTATGTATTTACTTAGCGAGCGTTCTACGTATTGTCTGCACTTGTATTGCCCAAACAATTGATGACTGACTTCACAATTTTGTCTTGTATATATTTCAATGAAATAGTGATGCCAGTTGAGGGAATTAATCACGTTATACACGTATGACTTATCGCCTGCACTCCACAAGACAGTGTAGACGTTTGCGTTTTTCCACAACGAATTCAAAACGTGTTGAGCATACGGACGGACGTAGATTTCTCTGTCTTTGACAAACACCAGAGTCTCGTCCAGATCGAAAACAAATACGTACTTGTACATTTTTATTTTTACAATCTATCTGTAATTAAAAAATATACGATGGAATTCAACAACCAACAACAACAACCGCCACCGTTTATGAACACACTTAACGAAAGAAACGATAATCCCGCTTTGAATTCTATAGATTTATTCAACACACTCGACTGGACTCGCCCATTGCCGCCGCCGCCACCGCCAATGATAAGAGATGTTGAAACGACGAATGAAGAAGAAGTGCCGGCGGCAAATAATCCTCCTCAAAATAATTTCAGTGGCAGTCTCCAAAACTCTAATAATTTTCTGCGTCCGATTTCCAAAAATAAAAATCTATCCGCGGAATCGCTCAAACGAGACATAATAAAATATTTGTTTGCGAAAAACAATTCTAGCTTTTTAAATTCATGTTTCGCGACGGTTGACGAGATAGACACACTGGACGACACGACGGTGAATCACAAGTTTCAAATCGGTCTTCTGCTCGATTCGACCCTGTCCAGAAACAGTTCTGAGAAAAATCTCGCTTCCCACATCTATACGTTTTTCGACGTTATACTAAACGAGATACGAAGCGTCAGTTCCCCGGAAATTCAGCCGTATATCGACATATTTATCGAAAACTCGAGAAAAGAACGTGTGGACGTACTTAACGACTCCGGGCTTCACGTGGTGTCAAACCTTTTGAATTCAAACGATCTGTCAGCAATGCTGAAAACCTTAAAAATAACTGAACCGCCGTCAACAAAAGCGCTAAGGAGCGCCGTACAAAATATAATGCTTCTTCTCGGATTGGTGGCGTCGAAGAAGGTGGTCATACCGTACGTTATGAACTCGTTGGGCATTGTGCGGCCCGAGGTGGAGGTTGGCGCAACTGATTCTGAAGAAGTCGAGACGATGTATCCGGCTAAACGACCTAAAAAATAAAAAATGATACTGCAACCAAAAAGAACGACAAACAAAGTCGGTAGATGATAGTGACACCCACGAGAAAGAATATCGGGGCTAGAAATATGGCTAATCTCGCTGCAGATCTGATAAACCAATTGTATGCGCCTGTGAGTGTTTGAGTTTCCGCTTGAATAACATCGGTCCACTTTGCTTTGTAACAGACGTAGCGGTCGCCGTCGCCGCCGCCATTTTTGGTTTCCGCCAACCGACAGTCTTTGTCAGACTTGCAATCGCACAGTTTTATTGCGCCTGACGAACAGAACGAGTTTTCAATCGCCAAACTCTTATGGCCGCAGGTCTCACTTTTCAATTTACACATTTTCTGGCCATCGTTGGTAATCTTGTAACAACCGGACAAATTCGTTGCGGTCTCATTTAGAAATGTCCCGAGTGTTGCCAGCGCTACACCTGACACAGTAACAATAACGACCAGTTTACCAATTTTAAACGCCTTGCCACCGCCTTTACCGCCGAATTTCGCCAAAAAATTTTCAGCCGTTTTCTTTAACTTAGAATTGGATTTGATCAATTCGTCTATCTCTTTTCCACTATACTCCAGAGCGGACGACTCTAGTCCGTGTTTAACGAGAAACTCGACCCGTTCAGGGACGGATATGATCTTTTCGGTCGCCGAATGTTCGATTTCCATCAACATTGACTCTGGGATTTTCGGTAGTAGTAGATTGGTCGTCGCCTTTTCTAATAGTTTTGGGTGAATATGTTCTAGGTCGTGGATTGCGACGTCTTTGAAATGTACAAACTGGTCCTTTCCGATTATATTTTCACCGTTTTGGAAGATGATTGCCCGCTCTTCGCTTCCCACGGCTTTGAACAACGCCTCAAGCCAATTGAATACTTTACTCATTTTTAATTATTATTTTCCCTCGTGCCTCTTCGTTGACCGAATTGCTGTATACCAGTCGCTCGTGCACATCGCTTACAAGGGTGTTTTCGTCGTAACTGAGAATCGGGATACTCACTCCACTATCGTAGCTAGGGGCTTCCATTTTTTCTGTCAAACAATGTATAGACCTATCATCATTGAAATAAGTCTGCAGTTCTTTGTGTTGACACACACAAGTGTTGGTTTTAAAATCATAATGTCCAACTTCTCTAGACATTGTCATGTTGTTTTTGCAATAATCTTTGACGCATGTACTGATACCATCGAGTTGAATAAAAACCAACTGGTTTCCGTGTTCGTCGTTACCACAATTTATATCCAATATCTCCTTGCTCCTGAGATCACGTGAAACCTTCTTTTCACTATCGCTGTCAAAGGTGTGTGGATAATAACCGGCTATATTTTTACCAGTGGTGGGAGAACGATAGCCGGGATATTTCGATATACAATGCCATTTCTCCAACCTGTGGTAAAATACGAGGTTGGCATAATCTTCTTTACATATATCATCCGGCGCCTCATAACAATATCGCCCATCGGGTAAACCGAAATAACGATCATTTTTCAGTTCCATCAACCACCCGTTGCACATGGCTTTACAATCGCATTTGTAGCAACGTCTGGGGGTGTGTTTACAGTTTATTTGATATTCGTCGTTCTGATATCTGTACAGTTTATCCGAACGGAACTCTCGCGGATTTGTTTCGTCTTTTGACATATTCACCACCAGCAAATAGCAAGTTATAAAATAAATAACCGCGGTTATTATAGCTACCTTAAACAGATGAGTGATCATTTTTTAAACTAATCCGATAAGACGGTGAAGTTGGTCCCGATAGACGTGACAAAAGATGCAGAATAATTTAGAGGATTTTTTTGAATAACGGGTTTGTAGTTTTTCAGGGTACCAGAAAAATTAATATTGGCTGCTGCCTCCGTTACTGCTTTGGCCATTTTAAAATTCTGAGGAATTATATCGCAGTGGCGACTGTCCGGAAATTTTAGATTTTTCAAATTCATTTTCGTCCCTTTCAATATGATCGGATCACTTTCGCAAATATCTTTGGTCGCTACAACACCCAAAGGTGTCATAACACAGTTTGGCATATACCTGGAGACGATTTCCCCACCATCTGTTATTGTGCTGGGATAACTGTTTCCGATAAATTTCTTCCAGAATTGTCTCGCCTCTGTGTCATACCACGTGTCCAACTCATAGTTGTTATCGTAATCCAATGTTATATGTTTTATCGACTGGTGTTCGCGTCGGACCGATTTGAACAGTTCGCTTTCGAACGCCTGTATGATGTTGTGATTTAGAGGAGTGGTAGCATCGGAACAGGTGTTGTTCGAGACGACGTCAGCGATTAAAAAGGCGTTGTCGGGAACACGATCGGGGGCGATCGCATAACCACCGGTAGGTTTGTTTATCGCCCATTCACCTATGTCACCAACGTTCGGTATCATTACGGAAATCGTGCTGTTTTCTTTGACGCAAATAGTTTCTCGAGTTGCCGGTGGGTATTGTAACAGCCTGTTTGGCGGGGTCGATAACAGAGCGAGCGTGGACAATGAATGCACGTACATCAGATTCATACCGAACAGGAGATAGTCTTGAACTGTTAGCGATTTATTCAGGGGTGTGACACAATGGAACGCCACCAATCTGTTATACATGGCGGGATTCAGGTATACGTATTTCGTGTTATGCGCTCTTTTACTCACATGCCCACCCGGTTTTACACTTTTCATATGTACATAATGGGCTTTTAGTTCTTCCGATTGTTTTAGAACGCCGGACACCAGATAGTTTATGGGTCGGACGCGAATATATTCTTCCGTGTCGGAACCGCCTGGGGAAATCGGTATGTCCGAGCGCCGTCTCTTTTCCCCCGTATCTGACAAAGTGCGTCTTATTGTAGGGCGATCAACGGTGGCTGCCCCTTCTGTAATATATATTCTAAAATCGTCGCCGTCAATGTTGTCCAGTGCACGACCCGAACCAATAGTGTCGTTACCTTCCAAGGCCAAAAGCGACCAAATCAGTTCACCGCGGGGTATGACGAGACATCCTTTACGGAATACCACGTTTGTCGGACATTCCGCCGCGGTTCCGACCAACTCGTTCTTTAGTACATCTTGTGGCCTGGATGCTGTCAGGTATGGGATCAAAATATCAACATCCGCGACACATGACGAAGGATAAAAGAAATCTTTTAATTTTTTCTTGCGCGAGACTAGACCGAACGTAGAGAATAGGTCCGACACACAAATTCCAGATACGGCTTCGGAAAGCCTGTTTCCATATTTCTCGTAATTGGGACGTTCCGCTTCGAAAAAAGAATTTTCCATTATTTTCTCGGTATAATCCTCATAGTGTGGTATGACGCATTTTTCCACTGATGTGTTATACAAAGTAGTCATCATTTTTTTTATCGAATTTGTTGCAGATATTTATTTATAATTACAATAAAACAATTATGTATTTATTTACTATTTTCAAGAACATTTTTGTATTTTACTGATCATATTATTATTATTATTATTAATAATAATGTTTCCGAGCAAAGGAGAGCCAACAATCACAGTCATAGCTTTTTGTGATTAATCGGACAATATCGATATATTCGTTCCTAGACTGGTCACAAATGACGGGCTGTAGTTTAACGGATTCTTTTGGATTTTTGGATCACTGAGTCTAACCATCCCCGCTCTCTCACCTTCGACTAGCTGCTCCTGCTCGGGAAGCGGTCTGGGAACAATGTCACACTTCCAGCCGGTTTTGGGGAGCATCCAGATGTTTTTCAAATCCATTTTATGCCCTTTGAATATCAACGGATCGCCTTCACAGATATTCCTTGTCGCCACCACGCCAAGCGGTGTAAGAACGCAGTTGGCAGAATTTTCACATATCACCTCGTCGCCGTTGGACAGTATGTTTGGGTAGCTGTTGATTATTATCTTTTTCCAATATTGTTGCGCTTCTATGTCGTACCATATGTCTAACCCGTTGTGTTGGAACGGTGTACCTTTCAAAATATTATATTCCTCTCTGATCTGGCCCATATATTCTGTTTCCATCGCGTGCAAGATATTGTGGTTTAAATCGTTGTTTGTGCTGCAAACGTTATGGTTTTTCACGTCGGCCATCACAACAACATTGTTGCAGATTTTTTGTTCAGCCATTGTCAAGCCATTGTTGCCGCCGTCTAAAGACCAATTGTCCAATCCTTCAACCTTTGGGATTGACACACACATTGTATCAGTTATCGGAGGACAGATGCTTTCACGCGTGCCCGGTGGATATTGAAGCAATCTCTTCGGCGGCGTGCTGATCAATGACAAAGCGGAGAACGACTGTACGTACAAGAGATTCATTGCGAACAGCATATAATCCTGATCTATAATACTTGTCTCCTGCGGTGTCACACACCTAAACGCTTTTATTCTGTTATATAGAGTCGGATTAAGATATACATAGCGCGAATTTTCGTTCGCAACAATGCTAGCCGTATTCGCATCGTTCGGTATTTTCATGTGGTTGTAGTGAGTTTTACTCTCTTCTTCTTTTTTCTCCATACTGGGAAGTATAGAGGCTGGATTGTCAGCGGTCGGAGCGGCGGCCTCTTTAATAAATATTTTGAACACGTCGTCTTCTCTTTCCCCTTGGGCGATCTTGGCCGATTCGATGGCCAACAACGACCAGACTATCTCACCTCTCGGAATTATGAGACATCCTTTCTTGAATACTAAATTCGAGGGACATTTTTGAATTAGGGGTTCTTTTTCAAGCAATTTATATGCCGGGGAGGCGATCAGAAAACTTACCAAAGCGTCTTTGCCCGTAAAACACGATAACGAATTGAAAAGATTCTTTATGTATTTTTCTTGCGAAAGCAATCCGTAGTATACGAACTGATCCGGTCGACACAGGCCGGATATCGCCCCGGATAGTGAATCTCCATATTTGTCGTAGTTGCCGCGCTCCTCTTCAAAGATTTTATTTTCGGGAAGCTTCACGCCTTCGACGTAGTTATTGTAATGAGGAATCACGCAACTCTTAACAGATGTGGTATACAAACCGGTTGTCATTTTTTTTAATAAAAAAATGAAACGATCGAAGAGTAGTACGAAAAAAAATTACAGCGTCTGTACATGTATCGCCACCGATCCCAATTGTCCAAAACACAAAACGATGATTCGGTATGAAAGAAAGCCGGGATCAAAGAAACCTAACGCTCAATTTATTAGCAAAAGAAAAGTCGTAAGACGCCGTCGCCGCTCTCGATCCCGATCTCCTGCTACGAAAAGGCGCTCACGGTCACCCGCTACTCGACCTAGATCCAGGTCTCGCTCTCGTTCTAGAACCCGTAAAAATGTAGTGAAAGTGAAAAAACAATAGTGATTAATGATAATAAAAAATGTGCATATATTGTAATAGTGATGAAGTTAGGTTCGAGAACTTCTCCGACAACCACCCGTGTATGTATATTCCGTTCGTCATCGATCTGTTTCTGCGGCTCACACTCTCACCGGTGTTATTTACGGACGAATTGGCAGAGCGAAACCGACGGGATCTGATGCCGCAGGTGATACTGAACATTATGAAAACGTTTATCGATCTATGTCTCGACATCAATGTGACGCTTAACGCAGATACTCTTGCCGAGGGGTTGCGGGCGGCTAAAGATTTCGAGGATTCCAAAAAAACTGATATCAATGAAATTAAGAGATTTTTCGATATCGAAACCTACATGATGTCACCTACATCGTATCGCGATGCTATGAAAAAGATAATAGATATCCAGAACGTTTCGGATTTGATACCGTGTAAAGAATATATCGCCCTGGAACGAGTCCCGGCCGGCCAGAATCTTTGGGGGCCCGCATACTGGAAAGTCGTCCACATGACCGCTCTGAAACTGGACAACGCGACATCACCGTCAATCGACTATGTAGATTCTATGGCGTCTCTTTTTGCGGTATTCGACATGCTACTACCCTGTAGCGTATGTGCCTATCATTATAAGCTTCCGGAAGATGAAGATGATGGTTTTAATTATTCCGTTTACAGATCAACAACCCTTTCTCGTCCGTTTCCCATCACGATTCCAACGACTTTTCTCCTGAACTTTCATAGAAAAACCACATTTGAAATGACGTCGTTGCTTCACAAATCTTGTAAACCACTCGGTTACAGAGACAAAGAAAATTATATTGATGAGTATAAAAAATTTTTAAATACTACTGACAAGTTGAAAAAAAACAGAGGAAGAAAAACAACTACAAAAACCGTAGACCGATCGATCGCAGTTTGATTCGATATTATTATAGATTTAGTCCCGCCCAGAAATGACCGATAGCGAGTGTATTTATTCCATCAAAACAAACAACTCGTCGCGGACAGATATTGGTTAGCGGAGACCGGAGTTCCCGTTTGAAATGTTTAAAATCTGGAACGTTTTCTTCTTTGGTGTTGTCTCGATGTAATAATTTCCACTCCAGTCAAAATCAATAAATTTTATTCAATAAAATTTATTTCTGCGAAAAGATATACAAAACAAATAAATAACATTACTTTTCATTTTTTTATATTGCAAATTTAATTGTTCGAAAAAACACCTGCATAGAAGGCCTATTCGCAAGTATGAATAGATTATGTGTTTTTTTGTATTTCATATTGTAGTAAGGTACTTATATTTAGTTTGCAGTTATATCATAAGGGATATTTGTAACTTATACATACAAAACAAACTAACAGTTACTGAAAACAATAAGGAACATGTGAGAACTGAGTTTGTGATTCATAAAACACTTAATAAAAAAATAAAAACCCAAATCAATCATATTCAAAAAATAAATAAATAAATGAAAATTTTATAACAATAAATAAATAAAGCCTATATCTGACCTTTAAGCCTATCTATTCAGATAGGAACACATCTTTGCATTCGTCTTTGAATTTCCTTGATCGCCAGGCGTTCTTAGCAGATCGACACCGTTTATAGTTGACAAATTGAAATACGTCCCGTAGTCTTTCATACGCTTATACAAGTCGTCGACCCAATTTTATACACAAATTTTCATTTTAAAAGATATATAGTTATATATTTTAGTTTCTCTAAGTGTTTTATGTGTAATTACAATTATTCTTTCCGTTTCGTTCTTAAAAAATAGTTTAAATTATTTTATTTCTTTACAACTAAATTTCGTATATAATAATTTTGTCATATTTCAATCCAGTTTTTAGAGTGGAGAGTTTTTCTATAAATTCTGAATCTCTCGCAACAGAAAAATATAAGTAAATATGACCGTATACACTGATTCTAATGTTATTCGTAGCTTCACACAGCGGGATATCACTAAATTCAACGGGTTATCAGTGGTAGCAAGTGTTTGTGGTATGCATTGAACAATATAATAAATAAAAATAAAAATGCACTACACACTTATAGGATGTACGATAATCTCTGTAATTTTGGCAATTATTGAAACCGTTTCATTATGGGTGCAGCGCCGTTTGAATGCTACTGTGATGGTATAAAAAATGGAGAACTGCTACGGCATTTTAGTGATTGCAGCTTCGTTTCTCGTATTGATGGTGATAAAGATAATGGAAATATATCTTATGTATACTTATTACAACTACATGAAGTCAAAGACTCGCAATCTGTAGTACTGAATTATAAAAATGATTATAGACTGTAAACGTGTCTGGGTTCTGGCGGGTCTCACGGTTGTCGCAGTTATCATATACTGTATCGGCGTTTATGGACGCGGTATCCAAATTCTTCTTGCAATGATAACTGTTTATAAACAAACAATGGGAAGTAAAGCATTTGAAATGTTTAGAGATTAAAAAGAACTTATAAAAAAATGGATGAAAATATGAAGATTATTATGGCTGTTGTAATTACAGCAGTTTTATGCGGTGGAGCGTGGTGGTGGTACAAGAAAACTTACTGCGCCTGAGTCATAGAGTCAGTCTATTAAAAAATGGAAGAAAATATGAAAATAGGAATATCGGTTGCGATAACTGTTGTAATTATAGGTATCGCCTTTCTTGTGTGGAAGTATTACCTAGAAAAGTGTAAAGCAAAAACAACAACATAAAACGCAACTCGAAATTGAAAAGCTCTAGTCGATTGTCAACGCAGTTATTATTAATATTTAAAAAAAATAGAATGGAAGAAGGAACGAAAATTATTTTCGCAGTGCTCATAACAGTTGTATTATTCTTACTCTTAGGAGTCGCTTGGTATATGTTCGGATATTGTAAAAAATCAACAACAGACAATAAAAAATCAACAACAGACAATAAATCATCTACAACAGACGATAAAAAATCTACGACAGACAATAAATCCACAACAGACGATAAAAAATCTACGACAGACAATAAATCATCTACAACAGACAGTAATTTCTTCTAAACATCCTACCAAATAACAAAACAGTAAAACTGGTGGAAATATATAATTAATAAAAAAATCGCATAATAAAAAGAAAAAAATATATATATAGCTAATGATGACAACAATAGAACAAACAACACAAAATAATTGATACTAATACGTTACAATTTTAATCGACCCATTCTCTACATCATTTCACCGTTTGGTGTGTGATTGTATATTGTGTTCGTCATTTGGTTCGGTTTCATATACAATACTGTTGTAGAACAGTCGGATATTAAAGAAAAATAAAAAAAAATCATATACAATAAAGATAGAAAACGTACTAGTTTTTCTTGTGTATCGACAACACCACAGCCGCCGTCTTGCAGGTAGACGTTCATTTTGCGCAGTTTGTGGACGATAGTGAAATCAGTGAAATCGTTATATAAGAAAGGTTCTCCAGTCACATTATACAATTTGAAATCGTTCTGTACGAGTAGGAGCGTTTGTTTATAACGCCGGTCGCGGTTTTCCTAAAAATGAGTTCTAAACGCCGACAGGAGTGGAAATATGTCGTCAAAATACAATATCCATCGGTTATGTTGTTTCTTGTCAGTCCAAACATTGTGTGTCCGTACGGCCGTTCGCATCGAATTTATATTTTGTTCTCTGATCCTGATGCGATTACACATGTCTCCAAAAATATCGGTCTTAAGGATATATTTTTCCAACAGACCGACGTAGTTGAAAATTTTTTTCACATATTCAATTCTATCAATCGGAATTCCATATTTTGTTATATGGTCATAAAATTCAAAAGAATTCTTTTTCTGCCTACGATTTGTTTGGACGCTTGTCGAATGAACGAATGCATATTTTATCTCTCCAACCGACCCAAAAAAAAACAATAGGTAGACTGTATCGATAGACACACACGACGTTGAAAGACGATATATTGGCGTATTCATATTATGGTATGTATTTCGCTGAAATGGAGCAATCCTTATCTGTCGTGTTGGTCTAGATATTTTTTTAGTAACGTTGTTATAAGTTTTCGAGAGTATGTGACGAAACGTTGTTGAATTGCTTTTTCATCATAACGATCTTCAACGATTTTGAATAAATCCCAAAGAAAACAATCCGAAAATTTTCGAAACGTACCTGTTTCATTTTTTTCTGGAGAACTTTCAGTTATTTGGTTTTTTTAATACGTGATCGTGAATGTAGGGCGCGTAGAATAATTGTTTGGTTCGCCGTCAATATACACGAAACCTCTTTTCAACCATTTCGTCACAAAGAACGTTGACATTATAATAAAAATAGGAATGAGTAATACATCTTATTTTTACTACTGTAGTTTTTGCGGCCTGTATTTTCACGGCCTAAACCGACTTAATACGTGTCCGATGTGCGGTACGCAAAACAACTATACGAGAATTTTTAACACGTCCGATTCCAAAACCAGTCTGGTAGTAGGAAATAAAATATCCTGTGTTGTTGATCGAGGTGATTCCGTAGTTTTCTATACCCTCAGCACCACCACCGATCAGATCAATCCGATGGTTGTTGAATGCTGATCGAGAATGAATTGGTTCCCTGTAAGGCGGGCATATTGAAAAAATTTCTCGTTCGTGAATATACGAGATGGTCTACACCAATTTTTGTTTTTTTCATCTTCCTATGCACGTCTTCGTAGACAAATGATTTGAGTATTTCGTTATTTTCGGGCTTGGCATTCCGCGATATTGGATTGAATTCAGCCTCGTGGACCGTCATTAGAGTGACAAGAAGCAAAGTGAGATTATACGAGCCGAAAATCTCTAAACGTTCCAACAGATTTGACATGTTTATCACTCCACACATACCTCCCATAACGCGATTGAAGTTGAATATATCTGTACACCATTCAATAATACTGTTTGGCTTCTCTCGCTGCCAATATATCAGCCAATCCAGTTTTAGTGTTTGTGTTCTTTTATACGGCAGAATAACAGGTTGCTGTTCGTCGTCGAATTTCACCAGTGTCAAAGCCTTAGGGCGTTTTAGGTCGAGAAAGTCCTGTATATCCATGAAAATATTCATATCCCTGTCAGTCTCTTTCGTGAGAATGCTGTTATATTTATAATTTAGACTGGCTTGTGTTGCATTGCGTTGGATTTGCTTGAATATGCTGATTCCGACATTAGAACCTTCACTGATACAATTCATATAAGGAATCAAATTTTCCATCTCACACTCGATCATTTTCTCGAAATCTTTAGCACCGAATACACGCTTGCCATAATCATACAACGTTTGAAGGGTCATGTTGTCCGATGTAATTAACAACCTCAATAGTGTCTCCAATAAGCCTGCGTAGATATACGTGGTCCGAATGTTCCCGTTGGCGTCGTAGAATGTGTGTTTGAGGCAGCGATAGAGTCCAACCAGTATATATATTCAGACACCAAAAAGGGGTGCGGGCGAGGTGTTTTTTTTTGTTTTTCAAATTATATCCTGTATTTTTCAATTGTATATCACTGGCCGCATGTGGTGATGTTTCTATACGATGTCTAATACAAAAATTCGACAAAATAGTGCCGAATAAGTACGTAATATATGCATCATCAGACAACACGTAACCTCCTTCCAGTTCACGTAATATATTTTTATCGTTGAAATTTACGATACGGTTATATGTAAAAATGATATACTGATTTGGTATTATCGGCGGAAATACAAGCAGGTCGTATCGCAGAATGTTTTGTAAATTATCAGCGTACAAATGAATCTCCTGCGTTGAGTCCCATTGGAAAGAATGCATTCTTTCGAAGTTCAAAAGATATTGGCTCTATAAACGTCCAACCCGAGCCTTTAAAATCAGATTCGTCCTTTTCTGTGATTAGTTTGTTAAAATTTCTGTCGAGAAAATCGTCTGAATCGCTCCCGCTGAAATATGTCTCATTTTTGGTCTTAAACCTTCTGGCTTCAAATTCACCGTTTTTGAAAAATCTACAGTCGAGTACCATATTGATTTTGAAACAGGGATATACTCCGGTTAGTTTGTCTTTGACAAAAGGTTTTATCCATTCCAAGTAGGATGTCAAATTTATAATTTTCAATGGATTATAAATGATGAACGTCTCCAACCGATTCTTTGCCACCGATTCGACCAATATCATCCCTGACAAAACCGTATCCAATTTGTGGTCGTTATTGAAATGATAATCGCGCTCATTCTGGTGGTAAAACAGGCCACATACTTCACACAGTATCATTTTATATTGTCACAATTCTTACAGACAACACTCACCGCTGTCAACTCATCCAGACTTCTTACACCTCCTCTCGATTCCACAACCGAGAGGCTTGAATTACACCTACTACAAGTAAACCGCTGCTCAACTCTCTTTTTAATCAGTGTTCTTTGTACGATGTATTTTTCAAAATTTTTAATAACCTCAGTAGCGTTTATGCGATCAACTCCGTCAATATCTCTATTCTTTTCAATATCATTCTTTATGATTACCACCTTATGCGTTTCATATACAGCGGGACTCGTTGTTTGTACAAGCCCATCCATTTCCGGGTACAGATATATGATTGCTTTTGGGTATTTCAACAGAAGCAACAGTGCAAGAGAAGCTGTCACTTGTTGAGCGTCACTGATCAGAAGATGACTGACGTCGGGTTGACGCCTGGATTTCGCCAGAATGAATTTCTGTAGATATTGGTCGTCAAATCTAATTGTGGTATTTCGTAAATCGTACGATATCGCCAATTCGGTTTCGTCTAGATATTCGGAAATATTTTTGCGTTCCTCAGGCGGCGACTTTGTGAACACAGTAATAATTCTGTCGCTGCGTGGTGATAAACCCTCTTCTTGTGCTCCATCACCGTCCATGTTTGTATTGAAAGTATTGGTTCAATATTTTAACTTTAAATTTTTATAGACTTTACAAAGCCGGCTGAAATCAGAACTGGTCGAAGGATGGTTTTCGCTGAGATATTCTTGCGCGCAATAATACGATATAATCTCCATCACAGAAAAAGTTTTTAATTGTATCAGTTTTACAACTTGGTCGTTGTCTATACCGGTGACGCGTAACCGAGATTTGATCGGTAACTTGGTCCAGCATTTGTAAAGCGATTTCGATTTCACATCGCGGACGTTATTCTCCTCAAGAAACCTCTTTATGGCCTCTATCTGGTTCTTGGTGGCGCTGATTATTGGACATTCGTAATCACAACCACAGAAAAACAGAATGAAAAATATCAATATATCGTAGTTTGGTATTATTTCGTTTAGACGTTTTGTTGTCAAATAGTGTATACCTTTCTCAGGGATATCCAGTAAAACCGTTAAGTTTTCAAATTCACGTAGTCGCACTAAGGAAATAAATATATCCGAATCATTGTTCAATATAACCACGCGTGAACCCTTGTCAAGCTTTGTACATCTCTTTACAATTTTAATATCCGACTCACCGGGTTCCTGGCAGTATGAAAGTTCCGTTAGACAAACCATAGAAGTATACTCGTCGGACGACTGGAGAAGTTGGAATATGTGACCGCCGAATGATTTGATAAAATCGGCTCTTTCGTTGCGGCTCAGAACGCCAAAACCAACCTTCTCCGAGCAATCTCTTTTCATTTGAGTATAATGCTTGTGATTCGAGATCGCGGGTCCATCAAAACAAATATAAGCGCAGCGGATTGGTGTTTCGTTTGTGAGTAAGTATATTACTTTCATGAAAGATATCAGATGGTCTAAAAACAGCTGTGTAATAAGGTCTTCGTTTTGTAAGATATCGACGAAACCATAAGCGACTTTATAGAGCAACATATGACCATCAATGATAACCCACTCCAATTGGGGTATATCGTTAAATGGGGTATTTGATGGATCATTCATGGGACGAATAACCGTGTTAAAGCAGTAACGCAGCGAGTTTCGTATTCCCATATCTAGAAGTTTAAATAATAACTGGACGCTTAGCAGCATATTCCCGGAATTTATAGCATATTGACAAAAAATGAAAACTAATTTCCTCGGTCTCTCTTACGACTCGCCGCTCGCCGCCGAATCTCCTATAACAGCGTTCATAATGATATTTGTGTATCTGATACTCGGGTATCTGGGGTCGAGGCTGACCGAATATCTGGACGGAGTCCTTAAGACGACTCCAACCAAATCATCCATGGAAAAGCAGTCACCATCACCTCCACAAAGTGAGACGAAACCCGATAAGTATGTAAAAAAAAATGACTTCAATATGTTATCAGCATATCGAAGCCGTTAAGAAACACGAATGTATCAAAAATCTTATTTCATCGATTAAAGGGGACGATAGGCAGAGAAAGTTTTTTGAAAAAACCTGTTTGGATTACCTGAATTTCGATTTCTTTATAAATTTTATTCTGATACTATTTGTCAAATACGGAAATCGAGACCAGGAATGGATACAATCCATCTACGAACTTACAAACGATTTCGATTACAGCATGTTATCCGACCATATATCAATCGAAAAATACAACATAGAACGGATCGTAAAAGCGATCAGAACTTGTATACGACACATAATGATACACGATAAAGAGGAAATGACCGGTATTTCGTCACTAGAAGTAAACGAAATGTTCTCATACCTCTTCACCGTATACAACTCGATATTTGAAATCGAGCAGTAATAAAAATAAAGATGATGATGATGGAGGACGAGAAGAATCGCAATGAGGTGAAAATGATGAGTGGGGTGGAATTACTATACAGCAGTAAATTTAACAGGAATCATACAGTTATAGACAGATTATCTTTATTCAACAAAAATATTGCAATGTTAAGTCATGAAGAGATTAAAAAATACAAATATTATTTTTACTTTTTCGATAACGATAAACTATTCGAAATAAGATACTGGTAAAATTAAAAGTACAAGAATTTAGGCAGCTTCGTCAGCCCAGGTGATATTTTCAACATACGAAGAGAGTGGCGTTTTAAAGTGTGACTCCACAATATGGCACCATATTCTGATGCAGTCAGCGTTCTCCTGTTCGTTTTCCGTTAACACCACACCGACCAATTTAATAGTGATGAATCCATCCAATTGGGTGGTAACCAGATTGTAAATGTTCTTACTGGGCTCAACACTTAGCGACTGTGGGCTGCTCAACGGCTTGCAAAGCTTGTATCTTCCATTTTCCTTTTCCATTTTCAGCGCTTCGTAGTCATCAGAGCCGTGGACAAAATTCTTCAACAGACACACTCGGGCGGAACTTTTGGAAGACGGTTTAGTAAACTCCAGCTGTAACATATTAGCCGCATCCGCACACTGTTTATGAGCCATACAGCATGATATGTTGGCGAACCGCAACTTGACCTCGCAATTTTCCCGAAAAGAGTCGATACCGGACGCTTCTTTCAGTGCGACGGTAATGTGGTCGCGCAGTGCGTTTTCTACGTCCTCGCTGGCTATCTTACCGTATCCTTTTAAATACATCTTCTTTTCATTGTTTGAATCTTTTTCGAAAAACGAAACACCTTCCACGCACAGCCCCTGATATGTGTGGACTGAAGGATTCTGTAGCGTATAGAGCGTACCCTTACGCATCTTGAACGGCTCGGTGTTGAAACGGAATTTACCGGCTCTGATGACGTCTGCCAGAATGGGTTGATACTCGTCGACGTGGATCATGTTCAAAAAAATGGAGGATGGTTCTTTGTCGAAAGAAGAACAATTAAATTGTGTCGGGGTCTGTCGTAGGGTCGCTTTATATAGTAAACTACTGTTGTTGGGTAAAACTAATTATTTGCAAGCGACACCGTGGAACGAATCCGTTTACGGAAAGATTCCAGAGAGGTTTCTCGAAAATCATCCAAACGATTTCAAATTGAAATCGCCCAAAGAGTTTTGCGAGTCGATCTCTGCCTGTTGTTTTCAATTGGGCGAACACATCTGCAAAAACAATTTGGATACACAATCGTGCAGTTCGACATATCTAAACGCTCCGATATATCGATGCCAGAACAATTGTTTCAAGGAAAACAAACCGCTCGACACGTTCTGGGACGAAGCGAAAGGTAAGTGTTACCTGACAAATACAGCGCTAAAATATTTCTGCTTACATCCGACAGATACGGTAGAAAAGATGGCACCGCCTCTGATGTGGGATTCGGTGAAAAATTCATGTTCGTTTTCTAAACAGTATTGTGAGTTTTATGGGGAAACGATGCAGGCGTCAGGAACCGGTTGTGGAAACCAAAGTGTGGTTAATTTTTTTGAAAACTACCTATTTGGTAAAACGATCACACGTTCGGTAGCACATCCTCTGATCGCGTTTCGCGACAAAATCTTTTATGATTGCAAACCTTTCAAGAGTAATAGGGTTACGAGAACCACAACCGAATCATCCAAATCAGAGAATCTCAATTCAACATCGGAAAATATAACTGATTACACAAAACATATTCTATACCCATTAGCACCGGATGCGTTTGTTCTGGCCGCCAAGAAGAGTCTACAGACGGCCGTATCGGCGAGCGAGTCATTGTCCGCTGTTGCGATGAATTCGGTATATCTTTCAGAGTCGTTGAACATTGTCACCAGAGGACTGCTGAGACCGGCCCTCAATTTGATCACAGCCGTGAGTAATCCTCTTTCAACCGGATTGTTAATTGCGTCAGTGATCGGCACAATTTTGGACGTTGTCGATCCATACGGTATGAAATACGAAATCGGTGCGGCCGAATTACACAAAAACTGCGAGAAACTTAAACAATTGTACGACCAAATCTATCCAATAAAAACCGGAGAGGTTTTCTCAGAACTGACGCCAGAATTATATGCCATATACCAGACGGATCATTTGCCCGAAGACCTTTATGTGTACAGTTCGAAAGTTATGACGCCGCTAATAGAGGCCTATCTGGAAGGGAAGAACACTAAACAAGAGGAGGTGATCGATCACGTCAGTCGGGCGTTTGAAGACGTAACCAATACCTACGAAAGATTCACGCGCGAAAATCACCCACTCAGACCGAATGCCATTTGGTGGAGTCTGTTTGGCACCTGTTTTCTGTTGCCAGTGTTTCTGTTGTATTTCGAAAACGCTATTGTGCCATTTGTCATCGTTCTCTTCGTGGTTTTCGCTTTGCTGATGCACATTAGGTGGTCATGGGATTGGAAATAAAAAAAATGGTCAATTCTTCGCAACGGAACGTGTACAACGACTGGCAGAAATTTTGTGCGGCCAACAAACTCGACCGGGATACGGCTAGAAGGTTATACATGCAGAAAAGAGAAGAGATAAAATCAACGTCACGTTCCGACTGGGTTAAAATTCTTGAAGGAATTCATAGCGGCGACAATGAGTTAGTAGAAGAAGAAAGAGGCGAATCGAAGAAACGAGGCGGTGACGATTTGTCGGAAACTCCAGAGTCGATTTTGACTTTGATGCGGGAGATCAAATCACTGTTGTTGTATCTCTCCAGCGAGCCGGTCAGACACGTAAGAAGCTTTATAAAACTGGAAGATGACGGTAACCAGGCGGTGAACGATAAGTGGAGAAAATCCATGACGGTCATCATGTCTGAAATGAAATCCGGTAATGCGATTTCGTTGAGGAAAATTTTCGACCTGCTAAGAGAAACGCTGATAGATATCGATTTGAAATCAATGAGCGTGAAATTCATAGACATAGACGACTCGTCAAACATGCACCTCCGCGTGTTGTTCAAAAAGAAACGGGAGGAATTTTTTAACGAATTCATTATACCGGCTATCGTCGCAGAAAAACATTCGTCCGCGGCCGTTATATATATGCTGTATAATTCTAAGGAATTGTTTTACCTGATCGGTTCGGCATACGCTGTGGAGAATTCAAACAACAGTGTACTTACCGCCACCTCATCTGATATTTTGGAGAAGGAGTTTTACATCACTAGGATAGTATATTTGGTCCTTCACGCGATGATACACTTAAAATGTGCACTCAAATTCGGAAATTCGTTTATGACCCACAACAACCATGAATATTTCGATATGTTACAGGTGATTATACCAGCCGCTTTATACGTTCACTTTTTACAGCCGTATACACTACCTTTATATAACGATGATAAACATAACGATATAACACAATGACATTCGTACAAGGCACAAGATTTGAACTAGCCACGATTCTGGGTGTTCTCGGCATATATATTCTCCAACAACACGAATACAACATAGATTACGAAACAGCACTCAATATTGCGTTATTGCAAATCAGAAAGAAAAAAATTTCCTTGAAGATTACGATAAGAAGAGATGACGGAACGGAAATCAACGCTTCGCTTCTGCGGTTCGACTTTATCTAGTTAATGTTCCCATTCTCTTTGGTTTTTTGACAAGTGTTAAAAAATGGTCGACAACTTCCTCACGTACTTAATATTCGCCGTTCTAATACTCGTTTCAATTTTTATACAGTGGCGCAAGTATAACACCTCATATTCCGAAGAAAAGGCGAATGTTTCGCTTTTGAGCAACTACAACAGACTCTACAACGACCAGGAATATCTGCTCGTTTCACCGTTTTTGAAAAACTGCTTTAAGGGAAACGTCTCGTGTGCATCCGATTATCACTGTAAACAGAATTGCGCAAACAAATCCATGCAATGGGTCTGTCGATCCAAGACATGCGTTCCGAAATCTATATCCAAAAACCTGGCGAAATGCGGATCGGGAGGGCACCTACAAACGCTTTACGACAAAGAAAAAAATTCGTTTCAGTCAGTCTGCGTCTGCAACAGTGTATATCAATATGATAAAATGTGCAAGGGTATAAGAATGGGTTGTTTAAGAGTGGACGACGATGGAAAATGTATTTGCTCACACGATAGCGATATGTATATCTGGCAATTCGATATATTCCCCAAACACAAATATCGTGTTTGTATTAAGAAAAAGTATGAAAAATTGTTCAGTCATCAACCGCATTTTACGAAAAAAATATCAATAAAAGATTCATGATTTATTAATTTTAAATCACAACAATAAATTTGAGTGGGGGAAATACTATAAAAAGAATGGACTAAATATTATTGTTATCATATTTTCTACAGCAGCCATGGAGTACTTTTGCGATGTCCAGGGATTCTTCGACAATAATAGAAAATTTATTTTTAAAGAACTGGCGATTATATCCTGCGACTACGGGAAAACGTTAAACAATCATTTTCTGTTCAAACCACCATTTCCATTTTCTGAATTGTCCAAAGAAATGCGAAGAATGGCAACGTGGCTACGAAACATACATCACGGGTTAGACTGGAACTGCGGCATTCATGATATAAATTATATATCTGAAATTTTTGACAACATCACTGAAGGGAGGATTTACGTAAAAGGTGAGAAAAAAACTGAGTGGGTAAAACAATACGTTAAATCTAAAACTGTGGATATAATCAATATTGAAACGCATTATGGTTGTCCACGATTGAGCCAACTTCGATCAACATATCGACTGGATGGTTTGAAAAAGTGCGGGTTCCGACATGGGGTTGGAGTTGTTTGCGCGTATGAAAATGTCAGAACTATATTTCACTGGTGGCGTGAAAATATATCAAATTGTAACAACACTATTTCGTTTAATATGAACACAGTTTATGATGTTGATTGAAATCGGTTCTATGCTCGTTACTATGTGATATACTTAATTGGGCGTGCTGTATAGATGTATTTTCATATTTCTAAAATAAAACAGCGTACAATCATCGAAATCATTGTTTAATAGTTAGTATATATCTTAAAATGTAAATTTGGCTTGATTAATTATTAAATGTGCCTACAAACAAGAATAAAATGTTTTATTTATAATTGTGTGGTGTTTATTATTAGGTCCCATATCATTAATTATTATTTATATCCTAACAAACCAAAAATTAAAGTTACAAGTCTGGAGTTTCTTGCATTTGACAAAAAAATTCTTTTCATTTACCTTTTGTTCGATTCGTCCAGTGTGAAATTTTCAAAAACCGACTTTCATAGAGGGTGGTGGTACTATTAGAGAGATGTTTTACCAAAAATAAATTGATATATATCAACTATATTATAACGAAACAAAATATAAAAAGTAATAACTATGGATTAAGACAAAAATTATATATATTTATTTCCAAAATAAAATTACATAATCATCGAATAAATGTTTAGCTTCTTATGTGTGTATATTGGTCTGACCAGGTTCACCCTAGGTCATTATGTCCGCGTTGTAGGTGCAGCCTTCATCCATCTCCAAAGACTGCAACTCTCGCTCGGTCACTTTAACCAAACAGCTATCTTTGTAAGAGAAATAATATTTCGTTTGAACACTCGTCTAAGAAACACTGTTGTGTCTGGTCGTCCATGAGAGGAATAAAAATGATACTATTTTTAATTTTTACAGAAGACAGTATATATAAAAAATAGAATGGATATTTACTGCTTTAAGTGCAAAAAGCGTACGCCGTCCTTAGGAGCGGAAAGGATAAGGGTGAACAATAGATCGCAAAACGCTTGGCGGATATCGTGTGTGTGCGGCGATTGTGGAACAAAAAAATCCCTGTTTGTGAAACCACAAGTTGATGTAGACGAAGGATCAGAGTAATAGCGGACGTATCAATTTGATTATCTCCGATTCGGTGAGCTGTTTTGACATGTCAAAGAATTTATGAGATATTTTGGTATTGTACAGTTTCCACAGGGTGTCGGCGTTCATGAAGCATGTCTCGTGTTGGCCGGAGCCATCAGCTTTAAAAACTTTGGTCGGCACGTACGGCGGCCTACAGACATGTTCTGCGTTTTCTAGATCGTCGTGTATATACGTCTCGTTTTGCGTCATCATACCGGAAAGGCCGTGTGGTTTCGATTTGAACAACAATAAAGCATTGCCGATACTTCCCACATCGATGCCGTGTCGGGAAGAAAATGAAGCAAAAACGTAGTGTTTATTGAGAAACGGATTCTTCACCACCAAAAAGAGCAGAGAGCAGATGAAAACCACAACGCTGCCGGTAGCCAAAACATTTCTGTTTATTAGGAGCATTTTTTTAAAATAAAATTCTCTAACAATATTAAAATAGCCGTCAAGCTTTGATACTAACGAGTAAAATTGTTTTTCAACAAAAAAGTTTCGTATAAGTTTCCAGTGTGTCCAAATCGTTATATCAAAATTTGTGGCTGACTGTATGATCGTCGTGCGCGTAGTGTTGAAAAGTTTTTTATTCACAACAAAATAGAACAGTTTATACCGTTTTCCACACGCTGCTGAATATGTTTGTTCGACCATGAGGTCGGATTCTATCGTTTCACTGCCGAAATCGATTCCAGTCTCTTCTTGCAACTCTCGTACAGCGGCCTGTAGTTGTGTTTCTCCCGTTTCTTTAGCACCTTTTGGAAACTCTAGGAAACATTCGTGTCTAACTCCGGGACACATTATTTGTGGAGATTGTATTTCATTCACCACAAAATTGTTCAACCGATTATTGAGGTAATACGGGCTGCGGTGTACAACTAGACAGTACAGTTACCGCCGATCAAACCGTATCGGCGTCTGATTTTACTCCTCATATCAGCGATAATGCGTTGTCGGGCAATTTGTACGCGGATAAATATCTTAACGTGTTCTCGATTTGTGTTTTGTCGGCTGAAAGAAACTCGTAATTCAGCCCGATATATTCCCTGATAAAGTGCAGTTGTTTATCAGTGTACGAGCTGGTAAAGAATATATATAGAAAAAGGAAATTGACAAACAGAGCTACGGCCGAATAAATGCTCATTTCTTTTTTTATCGGAACCAAATTTCTATACGAATCTGTCATATTTTCAAAGCTGTATAATTTCAAAATATAAAATTGCACAAGTTGAGTCTTCTTATTTTTGGTATCTAGTATATAGGATTTTAAATTTATAAACTTCTTTTTAATGCTCGTGTCGCAAGACAAGAGTAACCAAATATTATAATGATGGAAGTATTAAAATTACGAAAAAATAATCAACCGAAATCTTAACCGAAGACTTTAATTAGTTAGTTACAAGGATTTATTAAATCTCTGAAAGTGGTTTTTTTTTAAATTTATTAGTTGATCGCCTAGGTATCACAATGTCTTTGAGAAATTGTAAGGAATGAAAATGAGGCCATCTAGTTGTATTGTTTATGTATCCCGGAATTTCAGAATATGTTGGTGAAATTTTGCCATACTCTACAGCTAACTGGTCTCTCAGATACTTCCACTTCTTTCTCAGTTTTAATTCTGTAAAATATAAAACCAACTTTAAATAACTGTAAATATGTTATTTAACAAATAATCCGAATATAAACATATTCGTATATGACATCTTAAACAATAGAATTAAAATTTTTTAAACTGAAAAACTTATTCGGCGTTTTGAAGGATTTTGTGGATATTATTTTACAAATTAGCTACAATTGATATTGAAAATTATAAGAATTATAGTGGCGGATGACTCTTAAAGCTACTGATATTTACTGGTTAATTTATGTCTTGCAAAACAGTCATATATAAAACCAAAAAGGGTTAATCTATAATAACGAATCAGATATTTCGAACCCCAAAGATATACCTGATACCATTACAAATGCTTTTCATGTAGGCCTAGTCATAAAACGTGAAACATACATATTTCTTACAAAATGGAACTTTTTCGGCGAAAACAGCTTAATGGCTTTAACAGACTTTGTGTAGAGCTACAACAACTTAGTAATATACTTCTGACTTATTAAATTGGTACTGACGTTTACTATTTGAAATATACTTTACTTCAGAAAATGTACCGTAAATCTTTCTATATCTAACTTTCATAAGGACGGCTACGATTGGAACTGACTTAAGATATAGCCTGCTATCTATCAAACTTAAAAGCATTATTATCAGAGCAAAAACTAACGGAGAAGTTCCAAAAAACTATTCTTTAATTAACAATTTATACCTAATTATTTTTGCTATCTATAATGGTAAATTGACTTACCCGCCTTTTTTCTATCTGAAATATCCATTTCTTTAAACCGTGGTACAAATTTAACGCATAACTCATTCCAGGCGGATGTTTTCTTTATGGGGTCCCTATAGGTGTCTGACCGTATGTCCCAAATTGCAGGCCGGGCTTCTATTTCTGATATAAAATACCCAATATCCATCTTCAATGAATCAGTCTCAGACTGATTACTACAATGTTGTGAAAGTGTAATGGAGTGAGATCCTTTACTCCCATAAGTTTCTTCGATGTTTCTTTGTTGTTGCGGCTTAATACAATATGATGCCGTTCTCTTGGACAATTTCTGACCGTCACTTAGTTGTTCCTTAATGGGGATGGGTCCCATACTCCGGTAAGGATTCTGATGTTGTTGTTGTTGTGGTGTAGTGTAGTCAGACACCACGTTCGGGTAAAGTTTTTCATTAACGCTTTGATATTGTTTAATTGAATCAGGCATCATACTCGGGGAACGGTCTTCATATACGCAATATTGTGATGTTAACGATTCAGATGCTGTCCCCTGAGAAAGCGCCAGTTGTTCTTTCAAGTATATATCAAATTCCTCGAAAACCTTTCCAATCGGGCGGTAGGTGTACGTACCTTTGTGTATTGTTGGTATTGAACTTTTTTTTTTCTTCTTCTCCAATTTCTTTTTGCATTTCATACAAACCAAAACTTCTGTATCTGCATCATCATGGGCTGTCTCCGTCATCGACCGTACGCTCATGACAACAAAATTAATATATTAAGTTGACCATCCATCAAGACGGTTTTTATAGTTTTATGTCTGTTCGATTTCCCGCGGGGGATATCTTGAATTTTTAAACACAATGAAATTACCCGCGACGGATAACTATTGAATTTAATAAAACGGCAAATAAACGATTGTTTCCGGAGAACCAGATTGCGTTGATAAGATAGCCGGCAATCACGGCTAAACGATTGACTGATTGTAACTGGCAATTTAAGGCAATTAAGAACGACTGACAAATTAAACAACAAAATGAATTAAATGACATCAAAGGAAATATAGGAAGGCTCTCGCAGTCAACAAAAAATACAACAAATATTTAGCACTTACCTCGATTAAGTCTTGAAGTTTTGCGCACTGGTAGATAACGCGTGAATAATAGATTGTAAAGTTGCTAAAACATAATTTGCAAATTATATCAGTTAAAAATGCATAATACACCATGAAATTCGCACAATTAGAGTTCTCATACAGAGATCGAACAAAGTACATCCACGCGGACATACATTCAAACAGAACGGTCATAGCACGCCACTAATGACCGGAACGAAAGAGTGCCTCAACATGCTACATCGCCTGCTAACTTGCGAGAGTCTGGAAGACAAAGGATGTAAAGAACGGTAGAAGGGGCAGAAAGAATGACGTGTGTGATGTCATAGGAACTATTTTATTTGGAAGATTTGAAATACTAAAGGAGCGGGAAATTGAGTACGCAATTGCCAGAGAGTTGCCTTAACAATGTCTCTGTATCATCTGTTTCAATTTTATCTGTAGGTGTCGAACAACTTACACAAACAAACTTTAAATAGGATAAAAACTGCTTTATTCATTTAGAAATTGTAAAATTTAAATATGATACTGCTTGTTCATCGAGTCTAGTAATAGTAATTATAGGATTAAACAGAAGTTGAATTTTTAATTTCTTCAAAAGCTCCCCAAGCAGTGTTTCATTAATACATAAAACGTAAATTGTAAAATATAATATGATTCAACCAATATGATATTCCTTTTAAAAAAAAAATGTAAAATTATTATATGGTTCAAACTCGTACAATAAAACTTAACCATACTTTTGAAAAAAAACCGAAGGCCTATAAATATATTCTAAAATTTGTAATGGTCTCGAATTTCTAAACTAAAAAATAGTTTTGGATTTGTTTAGTTTTTGTTTTCTCTGGTCAGATTGGGATGGGTTTAGCTGTCTGTATTTGCGTCTGGAGTGATTTGTGTCTGAGTATAGTTTTGGATTTGTTTAGTTTTAGTTTTCTGTGGTCAGATTGAGATGGTTTGTTTTATTTGTGTTTGGTGTTATGGTCAGATTTGTTTGGATGGTTTTATTTGTATGGCGATTTGGTTGGTGGTGTAGATTGAGTTATTTATTTCTATTTGGTTTTGGATTTCTTTTTACTTTCTGGCTTTGTTTTTTCCTCTTCTTATTCTAATACGAAGTTGGTGATGATGATGATGATGGGTATATGTTTTATTTATTTAAATTCTAAGTTGAAAAAGATAAGTAGAGATAGATAGATAGATAGAGAGAGAGTAGTAATTTTTTCTGTTTATTAATTAAAATTTATCTGTTCTACTCATTTACTTTATTTTATGCAACAACTACATATTTGTATTTTTTATATTCTAAAATTTGTAATGGTCCGTAAAACATATTTTGGTTAAATTTGTTAATTATTATTTACTTTGTTTCAATTAATTTTATTTTGTGATAGTTTACCAGACACCAATTCACAGTTATAATTGTTAATAATGTTTTTTTCTGAAATTTTTTTTTACTAGACTGCAATGTACATATATATTTATAATATATATAGTTTTTTTTTTAAAAAAGGATATGGTTAATTTCAGTTAATTGATGAGATAATCAATTCATTTAGTATTTTTTTGTCTAAAAATAAAAATTTAACTGTTTTACTCACCAATAACAATTTTTGTACACATAAAAAAATCTTATGATAAGATTTTATAAGATATAGGTTAGTAAAAAAAGATTACTGTGTTGAATATATATCATATACGCCTACTTATTTTTCCACGTCGACTTAAACGCATTATATATTTATGAGTGTCATCATATGTTACAAACACCCTATTTGAGAAGTTATATATTTTTCGATTCAAATGATCAATCACTTTTTTTTGTAAAACTTGATAAACGCTTAGCTCCTCTATCCAATAACATTCATCATATTTTTGTTTAATAATACAATATAATTTACATTCACTTGCTTTGAACATAGGATTTTGTGCATAATATAGCACCGTATCAAGATCGTAGTAGCGAGGCATTCTTTTATTCAATAAAGTATTAAATATCGTACACCACGACATAACTTGTAACGAATAACAATTGTATACATCCTCCATACTGTATCATCGACAATAATTATTTACTGATCTCCAACCATCCCCTTTATATATAGAGATAACACTCTCAACCCCATATCACAAACACAATTCTCTCTCTATCCTCTTCCCAAATTAGAGTTTATATAAATAAAACATATACCCATCATCATCATCGTCACCAACTATGTATTAGAATAAGAAGAAGAAAAGAGCCAGAATGTTAAAAACAAATCCAAATACAAATAACTAAATAACCCAAATCACTATACAAATAAAACAACCCAATTAAACAACAAACCAAATCGAAAAAAATCCAAATACAAATAAATAAACACACCAATAAAAAAAACTGACTATCTGACTAACAACTTAAGCGTAACTGTTAATCAACCACCACCACCACCATCATCACCACCTACATCAACACCAACTCATCCTCCATCTATAAACTGTACTGAATAAGGAGAATTAATCGATTCACCAAAACCGACAACACCACCAACATTATTCATCGGCACTATATATATATATTTATAACACCCTATTTGAGAACATTCCCTTTTCTGACCATACAATCTAACTACCTTACCATATAATCTGACTACCTGACTGAAAAAAATCTGACTACCTGACTATACAATCTGACTATCTCACCACACACAATCTGACTATCTGACCGTAAAAAAAATCTAACTGTCTCACTAAAAAAAAAATCTGACTACCTGACCACACAATCTCACTACCTGACTAAAAAAATCTGACTATCTGACCACACACACAATCTAACAACCTGACTATACAATCTAACTACCTCACCATAAAAACAAATCTGACTACCTGACTATACAATCTCACTATCTGACCACACACACACACACACACAATCTGACTATCTCACCGTAAAAAAATCTGACTATCTTACCAAATATTCTCACTACAAAAAAAACCTAGATACCTTCACCATCTACATCACAATCAACATACAAATAAAACCAACTAAACAACAGCAAATCTGACCATAACACCAAACACAAATAAAGAAAACTAAAACTACCACAATCTGACCAAAGAAAACTAAACCTAAATAAACCCTAAACATTTTCTGACTTGAATAGACCTAATTATTTCCTACTGTTTACTGAGTGTATTTTACTGAAGGTAATAGTAGTATATATTTAACGAACGATGTTCAGATTAAATAGATGGACTATTTTCTGTTTAAATTATTTAAATTGGCCATGTTAAACACCAAAATAACCCATTATCTGCCGAAGGTAATGTGACATATCTTTTATCTCATTCATATGAGTCACTCAACCACATTAGCAAAACGTTCATTCGATTGTAAAAATTTTTAGATATCAACGAATAATTAATTAATTTCTAATAATAATAAAGAGTAACTACCGAGTCTTATAAAAATCTTTGTAATATATACAAAAGTTTCAGAAGCTGTGATTAGGGTTGTTTTTATTCTTTTGTTGGGAAATAGAATTATGGTACTTAGATAACGAAAATTATTTAAAAATATGAAGTTGTTTTTTCGAACAAAATAAGTAATTATATAAATCGCTGGACTAAATAAAATGTTAAATAAGGCGGTGACAATATTATAAAAATATTTTTACGTCCTTAAAATATTCTATAAAAGAAAATTGTGGTTGTTTAGAAAAAAAAACTAATCATCATAAATAATTTTAACAGTTTATTTTTCAAAATAAGAAAATTATAAATAAAATAAATATTTCCAAAATTTTTTTAAACAAAAATGTTATACTTTTTAACACAAACCTAATATGAATCAGTATACCGTAAAATAACGAAATACGGATATTATAATAATTCTAACCACAGAATTTTTCTGATTATACCTCCCATACGCATCGCTCGTACAGCTCGTAGAATTATTTTCAGCGCCCGTTCAACTACAATCCCTCTGTCACCTTTGGTGAACCTCATAAAAGCCTGTCATATTATTGGCAATACAATACTGTCTCATCCTTCCCAGAACATTACACATTTCCTTCATAGTCCAACTCTATAATAAACTGCTTCAGGTCGTGTAATACTTTTTTGTATGTCTCGTATATTGGTTTTGAATTTCTCCTCACCACAGTTGGCAACGATTTCATCACCTCTGAACACATGTAGTTGTGAATCCTTTCTTCGATGCCCGGGACTGGAGACACCCTAGCGAAGCTGCAAATCGACAAGCATTTGTTTGTAGTGTTCCTCTTTGAGGTTTTCGTAACGCTATTGTGTGGCCATTTGATGCCGAGCCTCCAATATGTCGCCAGACAACCCAGAAAATAGACCAAGTTGCAGATGTACGCGGTGATGTCGATATGCGCCTGTTTTTGTATCAGTTTAGCACAGTACGTTTTCATTTTAGACGCCGGTATGAGTTCGTCGCCAGCATAGGTAGTGGACTTTTTATGTTGTCGCTCGGCTGCCAGCAACGGGTGAATGCGTTTAGAAAACAGGTTAAAAAGCTGTTTACCGGGTATCGGGTGGGAAAAACTAAGAATATAGTTGTAGGAACAGCACAAGATGCGCTCGGTATATTCGTCAACCAAAAGCAAATCTTCCGATAAACAATACGGGAACATGTGAAACGGTATCAAGTCTATAATGCTGTCAATATATCCAACTATAATCGCACCGGAGAATGGCATCTTCCTCGTAAAGTCGCCGAGCGTTGTCAGCTTGCGTGGATGGACAAATTCCGATACAAACAAGCCGGGATATAGAAATTTTCGTTTCGTTTCTTTTTCCGGAATAAGGTTGATCTTTTCGCCGCGGTTAGAAGCCCAAGGGAATCCGGTAGTCTCGTCAAAGGCCAGGATGTTGTTTGTGGCGTAGAGCAATCTGCGACCGTCGTTCGATATATATAAAAACGTTTCAGCGTTATTGGAGGAGTCGTGACAGCTGCCGGTAAATCGATTATACCAGTTACATTGGGTGATCCAAAGCGGGTCTATCGTATCGACCAGACATTTCAGGTAACAATGTCCTACAAAGTCTTTAGTCATTTTTAATTCGTTTCTGAACCGTCGGTGTCGTAGAAGAAGATTCTCTCTTGTAACCACGATTCAGGTTCGTGTTGAACATTGTAGTTACTTCTTCAGACTCACCGTCTGTTATATCCACGGTTACGTCGCCCATTCTATTGTTTCTATGTCGGATACAATCTTTATTTGTAGAGCCGTAAAAAATAAAAAATTTTTGCAGAGATATTGTCAACTTCATTTTGCTGTTTTATCTTTCTTTTAGCGGAATGCGGCGACAAGACAACCCAACGAAACCAAAAGTCCAATTATTGCTATCAGCTTCCCTACGTTCATTTTTATAATAAACAGGCTAAAACGATCTGTACGAGCTAATGCGTTGAGCGAAAACAACCGTATAGCTAAGTGGTAAAAACGTCCCTTCCATCAGCGGCACGTTATATCTTAAGATCCTCTGCATACGTTTCCAAATCAGATCGTTTCGATTGCTTTCCATTCTCATTGGTTTGTTTTTTTAAATCGACTTACATGAAACTTTCCGATATCAATTCCCATGAGTCGAATTTCTCGTCAAAACCCAACCAGCGCACTTTCATACGATTTCCTTTCTTTTGTAGAACGCGTTCCACTAAATAAACACCGTCGTGTTTCACTTTCGCCAGTTCTTCTTCGTAAAACTGGCCCAGGATTGGGTTGTCGCTCGAATCGATGATTCTATAGGTTACGGGAATGAATTTGTCGATCACTTCGGCTACTGTGTAAATCGCCGGAGTCCAGTTGTACGTATAGCCCTTTTCAAACGTCTGCTTCAATCGACTGATTCTCACTTTGTCTCCCACTTTGAATTTTGGCGACTTTCGTTTTCGTTTGGGCGCCGGTCGGATTTCATTTATCCTCTGCAATATCTCTTCCTCGTTCTGTTTGCCGACATCCAACGGCCTACACCCGATGGTTCTGTGGATTCTGTTGTTATATCGGTCTACAATATCATCCAAAAAATCTATCCATCTCCTGTGTCCTCTTATGAAAAATTCTTTGTATATCCACAGCTTTAGCGTCCGTATGACCCTTTCGGCTATCTGGCTTTTTGTATCGGAGTGAGTGCTGTAGTGGTTGATGTTATATTTTTCCATCAGCCGTCCGAACACGACGTTGTAGAATTCCGTTCCCTTATCGCTCTGGATGTTTTTTGGTGGAGTAGGAATGGTCTTCAGTATACCCTCAAGTGCCTCGGAAATCTGCTCGCCGGTTTTATTTTTCACGGGTATACACCACAAACGTTTTGAAAAACAATCAATAGCCACTAGAACGTACCTGTGTCCGCGGTTTTGCCGGACATCGTCAGGAAATTCCATAAGATCAATTTGAACCAAATCGCCGATCCCTTTCAGGATCACCCGACGTCTTGGAAATTTAAGCCTGCGCTGTTTGAACAGTTCGTTCACCACGTCGAGTTTTTCTTGGGACATTGTCTTTTTTTGAAATGATTCTTTAAAAAATGGACTTTATGTTGTGGTTGCACGACGACGCCGTATATTTCGGAGAAATTCATGGGTTGTCATTGGTCAAACAACATCCCGACGTTGCGCCTATCCTTCCAAAGGTATACAAACACTGTTCGCACGAGTTTTCACATCCCGATGGAATTCAATTTGCAGTAGACACAAAAGAAGGTACTATATTAAAACACACTTGTTTTACAAAATCAGTTGCCGATGTTATTCAACACAGCAATTTGGCAAACTTACCGGTTAGATCTGTGGAGAACGGCGTCGGATCTTCCACGCTGGCCGCTCTATTTTTTGCCATTTATGCCGTTCTTTTGTATATAAGAATAAAATGATTGACTCCGAATAAAAAATGTACCTCGCCATATGTAAGATGATCGACTCAAAGGTCACAGAAATTATTTTCCTTGCTGACAAATGGCAACAATATCTAGACTTATTGCTTTCTCTGTATTCAAAATGGAGTGAGTTTTTAGATGAGCTGAAACTTTTTCTCGAAGGCCATTACGAGAACGTGTCGGGATTCCAAAACCTCGACTACTACCGATTCGTTTACTGCATAGCCGATACTGTAGAAATAGGATTGAGGAAAATAATAGAGCATGAATACGAGGTGATAAAATACATCAGAGAGTTGCATTTCATCTTATCGACGTTAGACTCATTTGTAACTTTTCGAGGATTAAACTCCAAAAAAATAATCGAAGAGTTTTCCAGAAAAAACACCAACTGGAATGTTAAACGTGGGCACGTAAAAGTGAATATAGACAGAATAAAAACAATAAAAGATAAATGTCAGGATCGGTGGAGTTTGCGCAGGGTAAATAAATAAAAAAACAACAATGATTTCAAATTAATTTATACGATTTATTCAATGAAATTTGATACTGTAATTATAAAAAGTGTCAACAATAAATTGGTTGTGTTTCACATCCGAAGATATAGGAAAAATTAATAAGTCCGGTATTTGTAGGAGATCAATATTTTCGGTCAGTTTGACCCCATAACATATGAGATATGTTGAATTTTTTAAGTAGTTCAGAAGGAAATTACTATACAATACGAAGCTGTTTGAAAATACCGGCAGCCATATATGGTCAAACTGTTGAAATTCCCTTACGTATTTCCATTGTCTTGTATGATGCGACAACGATTTCAGATCCCCTTCGTCCAAAGATGGGGCGTCGACCAGGACCTTTACTTTCGAACTTGTTGTTATTCTCGGGAGAAATTTGCGAACATTTTCTTCTGAATTTTGAAACACCTTCATGCTTACGTCTTTGAAAAAAAAATGTATATCGTTGTGTTGTGGAGCATCGCTACGGTTTCGATTGTAATCATCATGATAGATGTCATACTGTCCAGATATATGGACGTTGGTATCGTTAAGCTTGTTGTCAGCGCCGGTCTCCATGTCTTGTCTAGTATATTTTTGTCTGCGTATTTAAATACAAACTATGTTTTAATTAAGAAAACGCCAAACAACACCAGCCCTCCGATAGTGTTATGATGATGCAGACGATTATACCGCTTGGGTCAAGGCGGTGCATTCGATTGATTTGCAAAACGTCGTCAGGATGCGTTCGAAATTGTTTTCATAATATCTTATCAGTTCCTTCATGGCGAATCGTCTCGTCTCCGACCATTCTTTGTCGCAGGATCGCTGTATTTCTTTTACCAAAACGGGATGACAAGCGCTGAAGAAGTTCAAGTACGGCATGTTCATGAGACTTCCAATCTGTGTCACGACATTGAAGGCCGTTATGCCTAGGGTTAATACGGGTAGGGTGTCATATTTTCTTTCTCTTCTCAGCAAGTTCAGCACGTTGAGTAGAAATCTACTGTAGATTTCGAGATCCGTTTGAAAACTGTTGGGTGTTTTCGACCGGATCATTGGAGTTTTGATTACGGCAATATGACACTTATTAAGTGCCTTCAAGAGTTTGGTTATTTTATTGCTGTTGTCCGTTAGATTATGGGACACTCTTGTACCAGTCATATAGTTTTCATCTTCCATGTGGTATAGTTGATCGTTGTTGAATCCCACTATAACTGCGCAGATATACTCCTTCTTGAACTCGGCCAAAAACATACTACGCATTCTGATATATAATCCGTGAGATATAGATGTCCCATGTTCTTTTTCCAACTCTTCAATATATTTAAAAAAAATATGTTCCATTATCTCTTGTCGACTAACTGACTTGATAGACTGACTACCTCTTGAACGTTTGGTCTGTTTATATAGCAGCTGAAATCAATAATCAAACAAAAAAAAACGATAATGTTAATCTGTTCGAATGTTTCGTCCAAAATTACAACTCACCAAACAAAATGTAAACCGAATCAATATCAATATCTGTACTTTGAACTGAACTGCAAA
Organism: Catonia carolina; assembly: GCA_035578175.1. NCBI lineage: Eukaryota > Metazoa > Arthropoda > Insecta > Hemiptera > Achilidae > Catonia > Catonia carolina. The sequence continues at coordinate 145,999,789 of JAQMRL010000001.1, read as the reverse complement.
CACCCAGTGGACCACGTCACTATAAATCTCATGATTCGAGCCAACTTGGTAAAGGTGTACGACTGCACGAATCTCGCCGATATCATCGAGAAGGCTTCACACAACGATGACAGGATAATGAGGTATTTTTTTGGTAACAAAAAATGTTGATCGTCGCCGTACTGGTGTTTTTCGTGGTTTTTATATTCATAAAGATACTTCTCAATTTGAAACACAAATGGCGCGTTAAGTACGACAACCGAGTCGGTATGACGCAGTTGAGATCTTTTGCTGACGGTAAAACATTAAACGCGAAAGAGTTTACCAGTGTTGCCGCCAAAATTTCTAACAACTTCGAGATAGTGGACAAAGGTGAGAGAAAATACGAGCTGCAGGTCGGCGGGGAAGGATCGGCGCCGATCGAGAGATGGTGTCCGGAGGGGTTTGTTTTCGCCGAGTCTGCTGGGTGTGTGAAGGAAAATATCTGCTACAGAAAACAATCCGGCCAATACGTCTTGGATCGTGCGGACGCAAAGAATATATTCGAGTGCGAAGGTGACAATAAAATCAGACGGGTTCACGTCTGCGGCGAGCATGGTTACATACCAAACGGTAGATATCCGTGTGGTGCTTTAAACTATTGCCTCCTGAGTCCGGACGGTACCGTAAATCACAACTCGAACCTGCCATATTACCAATACACAGAATGCGTGAATGGTTTACCCGAAACGCGTTCGTGCAAATATGCAGAGAAACAGTATTTTGATCCGGACACACTGACCTGTTCTGACTTGCCGAACGAATGCTTGACGGTCGCCAAAAACGAAGTTTTCGTTTTCACTGACAACTATTCGGGTAAAATCGTTAATTGTCTAGTTGGGGCAGACGACCAATTATCTATCAGCTATATTGACGATAAAGTGGCGAGGTCGTTGGTCAAGCGTAAAGGATGTGATTCTACTTCGCGTACACCCGCAGCGATTCCGCCGTTATGGACTAAATCCCCTGCGTATAATACATGTGTCGATTACTCTACAGTAACTACATCATGTCCGCCGGATTGTAGATCGGCCCATACTCAGTTCAAACAGTTACAGGATTACAATATAACGAAAAATTCGGAATATTTCGATCTGTATTTGCAAACCCCTGACATGCGATGTATAACCGTTTTCGACGAAAACCTGCAGAAATGCGTCCCGTTCGATTTGGATGAGCACTTTAACGGTGGTATCCCGTTGGTGTATAAACCTCCATTAGATCGATATTTTCATTTACCGCTGAAAAAATTAAATCTTCTAAATCTTGAAATAGAAGAAGAAAATCGCATTGTAGACCCGACTCACAAAGAATTTGCAATATTGAAACCGGAAATTGGTGATTTTGTCTTGCCGACCCAAGACGATAGTCCTTATTATCGCGGCGCTTATAGCAGGATTGCGAATACTCTTAATATCAGTATTAGATTGTTCAACGGTGATAAGTTCACACGACCCGTGAATACAATCGAAAGATATTGTTTATATTACACTCCGACTGACCTTGCTGCGGTGGAGCACATAATATTTGGTAAAAAATTAATCTCGTGTTTGAGGAATTTGCCAATAAATGTTGATGTCGATTACAAGGAAACTATACAAAAAAACCGCACATCAAGTAATGAAAAGCCGGGTAATTGTCGACGCGGTAGAACTGATCATAAATTTGTTAAAGACCTGTGCGCCGACAACTCGTGTACACGTACGATGTTTATGTTGCCTAGTAGAAACAGTTTTATTGAAGAACTTCCATATTGTCGCAAAGGAATAGAGGAAATAGACACACACGCGGTCGGTGTGAATTATGTCAACAAATACGTGAGATGTGACAGATCTATGCGACTCGATACAATCAGTAACAAACATTCCATTACATCCTTCAAGACGCCATCATGCTCTGATCGGTCGGGAAATGTACGTAGCCATATTATATATAATTATGAGTATGTATGCAAAGAAAACAATCAGTTTTCATTACCCGACAGTAAAAATTTAAGTGTTAAAAGGTACGTAATAATATTTAGCCAGCATTCGGAGAGGTTACCACGAACTAAAGAAATAACTAATGAACTCGAATGGGCATTTTGCAGGCTTTTACCTTAACTTATATAAAAGGACAGCGGAAAAATATTTAGTGAAATGCTATAACAGCGCTATCAAAAAGTTTAAAAACGATTTACAATCTCATAAATAAAGCATAAACGTGTCAGGAAAAATTCTTTCACCACCCTTTTTAACGACCAACAAAATCGGCCATTGTAACAAACTTATATCTATAATAAACAACAATACTGAAGCGTCGCGTTTAAAATGCGTAGATTTCAATCCGTCTCTAGTCGAGTTTGAATTGTTTCAGAAAAAACCGTGTTCAGCAGGCGTTCATTTTTCACCGCCCGGTCTGTAAAAGTATCCTATCCGGAAATCGAATCCAACGAAATTATACAAAACCGTGGTGTGTATGACAATATGAAGGAACCGGAGACCCTTCCATATCAGACCGTTGGTGAGGTGGCGATTTACAGAATTGGGAAAAATCTTACATCTCGAAATTTTTTACGTAGCTCGTTATAATCGGTAGTATAGATTTCAATATGTACTCGATAACATGTGAGAAAGTGTTACTGGATTTTAAAAAGTAGTATATCGTTTCGTCGTTTAAAGCGAAAATATCGAAGGTGGGATTCGATTGCAAAGTACGCAGGTAGTGTAAAAATGGATTGATAAATTTGTGTAAAATTTTTATATCGTCTTTGATTCTCTCGTTCACTGTTTCTTCGCTCCTGATCTTGATGCCCTGTAACTCTAAATTTTCGAATGCGGAATACGATTTGATTTTTCCCAGCCTGATGGTGAGCATAGCAAAGGCGTATATGCTAATATAATACAGTAATTCTGGCTTTTTCCTCTTGGCGAATACGTTTCTCATATAGGCCAAGAAATGGTCGAACGTTTCGCAGTCAGAGTAGAGGGCTTTCATGTTGTGCAGGATGAAATTCACGAGATCTGTGAATTCGGACACAACAAAATTTTCACTTATCTGAGCCACTTTTAGATGCAGAACGTGGCTGCTACGACATTTGCTCTTCAACGCTTTCTGATATTTCTGATCGGCGTAGTTGAACAATTCTTCTGTCGGTTCCAGTTCGGCCGTGGGTTTATGAGCGGCCACCGTCACAAATTGCAATAAAGGTAGAATACCGGTATATTCATTAAGCGAAGCGCCGGTGTCTTGCAGGAAATATATGAAAACCACTGAAGCGGACAACAGGGCCCGAAAATCCACGTAGGCGGCTTCCCAAGCACAGACGATCCGCATGACGCTGTTCAATACGGCGAAACATTCTGTGGGATGTTGCATGTCGTTGTAACAATCTTCCCACGATTCGTAGGTAGGCAGTGGAAATCTATGTTTATCGACCACCAGATTCCACCAGGTGACGTTGTCGAGATTAGTGGGGAAATCGAACAGTCCCGATGTTTCGTTGATGTGGTTTTTATCGTCCGTATTCAGGCGGTCGAGGTTTACGTTCAAAGTTTTAAACAGATTGTATACTGGAAATTTTTCCTCCGGTTCGAAAGGCACATACTTTCCGTGGCACCGCGACGAAACGAAATGATACCATTTGGCCAGTCTCTTCAAAGATGTGAAGGACTTAACGTCACTGTTGCTGTACAACGCAGCGTCCAGCAAACATATTGTTGGGATTAAACTTTTACCACTGGACACCCAGGCCATTCTCAAGATGTTTTCAAACGAGAAATTAAGGCCCTGAATTCTGATCAACTGACTATTTGTCAAAAGCGTCGCATAATCTATATACGCTTCGACTATTGCCGCGTTGTTTTTGTTCTTCAGCACGTAGCTCGTGTCAGTCTCGTCAACTAGCACAGGAACGTCTTTATAATGGCAAACACCATCAATGAAATTTATATGTTCCATTTTTTTAATATCGGATGAATAGTAGTCACAATTTATATGGACCCACATAATTACCAAATCTTATCTGCCTTGCGCATGCCGCATTAAACTCTAGTGTATTTTTTGTAAATTTTTATTGTATTCATTTTAATTATGTACTTAATTGCACGTGAATTAATATACAATTAAATTTCTCCATTCTGCGTAAGAAATAAAAAGATCTACATCCCACATTTTGCCGACAGTATTTGCTGAACTAACCAACAGTAATGTTTCTATATAAAAACCATAATTTCGACACCCACAGACTTATTACATACTTTATGAGCGCGTTGACAGACGTTGAATAACAGTCGATAATTTTCATTTAGTTGACTACCAACGTTTTCCCTTATGCTCAAATAACTAGTCAGATAGCAGCCAGATAATCAATCAGAAAAATAGTCAAGAAAATATACAGACAGATAACTAATTAGATAGTCAGGCAGTCACATAGCCAGTCAGGTGGTTATCAGATAAGCAGTGAAGTAGTCAGGCAGGTAGTCAGTAAGATAGATAGGAGTCAAGTATCTAGAGAAGCAGTCAGTTGAAAAACGAGACGGTCAGGTAATCGGTTGATAGTATGACAGATAGGCAGTCAGACAGGTTGACAGAAAACCAGTCAGGTAAGCAAATAAGCAGACAGTCAGATAACCAGTCGATAGTCTGACAAATAGGCAGTCAGACATGTGGCCAGAAAACCAGTCAGGTAAGAAGATAAACAGTCAGTCAGATAACCAGTCGTGTAGTCAAGGCATCGGTGGACTGTTGTACTCGCTTTTATGGTATTTAACTAATATCTTTAAATTTTATCTGCTTACTTTCAAATAAGAAAAATTGTTTCAGTTGGCTTCATAATATAAATAAATCGTAATATTCTACTATTCTCTTTTAATGCTTTTGTAATTGGTTAAAGTCACATAACCAACGAGTCAGTAAGATATCCGTCGATTGTCTGGCAGGTAGGGAGTCAGGTTATTAGATAACAAGTCAGTCAGACAGATAACCAGTCAAACAGTCAGGACATCGATGCAAATTTATACTATCTTTTACAGTTAATAACTAATTTCTTTAAATTTTATCTGCTTACTTTAAAATAAATTAAAAGGCTCTAATAATTTATTTAAGTCTATTGTATTTGGTCCGAATTATTTAAAAAAAATTATATACTTGCAAGTAAGGATTTCAGAGAAGCAGTCAGATAACCAACGAGTCAGTCAGATAGCCAGTCGATGGTCTGGCAGATAAGCAGTCAGGTTATCAGATACCCAGTGTAATACTTTACCAAAAAAATTTCATTTCGTTTATTTGGTAAAATAATAAAATCTGTTTCATTATTTAATTTTTTTATTCAAGCACATATGTTTTTCAGTTCTTTCATAATAGTATTTCATATTCTTTTTCTTAGGCTTTACATTTTACGTTTTATTTCAATCGTTTTCACGTAGGCTGCCTTTTGGATTGTATGAATCCGCATTTTGGAATCTCTGTTGCCTATTAGGCTAATAGAGTTTTCCCTTTTACTCTGTTCAAGCCGGGCTGGGGTTTAATTCAGACAAAAAGTTTCTTAAAATTCTTTTTTTATACCTCTGTCTGGGGACCAATAGATATGTGAATTTCTTTAAGTAAAAACTCAGTTATATTTTTAAATATTCTCAATACTTTAGTTTATTTGCTCTTTCAGTTATTTTACAAAAATTCCTACTATTAAAAGTAAATTGTTTTTAAATTTTTCTATTTTACTTTTGATCACAATGTTTTATTCCAAATTTTTCTTTTACAGTATTTATCTTTAGATTTTTCTATATTTAATAAAATATAAAATTTAAATTCGTATTAAGAAAATTCAGATATGCAGGAAAGCATTCAGATTGTAACATCTGATTTCAGATTGTTACTTATTTTAGGGTTTTGTTGGCGTAGTTTATTGTTTTGGTTTCCATTTACTCGTTTCTACGGGCGACGTTTATTAACTTGCCGTCCGGTGGCGCGCTCTACCTTTTTTTCTACGAACTGCGTTCGGCCCTCGTGTTGAGCTGCCTCCATGAGCATGACTGGCCACACTCTCTGTCGTAATTTCACCGAGTAAAGTGCAGTAGATATGTAATAATTTTATTACTTGAATTCTATAATTTTAATACTTTTGGAAAAGTATTTCTTCGGCCCAGTTATTAAAATGGGTTGGAGTCCGTGGATGGAAACATCCGTTTAATAACCAATCACCATTCATAATCAGCTTTGTACATGGATGTTCGACTCCCGAACATGACAATATTTTCACCTAACCTGTATCCTGTAATTTGATGTGCGGTGTTTCCTGGTCATTTGATGCCTAGAGTGCTTAAATGTGGTTAAATTATTTATTTATATTATACAAATTTTTGTTTTCCTGATTCATCTTTAATTAAAGTTTTTTTTTTTTGGTTTAACGTCCGACTGTTCTGCAATTACTGTTAATGCAGACGGTGAAGTATGAAATGATATTTTGTAACGTATAAAAAACGCCGTGCCTGAATGGGATTCGAACCCAAGACCGCATGATGAGAGGCGAGCACGTTACCAACTGCGCCAATGCGGCCGGCAATTAAATTTTGGTATTTACCTTCTGGTGTATTTATTTATAATTTTATATTTTTTTCTTACTATTTAGCTTGGAATATTTAGATTTTATTTAAGATAACTAAAATTAAATTGAAATTATACTTTTTTGATTATTAGTTTTGTTTATTTAAAATTATTTTCGATCTAGATTAGTGAATTCAATTTTCATTAGATCTCATGTTTGTTACTGCTGCTGTTTATTAAAAAAGTAAAATTGGATGTCCATTTAAATTTTTCGTTTATGTTTTATAATATTTTATGTTAAATAATTTAAGTTTCTTTCTTTTGGTTTAACGTCCGACTGTTAAGTTTCGTTAATTAATACTAGAATTTGTCTTTGTAATATCATCATTCTTAGAAAACCCATTACAGCTCTATATATATGTTTTCTGGGTTATGCTTTACATAGATTCAGAGATATTAATTACATCCTTTTCAGATGTGTATTTAGAATTGTGAATATTTTTTTTGTGATTATTTTACTATATAACTTGGTGGTTGACACTGTTTTTCATGTTCCCCAATCAATTAGTCAAATAACCAATCAGGTAAACAGATAGCTGTCAGAAAGCAATAAGGTAGTCAGATAACCAATCAGACAGTCATTCATAACCAGTCAGGCGGACAGGTAGTAGTCAGAAAGCAATCAGCTAGTCAAATTATTAGTCAGATGATCAGTCAGAATGGCAGTCAGGCAGTAAGGTAGTCAGCCAGACAGAACAAGATAACCAATCACAAAGCAGTATTTTTTATATATAAATACAACTCTATCAATCTATCTACCCTAATTTTTTTCCAACATCTACCAATAAGAAATATTATTAAAAAGTAATTAAGCATATATGTGTTTATACATAAATTTATTTCACCGAATACTTACAAGAAAACAATATATAAAAATGCACTTGTCAGGTGTTGTCATTAAAAAAATTAAAAAAGAAACAGTATTTTTCAGTAATAGGGTAGTTGGCGAATGTTTCATTTGTTGTAGAAAAAATTCAGTGCTTACTCACATGTATTATTGTGGCCATCTGCTTTGTCACGATTGTAAAAATAATTGCAGCCTTAAATGCTTTTTATGTAGAGCGAAATCGTTCTAATCCATGAACTCGTCTATAGCCACATAGAAATGCCACAAAGTGAGATAAGCTTGAACAGTACGTTTGAATGTGTTGTGTAGAATTCTTTCTGCAATGCTTGTGAGAAGTGGATCATCATAGTTCGGCAGATCAGATATCTTGTTGGATATGCGCGTTCGAATAACAACTCGGAAATCCGCAATCGATATGTCGTAGAGAAAAGCAAAAGTGCTCACTAGTAAACGGTTATGGAAGTTGAAGCTACATTCTTGGACGAAGTCATACAGTAGACTGTTCAGCTCACTCCGGCTCTTCGTGAGGTTAACGCTATAAAAGTTCAACTCTTCACATTTTTCATCACGACCGTTGATCACCTTCGTGTCCAAATTCTCATAGTTCGACTCGTAGTACATCAGCTCATCGTAAAAATATCGGGTTCTGTTCAAAATGGTTTCCACCTTCCATTTGTCGCCGAAGAGTTCTCCATATATTCCGGCCAATGTTTGAAACAGCATTTTCTTATCTATATTTTCTTTGCTGGCGAAGTATACCACCGACGAAACAAGCCAGACAAAATACCTCGGACAGGATTTGAAGTTGAATCGATTCGCATTGTTGTTTAATTGGTCAACAAAAGCTGTGAAATTAAGAGGAGTATTGCCGCCGGAGTTATCGAGGTTTACATCAGTCATATTGTCTTCTGATTTTTCAATAGTAACTGCTTCATCGGCTTCTCTCATCTCGGTTTTATGTGATTTTGAAGATTGGTGGAAAATGGTCCAGGATACTCTCTTATATACTACTTACTCTCTGGTATTTTAGTATATTTGCGATCGTATTGTGATAAATTATCACCTCTTTATACAAACCCATTGTTAAAAATTCGGTGTTATCAACGACCGATAACGAAATAATTTTTAATACTGCGTCGGGAGTATTATTACTAATTTCGCTTTTTCGTTTCGCCAGCGCCTTGGTCAGACACTGCTTAAACACTCCTGTTGGTATAGCATGTTTAATGGCGTACGTAGCAGTAGCTAGTCGGTCGGCAAAATCGAAAGAAGATGTGTGACATATTTCACATAATTGTTCGTGAGTGTTTTTAATATCAGCGTCTAGAAATAATTTCTCGAACAGTGGAGCGTTGTTTTCTTTTAACTTAACATTTTCACCTTCAAAATTGTTCAGTAACCGCTTCGCCAATACGTCAAAAAATATTCTAGTGTTTTTCTTCAACCTGTAAATGATTTTCGATTTTTTGTGGAATCGCCTTTCAAAAACCGCATTTACTATATCGGTAGCGATTTTTTGAAGAGGCACGTTAGCTTTTACACCAAAATACACAATCACCAAAATCTCGTGGGTTAGAAATCGTGGGGTGTAAAGCAAACTCGTCCAGTTTTCATTCCTACAAGATACGGCGGCAAGTACCTTTTCGTAATCCATTATCAGGTTGGTTGTGTCTAATCCTTCTTGAACAATCTCCATGATATCGTTGCAGTACATTTATATACTCTGTTTTTATATAGAAGCCATGAAGACGACCTTGTGCGACGCTGCGCAGATCAACTCGATTGGAATATTTTAGTGTCTCACCACTCCATCAGCGAAAAAATTATTCAAGAATACGAAGAGCGAATAGATTTTAATCTACTGTGCGCAAATTACTACGATCTATCGATACGTTTTCTTAAACACTATAGAAAAAACGGTGTTTTGAATTGGAGATTGTTTTCTTTACATTACAATTTGACGACCACTTTTTTGGATGTATTTCACGAGGATATAGATCATTCAATTGTTTATGCTCGCTTGGATGATGATGAAGAACAGTTGAGTCTGGTTCCCAAAAGGCTGTTGAGGCTATATTCGTTTTAAAAGTATATGGTATAGCTCTAAACACTATAAATAATTTTGGTACATTCGATTTACTATATTGCAGAAGAGTCGGACATTAAACCAAAAAAAAAAAGAAGATTTACTATAATCTATATACCGCTAATTTCTGTTTTTAATCGAAATAGTCGGAACTATGGTTTATTTATCTGACAGACAAATAAAAAAAAATCGATAATTTTTATAATAAAATTTTATAGCAAAAGTTAGGACTTAAAATATAATACTAACTCGATACGAAATAATGGTGGGGAGTTGATACAATAAAAACAAATCATGCTTAATAATGAATCGAACGAAACAACTCAGATATAGTAGTGGTTGTTATACTATCATATTATTGAGTAATATAATGGTGTAATAACAACTTTCCAACCAAAAAATTAAAACATTAAAAAAGAGAATGAAAATTCGTTCTAAAAGAATTTGTTTTGAAAATAAGAAGTTCAACAGTTACACCGAGTTACGGGCGTATATTATGTTGAAACAAGTTCTTGGGCCAGACGTAAACATACTGGTAAATACAAAATTACCAAACTCGAGACGAGAATTGGACTTCTTTATCCCCGCCTACAATACTGGAATCGAAATACAGGGTCCGACACATCACTCGAATTTCAAAAACATTGAAAATGACGTTGAGAAATATTTGTTTTGTATAAAACTTGGAATTATTATTATATATATACCAGTAAATTTGATAACGAAAAAATTCTTTATTAAAATAAAAAATGATATTGCCAAAAATTATTTTAAAGAGGTCAGCTGAATTTGAATCGACAACTGCAAAAACTAACAGTGATGACAACGATTTCACAACAACGAAAGCCCTGTTCGGTTCTGTGGCATTTAATATCGGGCTGATATTTACCACTACATGTCTTCGAATTTTAAATGTGGATATATTTATTGTAACAATAATATGTTTTTTTCTTCTACTCATTTACGTTATAAGTTTCAAGAAAATAATAATTCCTCTTATGGATAAGATATTAATTAAATAGTTCTGTCGGCAGTCATATAAGTTCACTATACAAATGGAACATGAAATAAGGCGTTCGCGCATATTCTCGAAATCGCTGAAGGTCAGTCTACCGACTTCTCAACGAAACGAATATATTGTTTTCCATAAGGATATCCGCTGTAATCTAACCAGGAAGGTTGTTGAACGAAGAGAAAAACTTATCAAGGAATCTGTTTGGATAACAAGAGAATCGAGCTATGCTACAAATCAAAAGTGACACCGCTATCGACATATGATAATTTTTTGATACAGCTCGGCACTTTGTGTGTGAAGAAAATATACTACCAACAAAAAAATTTAATTTTATATTCGCTACACTACTTGGATAATCTTATAACTTCTTATGATAGACTTTATTGTGAATTGGAAGAACCCTTTAAAGAATACGAAAAATTCAAAGACTTATCCTTATTATACGATCTACACACGGAATTAATTGCCGAAACCATGGACAAAGTTGTCGAATCTTCCCTACCACCAGTTAAAGTATTGCACAAGACGTCTGGGAAATTTTTGGATCTTACCCATTATAGAGAGGGTATGTTTTGTGATGCGGATGGCGTAATATATTTTACATCGACTACACAGAATGATTATGAAGTGAATGCGGTTTATGAGTGTATTTTCCTATGTGAAAGATCGAAAACAATTAAACCGTTGAGGCGGCATTTTGATAATTTTTCAGCTAACACAAATTATACTGTATGCAATATATTATCAATCGGTTATTTATAACGAGGAGATAGATACAACAGTAAAACAGTAATATAATCGGCAGCCATGATTATAAACTTTCAGTACTTCAAATGCAATTCGGGAAAGAACTGACAATATTGGACTTAACTACGGGTCGTTCCGCATCTTGGATTTTTAAAGCACCATACGGTATACATACTCTGGCCTATCCAATGAGAAGAACAATATATCGACATTAATACTGACGTAACAGAAAAGATAAAAAATAGGTTAATTTCGTTTTAATTGTGTCTACAATGATGGATTGATATTAGAGTAAAATTAGAATTTCCGACTGCACACCCTTGTCAAAAGTTCAACATATGCCGCTGGTAGTAACTCCATAACACTAGTTCATGTCTGTGATGACTGATTTACTTTTCTCAAATTATTTGAAACAACTCATGTCTTATTTTTATGTTGTCGATCGTTTCCATAACCATTGAACGTCTCAAACTTTCCAGTTTATGGTGGTCTAAATTATTGTAAACCCACCATTTTATGTTGATCCTGTTTTGATAAAAACTGTATGAGTTTTCGTATTTTTTGCAGCTTAAATTCAAGAATAATTTAACACTTATTACTAAGATCTATTAGGGTATGAGCAATAAATATTAGAAAAACTTTTGGTAAAAATAATAATTATTTATTATACATTATAAAGTTTTTTAAATAATATTATTTACAATACGTTATGCACTATAAATAACAAACATTAATTCTGCTATACATACTACCGTAAAATTGATAATTAAAAATGAATAATAAACTATTTAAAATATATAATAAATTATTGACAAAATAAGCATGAATAATTCGCATTTAATTTAATTAACTACTCAGAAAATAAACACGTGTCCGACAGGAAGGAAGGGGATAAAATCGACGTTTAATTTGTAAAAGTCGTATTTAAAAAAGTTTAGTTTCGTCGGTTAACAGTTTGTGAGTATGTAGACTGGCATAATGAAGGAATGCGATCTACTGCATCAATCTTTCCATTATCTGTAAAATAAAACAATCGTGTATAAACAAATTTTGTCGGGAATCCGTTCTCGTTTTATAATGTTAGTTCCGACAAAGCTCCTTATAGAAGCGTAAATCCTATATGAAGGAATTAAAAAATACCATTCAAAAAAGATCTTGATAAGATTATGAATTTTAAATCGGTATTAATGTAACATTGGTTTATTTTGCAAAATTTACACATAATTTTTAGGTTTTGTTTCTCTCAAAACTAATGTATCGCCATGAATAATTTATATAATTTTAGGTTAATTTATTTTCAGATACAAAGTTGCTGATTTTTAAAAAAATGAATATGGAATTACAGATGAGGGGTTACATAAGTCCCCTTGGTATGTTGGTGTTTGACGCAGAAATAACTCCTATTCAATTTTATGCGAAGGTAGAAAGCGATTTAGTGTTTCAAAACCAAATAGATATTTTAAATATGCAATGGAATTTATCCCAAAAAGACTTTTTGTTATACGCAAAACCATCATCGATAGATAATCGTACATGGTTATTTTGTCGTAACCTAGTAGCAACTCATGCTGTAAACATTCAGCTGTCCAGTATCAATATGTGCCAACTGATTAAAGTACTGGAAAGAAGTTTTTACGGAGTGAGAAATGTAAAAACATATCAAGATTTCAACGCATTGTTGTGTAATCTTACATACCCAACACTCGATCTAGATTTTATGCCGCTGATCCGAGAAGTTTGTGTAGATTTTGACAAGCTACCGTTCAGAAAACAGACCCTATATTATTTGGCTTCGCAGCCAAAGTTAATCGATAAAAAAACCGGATCGATTGTTCAATAATAAAAAAAATAATTGTGGAACTGTTTTCTACAAAAAAAAAAAACAAGATCTTTTGAAGGTGCCTTGAGATAGGTACCTTCAAGGTCCTAATTACATCTAAAAACAAGGTATCTAAAGATACCTCAAGATCCTTGAGATCTCAAGGATCTTTCTCAAAAACTTTTTTGTTTATTTTTGTCTAAAAATTTGTTTAGTTTTGTAACGTATTTTTAAACCGCGCGCTATCTCTGTGTTCGTGGAATATTCTAAAAAGATGTTCCCACGTAACGGAATTGCGTCAATCAATTGATCTATCTTATTGACCAGATTTATCGCTGCATTCTACTTGAGGCTATCTCAATCACGTATCATCTCTCAGCCAATTACAAAATTAGATAATTAATTCGGAGATGCGCCCTTGTAGTGTGATAAAAACACATAACAAGTAAAAAAATTAAAGAATAAATCCATATCAACGACTATTTTTCAAATCTTTTATTTCTTTGTCGGAATAGTACCGAAATAAAAATAAATTATAAATAAAAATAAAAATAGTTTTTTGTGACATTTTTGGTATATCGGAGGTTACAAAGAAATATTGTGGCACGTGTAGGATGTATATTGAATGAGATCATACTAAATTGACCTCGGTAATACGATGTGATTGGTTGTACGACATGATGGACAATGATATGAATTGGACAATTTAAAATTAACGGATTGATACAAGATTAACAAAAGCTGGACGCTATAATTTTTAAAAGTAGGGGAGTCAGATGAAGATCTGAAACCGAAAAGACGCATCTTGATCAATATGTAAAATTTCTAAGTTTTAAAGAAAAATGTAATTAAATTGTAGCGTAAAATTTAATTAACGCTATATGTAAAATTGCACAATAACTTAAATGTAGTGAAATAATAGTGTAATAGTGTAAAAATAGTGAAATAATTAGTGCAGTATATTGGAGAATGCTTCATTCAGTTACACCTTTCAAGGAACAAGGCAAACATAAAAAAATAGGAGAGGAAATGGTTGCGGTAGCAAATTCACTTAACAGACATTGTGTTGCTCGACAGTTTAATGAAAATAATGCAAAATATTTACCAAAACATAGTGATTCCAGGATTACCAAAACAAATTGCAAATCACAGACTAGTATAAAAAATATCATAAGACAATATGGATTAATTCTATTAAAGATGCAATAAATATTTTCAAAGTATGTGACTAGGAAAGAATTAAAGATTTTTTATATTTTTACAAATAAATCATAATACAATTCGATTTCGGAAATCAATTACAGAGGTTACAATATTTAAAATAAAAAAAATAAGAGAAAAAAATTTAATAAAGTAAACATGAACAGGCACGATAGAATACGGATGGTAAAAAGAGATCTGCATGCTACACGGACGAAAGCCCAAGTTAGTCGCATCCGCGTCCAGAATGACAGAACATCAGAGAAAACAGGTACAGCCTGCAAGAAATTACAATTTCCTGATAAACCATGTAACGTTTATAAGTAGTTTTTCTAAATTTAGTTTTATTTCTTTAATTTTATATTTCATTATTTTATTCCTCGAATACTTAATTCTATAATATTGTAGAGTTTTTGTTGGTACTTTCATCTATTTCTTTCAAAATGCATCCGATCCTGTGGTCAAATGATATTTTGTCTTTGTTCTGTGGATTGGAGTAGTGAATTTCATTTTTTCTTTTGTGTGCGGGTATGGAATATGTTCCACCCCTCCTATCCTGTTTTGTGTGAGGTCATCAACATCTCGGGGTGCGTACGTGCTGTTTAGGCTGTAGTCGCCGGCCGCATTGGCGCAGTTGGTAACGTGCTCGCCTCTCATCATGCGGTCTTGGGTTCGAATCCCATTCAGGCATGGCATTTTTTCATACGTTACAAAATATCATTTCACCCTTCACCGTCTGCATTAGCAGTAATTGCAGAACAGTCGGACGTTAAACCAAAAAAAAAAAAAAATAGGCTGTAGTCAGACATCGGATGATCGGTAGAAGGGCTGTGATTGGTCGGTTAATATCGCGTGACTTCCATTCTGCCCCTGGCTGGGGGTTATCTGGTTGTTTGTTCGGCCTGTTGAATCCTGGACGTTGAACGATGAAGAAGCGCAGGATGTCGGTCTAGTGCCTTCTTAGGCAAATTCCAAGCGGTATCAAAATGTTTAAACAGTTTCTTTATTTGGTGTAAAAGTAATATCGTCTACGTTCTATTAATGTTTTCAAGTGCTGTTGGCAAAGTATTTTATTGTTATTTCACCATTATGTAGAGTCTTGTCGTTTCGCTTCCTTTGTCTTTCCGTGCGCCCGACGCAGCGGAAATTATTGGGTAAGTAAAGGTCTTTGTATTGATTAAATTAAAGTGTATTGTTTTTGTCATTTATCTTTTGAAAGTAGGGATGGATTATGTATTTGGGACACACGGATCTCGTTGTAATTTGAGTTCTAAAGTTTTTATTATTTTAATACTGTAATTGCGTCATGAAATGTAAAGTAATCTGATGTATTCTAAAATAAGTAATCTAAAGTAAAGTACCTTTGGGAAGTTATCTTTTAGTTTGTCTTGTATTTGCTTTTGGCAAATTATGTTGTGAGTTATACCTTGGTTATGTATAACTAGTGTAATATAATAAACTTATACACACACACAACAACACATACGTACATTCACAGGACAAACTGAATACGCTCACACATAACATAAACATACATCAGATGATTTACTACCGTCAGATGTGAAAGACAAAAATAATAATAACAAAATTATTTTCCTTTTTTATTAAATAAAATGGATTGTTAACTCACTCTTTTTTTAAATTCTTTAAAGAGTAAGGTGACGATTTACATTTTTTAAAACAGAAAAACATTTTTATAATTGAAAACAATTTTACTGAACAGAAAAAGACAGATATTTTTAGAAGATTGGTTGAAATAAAGATTTCAAGGACTTTTAATAGATTTTAAAGATTTTAAGGAACTTTTAACAGTTTTAATAATCTTATGAATTTTAGAATATTTACAAAAAATCTTTTAATAAAGATCCTTGAATTATTGAATTTGGAAACTTTTCTTTATGAACTTCTGGGACAAAAAAATGGTGCCGTGACCAGGATAAGAAAGGATTCAATTAAGGAATTTCAATAAATAAATAAATTTTGGAAAAGAAATTAAAATAACTAACAAAAAGGACAGGATAGTTAAACAATTTCATCAAACGAAAATAATCAAACCAGAGCAGTTGAAAATCAAAAAGGAGATAAGAAGAAAACATTAAAAAATAACACAACGAATCTTCTAAAAATTATAAAAACTAAAGTATAAACAATTCACATCTGACCAGGTAAACTGACTCCGACTGGTAAGTCATCTGTTTCACATATATACATTTTTACCATAAACAAACGAAATAAAAATAAACATGGAGGAACAAGTGGGACCGATTCTCGAAACGAATAAATTAGACGAAACGAACATTAACTTCCAACTTAGGATACGGAGAAGTACGACAACAGGAAACGTACGACAAAAACGACAAAGACTACAAAAACTATTAGAGAACGAGCGACAAATTGACTTAAACACATTACATAGATTTGATTTTGGTAAACAACTGACCGATTGTCAAAATTATTTTGCAAGGATAAGAAACATCGAAAATTTAACGGAATTAGAAACATATAATGCTAAAATTTTTGAGGATAGGCTTAACAAAATATTAACATTTATATTGCCCCACAAACCGGATAAAGCAGTAGATTTTCAGAAATTAAAGGAAAGGTTTGAGGTTTGGAAAGTAAATAAGTGGCATAATATTGAAGTCAGACCTAATTGTGAACAAAATCTAAATCTTGAAAGGGCACGTTTAGAAGATAACTTCTTGCCTAATCAAAGGCAAGAAATTCCTAATTGTGATCAATTTAACTTTGCACCTGATACAGGAATATTAAACCCTGTTCTTCAAAATGAAGTACCTGACATCTACATACCGAATGCAGTAGGTAACAATAATCCCTTACATTTCCAACGTGAATTAAATTTCAATTGGACAAAAGTTGCAAATCCAATTGAACAAGAGTTAAAACAATTAACTATCACCGATGGACGAGACATTGATATATTAGTAAGAAATATTAAAATCATCAAACAAATACAGAAACGTTATGCCGTTAATTTACCTCTGGTTTTGTTAACTCCGTTTATGACTGGTTTTACAGAACAAATTTTTGAAAACTCCATTAGGAATAACCATAATTTTGATCAGTTTCATCAAAATTTAGTAAATAAATTAATTACGCCAAAAATGAAAGAAATATTAAAATTGAAATTGTTATACCGAAATCAGTCACAATCGGAAACCCTTGCAGAATACATGAAGGAAATTTTAGAGAATCATGATGTTTTGAGACTAGATTTAACGGAAGGTGAGTTAATTAATATAATTTTAACAGGTTTAAATGAAATATATGCCACACACATAGGTATAATTGGTAAACCCACCAACTTACAAGATTTTAATAAGTTAGACGCTTATGTTTATGAAAGAGTTTATGCCAGAACTCTTAATGATCTTGGTTTATCAAACATAAATAATACAGGCGCTCTAAATACAATAAATAATACAGTATCTATTCAAGGTAAACAAAATACATTAAAAGATTCAGCATTCAATAACACCAGATCACAAAAATCATCCACAATACCGAAGTGTTTTTATTGTAATAATTCAGGCCACATTAAAAGGAATTGTAAACTTTGGCAACAAAAACAAGGAAATAACCATGTTTCAATAAAACTGAATGAATACAAATACGGAAAACATAGACATATGATTCGTATTTGTAAACATAATGCAAATAAACATTTAAAGATAGGTGAACAAAAGTTAAACGGCAACTATACTTTGAAGGCCTTAATAATAAAAATCAAAAATGATACATTTAAGGCTCTTATTGATTCAGGCTCAACCCACAACATTATTAATCAAAAAATGTACAAACTTTTAAAAAGTAAGAAAGCAGTTATAAAGGAGGAAAATTTTAATGCAATTTGTCTTACAGCGGACAGGTTTCCTTTGGAAATCAATAAACAAGTCTGGGTTAGAATTAATTTACAAAACATATCGTGGAAATGAACTTTAAAGTATTAACAAAAATACAACACAAAATAATACTAGGAATACATTCTTTACAAACCACACGTGCAACATTCAATGCAACCAGGTCATTAATAACCTTTGAATGGTTGAAAAATCAAAAATTTTATCTAACAAATACATACCCAGATCAGATTAATAATCTAGAGCAATCCGAGTATATTAAAAATAAAATTACAAACTTATGTAAGGAATTTCCTGATGTACTCACCAATAAATTAGGCTGTACCGATGTATTGACATATGATATTAAACTTAAAAATAATGAAATTATAAAATCGAGACCCTATCCACTAAATCCAATAAAAACACTTCAAATGAAACAGCAAATTGATAAATTATTAAAAGACAAGGTGATAAGAGAGAGTGTTTCCCCTTATTCGTCTCCGGCATTTCTAATTCCGAAACCCAATGGCACGAGTCGTTTAGTTGTGGACTATCGCTCAGTCAACTTGGTAATTGACTCAGAGGCACAACCTTTACCCAACATAAATCAGGCTTTCCAATGGTTTTCCGGTGCACGATGGTTTAGCACGTTAGATTTAGCACAAGCGTACCATCAAATACCATTGACAGATAATCTCGTCAAATTACCGCATTTTGTACTACGGATGGATTATATGAGTACGAAAGATTACCTTTCGGTTTATCAACTGGAGCACAAGTCCTAACACGTCTTATGAATACAATATTCAAAAATATTAAGTATAAATTTGTATTTAATTATATGGATGATATATTAATATATTCCAAAAGTTTTACAGAACACATGAAACACATTAAAATAGTGTTGTCGATTTTAAGAAAAGTTGGTATTACCGTCAACCCTGATAAGGTAACATTTGCAGTGAACGAAATACCATTTCTTGGACACACATTATCATACAAAGGAGTCTCTATAGATTCGACTAGGACACAAAAAATATTGGAATACCCTGAACCCACGTCAGTGAAACAAGTACATCGGTACTGTGGTATGATTAATTATTTTTCTAAATTTATTAAAAATTATGCTGATAGAATCGAACCTCTAAATAGATTACGTCGTAAAAATACTCAGTTTATCTGGGGAGACTCAAAGAAAACCGCATTTGAAGATCTTAAACAAACAATTGCTAATCCCCCGGTACTAGCCATACCAGACTTTTCAAAACAATTTATTTTACAAACAGATGCGTCAGATACAGGTCTAGGGGCTGTACTGCTTCAAGAACAGGAAGGGTCTAGACGATCCATAGCGTACGCTTCCAAGACATTGACAGAGGCAGAAAGGAAGTTTTCTGCATATGAACGAGAATGTCTTGCAGTTGTTTTTGCAACAGATCATTTTCGGACCTACCTGACACATCGTGAATTTCTTTTAGAAACCGATAATCAAGCTTTAGCCTGGCTTCTTGCTAAACCTAAACAACTAGGTAGATTAGCTAGGTGGTTACTTCGATTATCTGTTTTTAAATTTAAAATTAATCACATCCGTGGCTCCGATATTAATGTTGCTGATGCGCTATCAAGGATGTATGATTCTAATAGTGAAGATACCGCAAAAGATATATCTTATATCAATGCCTTATTATCACAGTTTCCTCTATCCTTTACAGATATAAAGAAACATCAAGAACAGGATACCTTTATCCTTCAACAAAAACAGAAAATGGATACCAAATTTTGTTTTTCCAAAGGAGTATTATGTTTAAAAGATAAAAACAATAATCCAACCAAAATTGTTCTTCCCAACTCTTTAAAAGATTTAGTATTTAAATATTTCCATAATTCTGAAATAGGTGGACATTTAGGCGTCGCTAAAACTATCCACAAAATAACACGATATTTTTACTGGCCAGATGTATATAAAGAGATTCCTGTCAAAGTGAATGCTTGTACAACTTGTCAGAGAAGCAAACCGGGAATGAATTGTAAATGGGGGAATCTCAGTTCTAGAGTTCCAACAACACCATTTGAGACACTGTTTGTTGATACAGTAGGCAGTCTACCAAAAACTAACCAAGGATTCAAATATATATTGGTGGTGGTAGATAGTTTCTCAAAATTCACATGGTTAGCTCCATTAAAAAGTACCAATACGTCATCCATTATAGAAGAATTAAAACGTATTTTTCAACATTACTCCATCCCAAGACTAATAGTCACGGATAACGCCAAAACATTTAATTCAGTAATTTTTAAAAACTTTTGTTTCAATCTAGGCATTAAAAGGACCACACTCTCTCCTTATCACCCACAACCATCTCACGCCGAACGATTAAACAGAAATCTCAGGTCTATTCTTATCGCGTACCATGCAACTACACAAACAACCTGGGATAAATCTCTCTTTTGGTTTCAGTTAGCTTTTAATATGGCTCAACATACCACACATGGTGTGTGTCCATTTGAGATATTACATAATTTCCCGGCTCAAACTCCATTAGATAGAGCGTGGAATATACAAGATATCCTTCATCGGAATCCTGTAAGTTCAAGCAACATGATGGGTAAAATTAAGAGACAACTAATTAAGTCTCATCATGATATGGCACGTAGATATAATGCTACACGCCATCCAAATCCGTTTTCGGTGGGAGATAAAATTTTACTTAAAACTCATCCCGTAAGTTCGAAACGGAAAAATATTTGTGCAAAAATGACATACCGATGGTCGGAACCATTTTATATCATAGGTTTCTCCACACCAGTTACAGCCTTAATACGTAAGACTGTTGGGGGAGAAATAACAAAAGAACACATTTCTAACCTTAAAAAGGTTACATAATTAATTACAAATAGCAATATTTTTAGGTGACGTATGTCGCGACACTCGAGCTTGAGATGATTGTAATAAATTATAACTGATGTTTGCATGCTGAATGACTGTATTGTGAAAGGGGCCCCGAATGAATGTAAAATACTGCCTCAAGCCGACAATTGCTATATACTCGCCTTTCCCTTTTTTTCAATTTAAGCACCCACCTCTTATCCTTCTGCTTTTGCATTTACCCCAGGGGGGGGAGATTGTAATATAATAAACTTATACACACACACAACAACACATACGTACATTCACAGGACAAACTGAATACGCTCACACATAACATAAACATACATCAGATGATTTACTACCGTCAGATGTGAAAGACAAAAAATAATAATAACAAAATTATTTTCCTTTTTTATTAAATAAAATGGATTGTTAACTCACTCTTTTTTAAATTCTTTAAAGAGTAAGGTGACGATTTACATTTTTTAAAACAGAAAAACATTTTTATAATTGAAAACAATTTTACTGAACAGAAAAAGACAGATATTTTTAGAAGATTGGTTGAAATAAAGATTTCAAGGACTTTTAATAGATTTTAAAGATTTTAAGGAACTTTTAACAGTTTTAATAATCTTAAGAATTTTAGAATATTTACAAAAAATCTTTTAATAAAGATCCTTGAATTATTGAATTTGGAAACTTTTCTTTATGAACTTCTGGGACACTAGTTAAGCAGCAAATCCTGCTATAACTTGGGGGAATTACGCCCTGAATATTTATTCAAATAAAGCAATAGAATGAGAGAAATTATTTTATTAGTAAACTCATGTATAATGTTAGTTTTATTGGTTTTAATCTTGGAAGTAAAAATTAAAATCGCGTTTTGGGGTGGAAACCCTTAGTGTTCCCATTAGTATTATTTAAAAAATAGTTTTATTTCAGAAATAGTATTATTTCTGTTTTCTACAGAAATTTGTTTGTTGTTTCAGAAAAATACATTCAAATGCATTCAAGTACATTCAAATACATTCAAATATATTCAGCTATGTTCAACTATATTCAAATATATTCAACTATGTTCAACTGTATTCGTATGTTCCTGTTCCCATATTGCTTCATTTATTGAATGGTGTCGATCCTATGTATTGTTATATTGATGTATCGCGATATTGTCGATCCTGGCTGCTGTGTTTATATTTGTTGCTGTGAGATCTTGCCAAGGAGATTCTTGTGGAGAGGAAATATGAATGTATTCACCCAATATTCCGTCATGGAGATTCTTATAAATGGGGAAGTAAAATTGTATTTGTATTTTATTTTATTTCTTTTAATGGACAATTAATCTTATTTAAATAATGGTGATTTATATATGTTGTTAACTATTATTTTATTGTTGCTGGATCCGCAACTTAACTTCAATTTTATGTATAGTATTTTAAATTTGATTTCATTCAGTAAACTCTCAATAAGTCAACAGCATAAAAGTTTTTAATGTTTCATTTATTTCCCAAAGTGGCTATTATAGTTTCATGGGATTATCTCATCTCTGGGAATTCTCTTCCCAGAATGAAAGTTCTGAACCAATTTAGTTTTTTTTAAGGTTAAGTTAGGGAGCGACGGTTCAACCAAACAAAACTGTAACAACTGCCTTCAGTCTGTTACGTTGTATTTTTGTTTTGCTGGCGTAGCTAGTTGTTTTTATCGCCGGTAACTAGATTCTACTGGTGATGTTGATTTAACTCACCATCCGGTGGCGCGCTCTATCGTTTTTACGGCGAACTGCGTTCGGCCCTCACGGTGTGCTGCCTCAACAAGCATGACTAGTCACTCTCAGTTGTATTTTCAGTGAGTATAGTACTATGAATACGTAGTAATTGTTATTACGTATTATTTTAAATTTCTAACTTTTGGAAAAGTTAAATAATTTCTTCTGCCCATTTTATTAAAATGGTAAGTTAATTTTCTTTTTAGTATTCCGAGAGCTGGGAATTTGTCACGAGTTGTTTAAAATCAAGTTTTGTAAAAGTAAGCTACGCTGTGTTAAGCTTTTTTTATATCTGTCACTTGTATTTATTAAAGGTTAAGTAACTTTATGTTTAAATTTGTATTTATGTGACCAAAAATTCTTACCTTTCTTGAGTACAGCAATACAGCAAACACCCCAACAAAATAGTCTGGCGACAGAGTTGCAGAAATCCGTGAAGTTTAATTTACAAGTTAGCTGCAAAGTAAACTGTGCTGTGCTTTTATACTAAAAATCGTTCGATTCCTACACAGTAGTTTATGGTGGGGGGATTTCAATTCCCTTACCACTACTTGACTTCCCTCTCTTTTAAAGAGGTGGAGGTGGAAACAAGTTTAGAATATTTACTACTTACCACCTTCTGCTAGACTTCCCTCTCTTCTAATGTATTGGGCGCGGTCGCAATTGTCTCACGTATACTAACTTACAATCTATCCCCTTCTCCAAGAGAATGGGAGATCAAAATAGTATAAAAGGGGAACACTTTTGTGGTTTAATTCAGTTGGCAGGAGAGCTCAAGAAACCTTGCGGTGTTAACCTAATGAGTTACTCTGGCCTTCTCAGGTCTTTAAGTTGTTGTATCTAAGCCGTGCTAAAGAACAAAAGCTTTAAGGCCTTCCCCCTCACCACTAATTCACAAAAGTTTGATACTTAACAGTGACAACGAAGACTTTTGTGTAACGGTGTGGTGGGGGGTAGGTTTTGGCGTTAGGAAGTGAAGGGTAAATTACCTTGAACTTTCTACTTGATTCAGATGGCAGAAAAACTTAGGAAACCGACCGGTGTAAACGTAATAAGTTACTCTTGCCTTCTCGGGTCTTTAAGTTGTTGTATCTAAGCCGTGCTAAAGAACAAAAGCTTTGAGGTCTTCCCCCTCACCACCAATTCACAAAAGTTTGATACTTAACAGTGACAACGAAGACTTTTGTGTAACGGTCTGGTGGGGGTAGGTTTTGGGGGTAGGAGGTAAAAGGTAAATTACCTTGAACTTTCTACTTGATTCAGATGGCAGAAAAACTTAGGAAACCGACCGGTGTAAACGTAATAAGTTACTCTTGCCTTCTCGGGTCTTTAAGTTGTTGTATCTAAGCCGTGCTAAAGAACAAAAGCTTTGAGGTCTTCCCCCTCACCACCAATTCACAAAAGTTTGATACTTAACAGTGACAACGAAGACTTTTGTGTAACGGTGTGGTGGGGGTAGGTTTTGGTGGTAGGAAGGGAAGGGTAAAGACCTTGAACTTTTTGTTTAATGTATGTGTTGAAAATTTTAAAAAAACCAACGTGTATAGCGTCTTATCACTTACAGTGTGGGTATGTAACGTAATTTAGGTGTGATGAGAAATAATTAAAAAAAAATTGGACAAGATTTAATTTTTTGGCTTGTAGGGTAGACTAATATCATTTCTGACCGTAAATTTTATTTCTAGGTCTAATTGCGAGTATTTTGAATAGTCACACGTTTAGGTTTATTTTATGGTGTATGTTAGGTCTGTTGGAGTTACCGGAGGGAGAACTGGGCGAGTGAGGTCCGGACAAGTAAATAATTGTTTTTGTCACAGGAAGAATAGTTACCTACTACTTAATCTAAAATTTTGTCATGATGCAGGAAGTACCTCATCTAACTACTTTTATAATTTTAGTATTCTCAGGTCAGCTGGAGTGTAGGGAGGGGGAACTGGGTGAGAAAAATGACTTACACGGTAGTAACAGAGGTTACGGACAGGTAAAAAAATGTTTGTTAGGTTAGGCCCTCCGCACGCTAAAGCATCCAGTGGGTGACGGACGCGACACCCTTAACACCTTTATAACGCTAGAATCCGCAGTCGAGCCGTGTGTTAACCTCATTAAAACCACATCATACGTATATTTGTCGAACATAGTCCCAGACAATCAACTGTGTTAGATATAGGAAACTCAGGCACCCGACTAATTCTCTCGCATTGTACCAGGATAATTAACACCCTCATTATGTAACCAATGAAACGCTACACTCAGACTTGAACGTACTCTACCTAAATGACGTTTCTTTTTATAAACAAACGTAGGTTTGTTAGTAGGTTAAACAAACGCAGCAGCTATAGGTCGATAGTCTAGCAGATAAGCAGTCAGACAGTCATAACCAGTCAAGCAGTCAGGGCATGTAATTATTAAACCCGGTTTTATAGTATTTTTAACTAATTTCTTTATATTTTATCTGCTTAGGCTAAAAGACATAAGACATATACCCATAACAGACAGGTGGAGTGACAAATTATATTTACACTTAATCTGTTTGTTGCATGGCTAAAATAAATAGTTCTCTTTCTTATCACATGGTTAGAAAATTAAACGACTGAATCATTTAAAAACAGAAAAGGTATAGGTTTAAAAGACACTATTCAGAGTTATCTCCTCTGAAAGTAATGAATTTCACTATACAGCCAGACCCTGTGGTAAATGATCTGAAGGTGTTATTTGCAGAGTAGAAATATGTGCTTTTCAGAGGGCCCGGCATGCTGATAAGCGTACTTTTCCACTCAGTGAGGAAGGCAACCGTAAACACCTCACTCCACGTTTTACTTAGTAAAATTTTACAGGTTCAAACCAGCCTTTTGGCTGACGACCTAATCATCATCAAAGTTAAAAGAATAAAAATAGTTTCAGTTGTTTCCATAATTTTCTTTTAATTCTTTTGTATTGTCCAAAATATGTTTTGAAAATTATACTAAGCAGACCGTTATCCAGAGAAGTAGTCAGATAAACAGTCGATTGTATAGCAGATCACCAGTCAAGCAGTCAGGTCATCGATGTATTGTTGTATTCGGTTTTATATAGTATTTTTAAATAATTTCTTTAAATTTTATATGTTTACTATAAAATAAATCTTAATGTTCTAGGCAGTCAAATAACTAGTCGATATTCGACAAAAAGACAGTCAGATTATCAGGTAACTGGTCAGGCAGTCAGGTAAGGTCCTTAGTAATTCCAGATACATGAAGCTCAGCAATCAGTGTTGGACAAGAAAACATATTTATGTTAATATTGGTTGATATATTTCTGTTAATATTATTTTTTTAGTATTCTTTGACACGTCTCGTTAGTGAATAATAATATATAGATAAAAAAAATATTTATTAAAATTGTTTCTACTGCCAGAGACAAAAAAGTATATATTATGATTCTCCACCATGTATGTGCGATCTTTCCCATTTTATGTTTTTCGAATAATGCAATTTATTTCGGTCATTCTCGGGCGGCAAATTCAGGTTTTTTTATTTTATATTGTATTATTTATACATATTTGTTTTTTTATTTCGATTTCCACCAATTAAGACCAACCAAACAAAACTATAGTAAACTGCACTATAGCTGCATAGCCAATCTCGGAAGAAAATTGTTAATGTGGTTACGTTTATGACCGAGGAAGCAAAGCACGGTATTTTTACTATAGATGTTAAGAAAATTATCGAACTCGTTTGTGGAGCAACTGGTGTGTCAAAACGTTCAATTATGCTAATAAAACAAGAATCAAAAGTAATATTAGAAGGATCGTCATTGTCTTTTACGACACCCAAAGAACATTCGGTACGGGCCAAACCTGTTTCACGTTTGGATGATTTTGACAGGAGTGTTATCTGTCAAAAAATAAATAATTTTTACACAGACGAAGGTGGAAAATGCTTACTAACAATAAATAAATTATTAATAATCAATTAATAATTAAAAATAATATTAAAGACTATTATTAATCAATTAAAAAATTAAGTAGCGCTGTTTCAAAATTGTTACCTAAAATTTTGTTAAAGTATAAATATTCTTAGAAATAGCTTTATAAATTATAATTGGGTCTATATGAATATTATTGTATAAATGTAGCTTTATAGAAAACTGTGTCTGAAGTGGGTATTTTTGATACACCTTATAGTATTATTGGCTGAACTCTGTGCAAGCCAGATGAGACCCTTAAGGATCCCACACACCGGGGCGAATTATTCGCAGCTGTAGCGGCATCGAGAATTCCGCGTTGGCTGCGGTAGCAATTTTCGCGTCACCGCTCAGACCGGCGCGTAAATCGCAACAATAGCGGTTGTTTATTTATCAAAATTCATAGTTTTTGGCCTCCGGGCCAGCCGAGTCAGTCAGCTGGTAGAGTGTCGCTATTATTTGTTAAGTAACACCGGTTGGGCAAGCGACTTTGTATAGTGACCAGCTGACAGCCATCCATGAACAAACTCTACAGGAATCCCTGTTTAAACTCATGCCTAATGCACTTCAAAAATACAGCGATCAAATTGGGCAGTTGTTAATAATGTATAAAGTTCCCGATAACAAATAAAAGCTACAAAAAAATTCATAGTTTTTTTGCTATATGTTGTCTGAAAAAGAAAAGGTACTTGTGTTGGGTGCATTAGTAGCAGAAGAAGAAAATAACTGGTTACTAATAAAGTTTAATTTATCTAGTTAAGTAATACAATTTTGGAAAGTGTGTAACCTTTATACAAGGTACACTGTGTTGTTAAAAATTTAAAATACACAATGAAATGTATTGCAGCAGTATTGTATGGTATTAACAAAACAGCACAAAAAATCTGGTGTGAAACACTCACACAACTTTATCGCGCCAATGCAAATAATGACTAATATAACCTAAAATTAGTAATAAAACATTAGAAATTAACAAAAAACTAACCTCCATAAACATAATTTAATTTTAATCATAAGTGAAAGACGCAAAATGAAAATCAACCTCAGTTTGGCTTAAAAATACGGAAAAAATCACTCTTTCACGCAGGCTCTGTAGAGAAAAATGCTTTGAATAAAAGTTGTAGATCTTTTAATTTTCTATAAATTTTTATTAGACACTTTTGTCATAAAATGCGTACTAAGGCTGAAATATTAAAAAGTCAATTTATTTTACTCATTTTCATGGAACAGAAAATCACTAATTAGGCCTACCGTTAAACTAAGCGTTTTACATAGAAATGTTTGAAAAAAAATTATAGATTTTTTAATCATCTACAACTTTTATGATATACATTTTTGCGCTAAAATGCATATTAAAGCCGCAATCTTGAAAATACAATTTTTTAAGAGAAAGAGCCTTTCGAAAAATTTCATCAAACATGGCGCCTACCCTATCTTGTAGAGCATAAACAAAGTAAACCAGGCGATTTTAAAAAAAATTTTAGGAGCCGTTTTTGAGATAATCGCAAAAACGTGAAAAGTTACACGAATAAACTACTACTTCAGGTTGACCGATTTTGATGAAAATCTTCGTGTCGGGTCCGGTAGTGGTGTCTAACTTAAGTTTCAAGTTTCAAGTTCGTACGATGTTCCGTTTTTGAGATATTCTATTCACACACACACACACACACACACACACAAACAAACCGCTAAAACAAAAAACATGTTTTTTGGGTTCAGGGGGTCTGAAAACGTGTAGATTCGGTGAAAACTCGACATGAAAACAATAGGCCTACTTTCCTTCCTATAATATTCATATAGGCAAGGGGAAGTAAAAACCATCAAATTAGACTTAAGACTGTAGAACACTTAGTAATTTATTTTATTTAAGTAAATAATTTTTTACTTTCTCTTGGTCTGTATGAATATATCGGGAAGAACGTATTAGTTTTGTTGATTTTTCGAA
The DNA here is from genome assembly GCA_035578175.1 of Catonia carolina. NCBI lineage: Eukaryota > Metazoa > Arthropoda > Insecta > Hemiptera > Achilidae > Catonia > Catonia carolina. The sequence continues at coordinate 145,971,091 of JAQMRL010000001.1, read as the reverse complement.
ATCGAGTTTTCACCGGATGTACACTTTTTCAGACCCTCTGAACCCAAAAAACACATGTTTTTAGTGCTGGTCTGCGCGCGCGTGTGTGTGTGAACAAAATATCTCAAGAACGAAGTATCGTACAAAGTTGGAACTTAAAACTGAAGTTAGGTACGACTGCGGGACCCGACACGAACATTTTCATCAAAATCAGTCAACCGGAATTAGTAGTTTATTCGTGAAATTTTTCATTATTTCGCGATTTTCTCAAAAACAGCTTCTGAATTTATTTTTTCAATTCGCCTCATTTACGGCTTACTACATTTTTTATGCTCTACAAGATAGGGTAAGTACCACGTCTGTTGAAATTTTTGGGAAGGCTTGGCTCTCATAGAAAAAATGTTTTTTCTAAGATTGCGGCTTTATTTGCATTTTAGAGCAAAAATGTATATAATCAAAGTTGTAGGACATTCAAAACACCACAACTTTTATTTCAAACATTTGTTTTGTACATTGCTTACTTAAGCGGCAAATTAGTGATTTTATGTTTTTTTCCATGAATATCTGTAAAAAATGTATTTTTTAAAGATTGCATCCTTAGTATGCATTTTATGAGACATGTATATTATTATTATTATTAATACAATGCCTTTATTTAAAACATATTAACAGCATATCACAAAAATAACAATACAAAAGAAAATAATACAAAAGAAAATAATACAAATGATACAAATGAAAATGAATACAAATGAAAATGAAACAAAATGAAATAAAATGAAATAACCAACAAACTCAGCCTAAATCTTGACATGACCTATAGATGGTCGTCTAGTTATATATGTTTATGTTTTAGTCTAGAAGTAATAAAGTAGATATAGTTAGGGTGTTTTGACATATTATAGACTATAAATTATAATAAGCTAGCATGTTAGAAATTAATATAGTTTTAAGATAAGAGATTTCTTGTAAACGAATGACACCCTTTTTCAACAGTTCTTACTCAAAACTCAACCAGTACGGTTCACCTTTTTTCTTAGCTTCATAACTTGTACGGTGTCATTCGTCCACTTGACTATGTACTGCACAGGCGAAGCCTGAATAAATCTTTTTAAAAAAGACTTTCAAAGTTCACTTCATTTAACTGGCGCCCGAACAGGGACCAGCGAGTTCAACGTTGACTACAGAGTTTAATTTTGACAACAAGTTCGACTTTAAATTCATCAGAATATTTTCCGACTGATCGTTCAAATAACCATCGATCGTGAGAATTTCATATGCTGTCAAGAAGAACTTAGACCACAGTCTTTTGCGCTGGTGCCGACCTTCCTTCAAAGAACTTCGAAACGTCTTCCCATCTTCTTATCATCTCAACTCCTCGACTTCTTCTTCTTCTCGTCTCGACAATCTGGAAAAACCGAGATTCACCTCACTTCCACTAGGAATTGGACAACAAGCAAGAAGATTCTTAGCAAAATCTCCGCAGCAAACTTCAAGCCTTCCATCAAGTCACCAAATAAACGACGGTAAATATTTAAAAATGAATGAAAATACTATAAATAAACCATTGCCTAGCGAGTACTTAAGATTAATTCCCCAATATGACGGTTCACCTGTCGAATTAATTCACTTTATCGAAATTTGCGAGAAATTATGTAAAGAATATTGTACTAATACAATCGTAGAAAGTGCACCCAATCATTGGATACTTTTTAATTCTGCTAGAAATAAACTAGGAGGTGTAGCTAAATTGGTAGCTTATAATAATAATTGCGATAGTATCCCCTCATTAATAAAATCTCTAAGAGAAAATTTTGCAGATAACAGAACTGTTCCTCAATTAATTGCGGAACTAACTAAATTAAAATCATTCCATAAGGAACATCCCATTAGTTTTATTAATAGATTAGAAGAAAAAAGAACTAACATAATAACAAAATACAAACTTGACGGTATAGAAGGACATGTACTGACAATTCTTATCTCACAATTAGATAATCAGATTATTAACACGTTAATTCATGGCATACCATTACAGTTAGGTACACATTTACAAACTCTCCAAGTAACCACGCTGGATGAAGCCAGAAACAAAATTATTAACCACAGTAACTTACTATTACAACACTTAGGTTTTTCGACTGACATAACAAATCTAAATGCCAGCAATTTTAATCACAAACCTCCACAAAAACCTTCACATACTTCTTATAATACTAATAATAATAATAGGAATAATAACCCTAACAATAATTACCAAAACAAAAATTATCACAGTAGATATAATAATAATAATAATAATAATAATAATAATAATAATAATAATAATAATAATAATCAAAATTATAATAATAATCAAAATCATGGTAGAAATCATAACCAACCTTTTAATAAGGAACGATATGAAAACCAAAACAGATCAAATAACACTGTTTCTATGCGAACTGTATCTAATCAACGCAGACAACAAGAGACGCATTTAACAGAAGCAGAGACCGAAAACGAACAATTAAAATTAGAAATTAAAAACTTAAACGAAAAATTAGATGCGTTAACTAATCATTTTTTAATGCCAGGCCCTTCGAGAATCGAAACCACGTAGAAATTGAATTAAATGTTACACAAAAGAAAAATCTCCCATACTTTACTTACGCAAACAATGTATTTTTAGTAGACACCGGATCTAAAATGAATTTTATTTGTAAAAAAGCGTTAACCCCCGATTTAAAAATATATAAAGAACACTTTAGTATTAAAACCCCCACTGGTACAGAAACAGGTAACGAGTACACGATATGTAATTTAAGAGATGTATTTAATGTAAATATTAATGCTAAATTTTATATTTTTGAATTTTCTGAGAATTATGATATTTTAATAGGATACCAAACGTTACAAGATTTAAATGCTAGTGTTAATTTTGCGACCAACTGTCTCGAATATCCCACTGGTATGAAAAGATTGAACGGGTGTAATGAAGAAATTAATTTAAAAAAAGGATGGAATAGAGTTACATTTTTAACAAAAAACCAACCATCCAATGGAATAGGTATTATTAAAAATGAAACATTTAATATACCAGAAAGCTTAGTTAATATAAGTAATCGTAAATGTACGATAGATGTGTATTCAGAGGAAAACAAGACCGTTAGTCCTGAACCTCTTGAAATATACGAATGCGAATTAATTGATAATATTAAGGAAACCTACGAATTAAATAAAAATAATATTAGTAAATTAGTTAGGTTAGAACATATGAATGAGGAAGAAAAAATTAAAATAATTGATCTAATATCACAATACCCTAATGTAATAAAGAAAGAAAATGAACCTCTTACGGCAACTAATTTATTAAAACATAAAATAAGAACAACTGATGAAAATCCCGTATATAGTAAAAACTATCGTTATCCTGCAGTTTTTAAGGAGGATATTAAAATAGAGATAGATAATTTGTTAAAATCTAAAATAATTAGACCTTCTAATTCACCATATAATGCACCGATATGGGTAGTCCCAAAAAAATTAGACGCCTCAGGTAAGCGTAAAATTAGAATGGTAATAGATTATAGAAAATTAAATGACAAAACATTAGATGATCGATTTCCCCTTCCTAATATAGAGGATCTTTTTGGAAAAATTGGCAGAGCAACGTACTTTTCTTCACTTGACCTTGCCTCTGGATTTCACCAGATAGAAGTCGATGAAGAATCGATACCTAAAACTGCATTCTCTACTGAAGCAGGCCATTTTGAATTTTTAAGAATGCCCTTTGGATTAAAGAATGGACCACCAACCTTCCAACGCGCTATGAACATAATTTTTGCTGATATCCCGAATACTTTAATTTACCTTGACGATATTATTGTATTTTCTGATAGTCTTACGGAACATTTAAAACACCTTAAACGAGTATTTGATAAATTAAAAACTTTTAGATTAAAAATACAATTGGATAAAACGGAATTTTGTAAGAAAGAACTATTATTTCTCGGTCATATAATATCTAAAGAAGGAATATCTCCTAATCCAGAAAAAATTAAAGTAGTTAAAGAATTCCCTATGCCTAAAAATCAAAAACAAATTAAACAATTTCTCGGCCTAACAGGTTATTACAGAAAAATGATAAAAGATTATGCTAAAATAGCTCAACCAATGACAAGATTTCTTAGAAAAAACGAAACTGTAAACTTTAATAATAAAGAATTTCAAGAAAGTTTTAATAAATTAAAAGAATTAATAATAAACGCTCCAATTTTAACATTACCAGATTTTAATAAACCATTTATTTTAACAACTGATGCATCTGACGTAGCTATAGGATCAGTCCTATCACAATCTGTAGATGGAAAAGACCTTCCAATCTGTTATGCATCTAGAACTCTTAATAGACCAGAAAATAATTTATCTACCATAGAAAAAGAATTACTTTCAATCGTATGGTCATGTAAACATTTTAGACCCTATCTTTACGGACAAAAATTTATTATTCAAACGGATCATAAACCCCTTCAATGGCTCCATAATTTAAAAGAACCAAACGCTAAACTTATGCGATGGAAACTTCTTTTAGAAGAGTTTAATTTCACAATAAAATATATTAAAGGTAAAACAAACGTTGTAGCTGACGCTCTCTCCCGTATAACATTAGACAATGAAATACATGTTACGGAAAATAACGAAGTAAACTCGGAAGAAATTATTAATGATTTTATAGAACAATATTGTAATAGAGACAATCCCATAGACGATGACAACTCGAGTATGATCACTATTCATTCCCAAGAAAGTTCGAATGAAAATATTCATATTATGGATAAAGATGCAATTATGAATGTAGAACAAAATCAAATCATAATCGAACGTGGCAATAAAAAACCATTTTTAAAAAAGTATTTAATAAAAACCGAATTACGTTTTTCTTTAAAGACCCAACAGAAATAACTGAATCGTTAAATTTATTCTCTGAATACGTTACTACTAATACAACCTACGGAGTCCTATGTCATAAAACCGGTATAAATAATAAAATATATGAAGACATGTTAAATAAATTCCAAGAAATGACAAATTCGTTCCCCAATATAAAATTAAAAATTTATGAAAAACTAAACTTAGATATAGAAGATAAAGATGAACAACTGGAAATAATAAGTAATTACCACACAACTAAAACCTATCACAGAGGTATAAATGAAAATTATCAACATATACGTAGAAAATATTACTGGCCATCTATGCATAAAGATGTAACAAATTTTATAAACCAATGTCATTCGTGCCTACAGACTAAATATGATAGGAAACCAATTAAAACAAAATTCGAAATCACCCCTACTCCAACTAAACCATTTGAAAGATTACAAATCGATATATTTACTTATGATAAATCAAAAATCTTAACTATCATTGATTGTTTTTCTAGAAAATTAAATGCTTATGTTTTAAAAAGCCTTAACAGTACAGAAGTATTCAAAGCTTTAAAACATTACCTAGCTATTTTTCCCATACCTGACATAATACAAAGCGATAACGGCAAAGAATTCGACAATAATCTATATAAGCAATTTCTTAATATACATAATATTAAACCACACTTTACTACTCCTTGTCACCCTAATTCGAAAGGATTAATAGAAAGAGCACATTCAACTTTATTAGAAACTTTACAAGCTATAGACACGCAACAAAAAGGAATAACGATTCGAGATAAACTAGATCTTGCGCTAATTTCATATAATAACTCGATTAAATCTAAATTTAACCTTACCCCTAACGAACTAACGTTTGGAGAACAAACAACTATAAACGATAATATTTCAAATTGTCTTATAACAGAAGAATTAGCCAACCAATATTTTGATAGACTCAAAATTTTACATAAATTAACAAAAAACAACATACAAAAAGAAAAAGAAGAGCGAACACAAAAATTAAATAAAACTAGAGAAAATAAAACGCAAATCCCAAATAAAATGTATATACAGACAAAAGGACGATACAAAACAACACCTAGATATACTCTTGTAAAAAAATTAGATTCAAAAAATGTATTATTAAAAGGAAAATATAAAGTAAAAATACACCCAGACAGAATAAAACGTCCCAGAAAAATTGTAAAAACTTTATCTGTTCCAGATGATCCTTGTACTAGCAATACAATGGCTCATGATAGCGGAAGCCTATAGAATAGTAGACTTGACTAACTCAGCAGGAATCATACCTATCAGGATAAGTGATACTATAATGATAAAAGACTATTACACTTACATACATTACGTAAATTTAACTAGTTTTAAGATAGAAATTAACATTCTAGATTATAATATTGACTCCTTATACAATGCTGGTATTGACCATAATATAATTAAATCCATGAAAGCTAATATAAACTATTTAAAGGACAAATTCTCTCATTTTAAAAGTTTAAAAGAAACAAGAAAGAAAAGAGGACTTATTAACGGTTTAGGTACAGCTTTGTCTTGGCTAACAGGTACACTTGATGCCAATGATAAAGAAAAATACGATAAAAGTATTAATTTGATCGAAAACAACGAACAACATTTACTACACGATCTAAAAAACCAATTTATAATTAATCAAGATTTAATAGACCAATTTAATGATAACGTTAAAATAATACAAAGAAACAATTTAAAATTACTCAATACAACACAAGACCAAAATAGTATACTAACTAGACTTCAGCAAACAACCCTAATAACTTCAACATTAACTTTGATCGAATTTAAATTAAATGACATACTTGATAGTCTAGAAAGTTGTGAAAAGAATGTTTTACACCACGGCATAATTACTAAAAATGAACTACATAAATTAACTTCAAGTAAACAAGTAAAATTAATCTCTGACGACATAACTATACTTTGGGAATTAGGCTCAGTAAATTGCGTACTTTCAGACTCAACTATTACATACTTTGTTAAATTACCAAAAGCTCATGATACTTGGAAAACGTATTTACTATTGCCCTATCCAGTACTAGATAAAAACCAAGAAACGTACACAACACGTACTAATAATTCAATTGTTGCTGTTGCAGATAAACAACTGCATGTTGTTTCATCTTGTATTACTATGTATAACAAACAATATTGTAGGCATAATAAAACTTTGTTTAATAATTGTATTTTAGAAATAATTAATAATGATAAGTTAAATAATTGTAGTAAAATACGTGTGAATGAAGATAAAGAAATTTTTAAATTTATAGAACATTGTAACTGTGTATTAACTTATAAAATTAGAAAAGTAAGAATAGGTATTAATGATAAGGAACTAGATATAAATCTACCCCAAACATCTCTCATTTATATTAATTCCAATGAATTGATAAAAGATGTAAAAATGCCATTTTCTTATATGGAATCGTTTCCACAAAAATTAACAAATATTCCAACGAATAGTGTTAATAATAATATGGAACTTGAAAATTTACATTTGGCAAATTTAAAAAATGAACATATGGAATCTTTGGATTATTTAAATTTAGAAAGTAATAATTATTCTGTAATCATTATGTTATGTATTTTTATTATTATTGTTAGCTTAGCTTGTATCTATTATAAGAAAAAACAGAACACCCCACAAATAACTCAGGCGATACCACTACAAATCCTGAAGCAACAATTCGTGAAATGTTTTCATCAACACTGCTCATGCAGTCACAGCACTTTATATAATACAATACATTTTTTAAATTTAGATCAATAAAATTAATCCAAATTAAAACGTAGTTAACTTAATAATAATACGATATCCATAAAGCCACTGGCTCTAGCGTGCACCCTGTAGTTAAGAGTGGCTGAACTATACTGCGCTCTGCAGGGAGAAAATGAAACTAGGACTCGATTCACTTTTGCAATGAAAAATATACTAAAAACAGTACACAGTGTATTATCTAATTTTTCAACAGTTAATAAGAGAATTTAGATAACATATATAATAAAATATTTAAATATCAGTGGCTGGTCTTTCTAATTAACTAAACTAATTTTTACTTACACAGATAAAATTATTATTAAAGACAATTTTTTCTTTTCCTTTCCTTTCTTTTCTTTTTTTAATTATGTAATACAAAATTAAAAAAAAAGAATTAATTTATTTTTTTACATAAGCCTTCTTAATATAATAACTGCACTCATAAACAGCCAAATAGCGTATCGTTCATTTACATACACCAATCTCAAAGTAAAGTGTAAATCTGAGATCTTTTGTTGTTTAGGTCATCAGCCGAAAGGCTGGTTTGAACCTGTAGAGGTTTTACTAAGTAAAACGAGGAGTGAGATGGTTTACCATGCCTTCCTCACCGAGTGGAAAAGTACGCTTATCAGCATGCCGGGCCCTCTGAAAAGCACATATTTTCCACTCTGCAAATGACACCTTCACTTCATTCACCACAGGGTCTGGCTGTATAATGAAATTCATTACTTTCAGAGGAGATAACTCTGATTAGTGTCTTTTACACCTCTACCTCTTCTGTTCTTAAATGATTCAGCCATTTAATTGGCTGACCATGTGTTAAGAAACAGAACTATTTATTTTAGCCCTGCAACGAACAGATTTAGTGTAAACAATTTGACACTCCACCTGTCTGTTATGGGCAGATAGTTTATGTATAATTATAAAAATAATTGTAATATTCAAAGTTATCACTTTATAATATGTTGTTTTATTCTTATATAGTTGGTTTATTTTCGTTAATTTTTCACAATTTTCAAAATTCTTACCAGAATAAAATGCTACACATTCTAATTATGTACCAAAGAGTGGTCTTACCAACAAAAAAAAATTTGTAGCTCAACCTGTAACCTAGTGGTTGCTGAAAAAAGTACAAACATTAACTCTAATTAGAATAGGGATCCACACTCCCCTTAAAAAACTCCTTTGTAAGTACAAAAAAGAAGAAATTATTACAAACGCAAAGGTAAAAAATTATAGTCTGGTTTGACATCATGGCATCAAGATGTTTTCACTTGTAAGACTAGAGTTTAGTCATTTAGGTCCAAAGAAACATATTAACCGTTATATATTAAATGTTAATACATCAGAATATAATCTTAAGGTATAATTACCGTTCGTATTAGAACAGATGTGAAAAGAGACGTAAAGTAGTGATACGATCAGAAATAGCCAGGAGGTTCTTACTACCCACATACCTTTGGATGTAGGAGAAAATATAAACGTTATTCAAATTATGTCATATCCGTAACGATAAACACTGTTTATGGACGTTAAAACAGTACAACAAACAAGCACGCGTGTACATACAATCGGTATATCTTCGGGGTTTAAATAGCTAAACAAAATTCGCGCTTGAAGTTTATTTGTATTGGAGAAAACAACACTGAATGAACAACTTATTACTGAATTAATCGAATATTTAAAACTTATCTGCTAACGATTGGTATGCAATATTAATAGGGACATAAACACATCATAATACTCGATAAATTCATTCTTTTAATAATGCGTTCAAGTAATTTTCAGTCATTATAAGAACAAAAAATATTCACCAACTATAATTACAATCTATTTAAAATAATTAAATGCCCTGCACGTTTTATCGTACAGTACGTTGCAATTATTATCCAACTAAACAAAATTCACTGCAATGTAACTACATATACACTAATAATACTACAGGCAATTTGCCTGACATTACAGAATGTGAAGCTAAAAACTTATCGGTAGCTAATTTTCATTTTTCGTTCTTTTATTTAACACAAAATAAAATTCATAAAATTCTTTCACGTCTTTTAATCGTTTAATAAAATTTCTGTCCGTTTATCTTCATTATATTAGCATCCCGTTTGGTTTTTTGGTATTCCTTAACATTTCTTTTTCCGGTTCCCACAAATCATTTCCTCAGTCCATATATGCAACCTTCCTGTTTAATATATACATCCTTCCAAATGATTTTTGTTGGTTAAGTAAATTTCATTAGTTAATTTATACTTTATTTTTCGTCCATATGTTTAAATGATTTTTTAAACGAGTTAGATAATCGGTTACAACAGAAACCAACTTTTAGACTACCTAATCATATGTTATGAAAACCCTTCTATAAAATACTTATTTCAGATTTATTAATAACACCTTAAATGGATGCATTAAAGAAACTTTCTTTATTAACTGCATCTAGGAGATTTCAAAATGACAGTAAGGACAAAACGAGATAAAAATTTACGTGTAAATATTAATTCTATATTAAATTATTTACCAATTCGTTCCTCACCTTTTTAATATACTATTTACTTATTTGCTTCAATAAGAGTTTCATCTAACAATTGAAGAACTGAGTGGTTAAAGGCGCTATGTGACATTTTTTAAACGTAGTTTTCATGATTGTTAAATATTACATGCACACTTAGTTACAAAGGTGGCATAAAATGCTCTATTTCAACAGTTTAAGGAAATACTAGAGAATCAAGAGGCCATGTACCGTATAAATTTGTGTTTTGTACTGAATGAAGGGATGCAGATCACTTTCTTCCTCTAAAATAGACGATATTATCATTTTAGAGTGACAGTTAACTCTAGTTATAAACATTAAACGTCATCACTAAAAGCTGTTAAGAATTTCTTTCAAAAATTTTCTAATGAAAAATTTCGTCTTATATTAATGAAATAGCCTACTGTTCATCCAATCTCAAAGGAAACCGAATTTTTGTGGATGAAGGAGTTTATACGCAGAGAAAAGAAAACTGATGTAGAAGAAAAATGATGAAAAAATACAATTTGAAGAGTTTTTAAATTCATATACAATTTTTCGTGAAGGGACAATAAGCAGATACAAATACAAAATTATTCAACAAACTCACAAAAAGTTGGGAGCCTTCGATTTTTGATCGCATTTTCCCCAAAACTATAATTTTGTAACATAACACCTTCATCCGCTGTCTTCAACTTTTACCAAATACTACACAATTTACATCAATGGTTTAAAGATTTATTTATTTTTAAAACAACAAACATTATAGAAAAGAAAGACCTATACTAAAAATTGTTGTTTGGATCATCAGTCGAAAGGCTAGCTTGAAACTTCAGAGGTTTTACTAAGTATAACGAGGATAGAAGTGGTTTACCATAGCCTTCCTCATTGAATGGTAAAGAATGCTTATCACCATGTCCGGCTCTCGGAAAAGTATCTACTTTCCATCCTGCAAATGACACCTTCATTTAACACAGCTGTATAGTGAAATTCATTACTTTCAGAGGAGACAACTCTGATTAGTGTCTTTTACACCTCTACCTCTTCTGTTCTTAAATAAATCAGTCATTAATTGACTAACCATGTGATAAGAAACAGAACTATTTATTTTAGCCCTGCAACGAACAGAGTGAGTGTAAATAATTTGAGACTCCACGAGCTAGTTTACTAGAGCCAATCTATGACGTAACTGTTTCTCCCCTATAAGGGCTAGTAAAATTACCATGTTCAAGTTACTAGCGTTATCATTAATGGTAGGCCTATATGCAATGATAATAATTTAGAAAAATACATTACATAAATTAAATACAGATTACTGTATTGTAGAATAAATGTCAGTAGAAGTATGAATCATTAAAATTAAGATATTATTTATTATTGTCAGTAATTTTACAAAAATATAATTAAAGTAAATCTATTAATAAATATTCATATTTTTACATGCATCCACGTTACATAACCATCAGTAAATTCAAGTTTAGACATATACATACTTAATTAAGTATACGGATACATTGTAATAAAAACAGATCGAAATGGCAAACTGCTTGTTTGATGACGTAATTTCACCAGTTACCGTGACCTTAATAAAGTCGTGAAACCAATATATGTAATTCTGTAACTGGATGTTCCAAAATAAAGAATTAGAATAATGAATTAAATTAAAAAATTGTATCGTTACTAACTTTCAGCAAATATTTATTAATATAAAGCTGAGTGTAGCGGTGTTTGTCCGGAAATTCTAACCTATAAGGAGGCCTCCTAGCGAAAAAATGATGAGAATCTTTTTTGTTTCTCGCCTCTTGAAACCCCCAGGAAAAATCAAAAATCCGGGGTACGACCACCCTGGGGCTAAAAAAACTTAAAAAACTGTATAACTCCTTAACGGCTAGAGATATCGAGCTCGGACTTTTTTTAATCGATTTCTCGACCCAGAAAACAGAAAGTCCTTAAGACTTTAAATAGACTTTAAATAGGCTTGAGTACTATAGAACAAGAGTATTACTTAAAGACATTTTACAATATTTTTCAATTTTTATGTCACGACGTAAAGGGTAATAACACATGTGAAAGTACCGTTATGCCTATTATTGTATGTATGACAACCCCCTATTGTTACCGGGAACAGGCCTACACAATCGCATTGTTCCAGTTCTCGGACAACAGTCTTACTGTTCAGTTGCATTTTCGTTGTTTGCTACCTTAGCGTATCATTGAAATAAACAGTTCTTTTAAGAACTAAACCTTTTATATGAGTGGCAACCTGTTTTGCATTGCTATTTTTGTTACCATATCGTATTATTTAAAATATAAACAGTTCTTTTAAGAACTAAACTAATATTAATTTAAGTATAATATCAGAGTTTTTACTCTTAAACCCAAATAAAAATTTCAAAATAACTGACCAACAACTCAGTTTTCTTTTCGCTTTATTTCCCTACAAATCTTCCATTGTTTATGAAGATTGTCAACAGCAGCAAAATTAAACTGATTGTGGGGTTTTTTCTATTGCATTTGCAGTTTCTATCGCGTTGGGCATGAACCCATCTGATCAAATTTTCAAAATATCGTCAATGCGAACTCACCTAAGTTCATTTTCGGGATTGATTTACGTACTTCCTGCTTTTCGCACGGGCAGTTATATGTTTCATGTTCGAGGGTTAGCGATAAAAACAATTTATACATTTTAGCGCCAACAGGATAAACTAAAAGTATTGTTTATAGATAGCCCTTACATTAAATGCTTCCACTAACCCGTAAAAATTTAAGAACCAACAAATTTTTATATTTAATGTACATAATATAAATTAACATAATCTCATTATGTTTTTCTAACACGTGCAGCGAAGCGCATGGGTCCCGCTAGTATTTATTATAAATGAAGCGATTTAAAACAAAATATAGTAACCAGCTTGAGAAAATCACAAAAAAGTAAAAAATTACACGAATAAACTAGATATTATTTTTTTGTAATAAACTATTACCGATTTATACACACACACACACACACACACACACACACACACACACACACACACACACACACACACACACACACAGTCCAATCGCTGTAAAAAGGTTTTTTTGGATTCAGGGGGTCTGAAAACGTGTAGATTCGGTGAAAACTCTATTTTTTCATAAAATCGACATGAAAACAATAGGCTACTGTCTTTCTGTTTATTATCATTTAAATAATTGTCCTAACAGACTTAAAATTTACCATTACGTAATTATAAATTAAATTTAAACAGACCGCTTCCGTGGCGTAGTGACTACTGCACTAGCCTGGGAAGCGAAAAGTCCCGAGTTCGATTCCCGGCTAGGGTTAGAAATTTTAACATAAAAACGTACCAAAAAAACGATTTAAAAATACCATTAAATATACACAAAAATATTAATAATACACCCTAAAAAAAATACTGAAACGGCGCCTCCAAGAATTTCTTACCTAATTACCTATCTAGATGTGTTCTGTTTAAGTTACAGAACATACTATACAAATAATGCAATTCTATCCCTGCTTTTATACACAATTTTTTAGAATGTTGTTTTATGGTGGAAAGGGAAGGCAACGCCCAATCGTTGGAAGCGTTAGTATAAATAGACTTTCGTTTTATCCTGAATTTCAGTCACTTATAAAGACTCAATTGGGTATCATAATATGCTTATAAGACTAAATAATTTTAAGAATTATATTTACACTATATGCTAAGATTTCTGCTAAAAAATAATATTTAAGATGACTATAAGATTAATTTAAGATTAAAACATCAACCAAAATTCAATGTAAATGGACAAAATATAAAACTAATAAAAAATAAAATTATGCAAATAAGCTACGCGGTTTGAACGGCTTTTCGTTTTTTTAATCTAGTTTGCAGGTGTGTGTGTGTGTGTGTGTGATTTAATGTCAATAGGTTACCCGTATATGGTTTTAGCATTTATTTAAAGAACGCTCATATAGCATTTAATTTAAGAATATTGTTTATTTTAAAATGTTTATTATTACGGTAAAAATAAGTAACAATATTTATGAAATTAAAAATAATTAGGTTTAATTGGAGAGAAATTACAGAAGGGAACATTTTTATTTATTTATTTTATTTAGTAAAATATAGCTATATTAAAATTACAATTCATGTCTATACTAAACTATGTACAATATTTTAAACTAAATATACTTATACGCAAAAACTTTTCTTCACAAAGAGATAATAAGAATAAGTCCGCGCATAGGAGTATACAGAACATACATTAATTCACTTAAATACTTATAATTATTATAAAAATACTAAGTTAAGTTACTACTGGTAGCTATATTATAATTTTTATTTTATAACTATAACTACTTTACAATAATATATTTTAACTAACACAATGTAAATATTTTAACTTAATGCGAAATTAATTCAATAAATGAGCATAAAGAGACAGTTAAACTATCGCAAAGAGAAATTAAAAACTAATAAAATAGTTATTTTACGACCTGGAAAATTTTCTCAAGTTCTTGCTCGCAGATATATGATATTTTAGTGACTGAAACGTGACGTGACAGAGGTGTGTGAATCGACCCTTATGGTGAAAAAATGAAAAAGAGAAGAATTATAATAGCATACTGCCTGAATTTACATAGGCCTAAATAACTGCTGTTTTATTTTAATTTAAGTTAGATTTAAGAAAATAACTTTATCGTATGCATTTTACTGAATTAGATGAGACACATTTTTTAAATTAAATTTTAATTATTCGGTTGCAAAAATCATTTTTACAATGTCAGTCAAATACATTACCTATGTGGCCTAAGCAATGAGATTCGTATCTTCCATAATAAGTAATAATACTTTAAAGTATAAAAAAACATATCACTTATTATGCTAATTACAACAATTCTGGTTAAAATATTAATCCATTTTAGGTCAAAAGATTAAATACTACTAATAAGAATACTAATATTCTTGGAGAGAAATTTACTCATAAACATTACTCATTATCAAATACTCATTATTAAATATTTTAATTTCTGCTAACTTTCTAGTTGTAATATTTAAATCAGATGAAAGAGGAAATTTACAGATATTAAGGGGTAATTAGCGATTTTCTGTTTTTTGTTCTGTTTTTGTTTCTGTTTTCTGTTTTTTTTTTGTGCGCTAGAATGGCTTTAATATTCTAGAATATTCTGGAATTCTAGAATGGAGTGAATGAATGTAGTTGTGAATGTAGTTGAGAATCTTATAAAATTAGGGCTTTAATATACATAAAAAAACATATCACTTATTATGCTAATTACAACAATTCTGGTTAAAATATTAATCCATTTTAGGTCAAAAGATTAAATACTACGTACAAGTACAACATCCGGAGTGAAAAAAGTAAAACATAGATTAAAATCGTTACGTTCGATAATAATAAAATGTGAATTTAACATTCGGTATAGGCTGTTCCACTGAGTGGAAAAGTTTGACTGTCAGCTTTCCGGGCCCTCTGAAAAGAACATAAATTATACATTATGCAAATGACACCTTCATTTCTTTCATTATCTTCCGGGTCTAGATGTAAAATGAAATTTATTTCTCTCAGAGAGATAACTCTGAGTATTGTCTTTTACACCTCTACCACTTGTGTTGTTAAATACTTCAGTTGTATAACTGGTTCACCATGTGATAAGAGAGAGAATTTTTTGTAGCCCGGAAACTAATAAATTGAGTACAAATTATTTAATTTTTCACCTCTGTTATGAGCAATATATTCTGATAATTTTCTCTCCATAAAATAAAAATATTTAACTTAAACAATTTTTATCGATTTTTACTGCATTTTACAACAAAATTAAACGCCCATAACAGGCAGGTGGTGTGTTAAATTATTTGCACTTGATCCGCTAGTTACAGGGCTACAAATAATAGTTCTGTTTCTTTTCACATAGTCACTTAATGACATGACTGAAGTATTTAAGAATAAAAGAGGTAGAGCTGTAAATACATTAGTCAACAGTTATCTCCTCTGAGAGTAATGAATTTCACTATACAGCTAGACCCTCTTGTGAATGTAGTTGGATGCATTCGGAGGGCTTGGCATGCAGATAATTATACTTATACAATTAGTGACGGAGGCATGGCAAACATTCAGAAGTAAAAATAGTTCTAATTAATAAAATAATAGCGATTTTGTACTGAAAATCTTGGCGAGGCTGTTTTTACGTAAAAAGTGTTTTTTTAAGATTGCGGCTTTAATATACATTTTAGCGCAAAAGTTTATATAATAAAATTTCTAGACAATTTAAAATTCTAGAACTTATATTTGAAACATTTTTGTGTATAACGCTTAGTTTAGCGGTAATTAGCGATTTTCTGTTTTTTCCTCACGAAAACGTGTGAAAAATCGATTTTTAAAGATTTTGACCTTAGTATGCATTTTACGACAAAAGTGTATGTAATCATATTTATAGGAAATTAAAATATCTACAACTTTTATTTAAAGCATTTTTCTCTACAGAGTCTAGTTTAGCATGAAAAAGTATTTTTCCGTATTTTTAAGCCAATCTGAGTACGATTTCCATTTGCGTCATTCACTCATTATTAAAATAAGGTTATGTTTTTGAGGTTAGTGTTTTGTTTATTTCTAATGTTTTATTACTAATGCTAGTTTTATTGTTAATTATTTGCACTGACAAGAGAAAGTTGTGTGAGTGTTTCACACCAGATTTTTTAAAAAATATTTGGCCTACTTATGAAATTAATATAGTCAAAAATTGTTCAGCTAAAGATGGATAGAGACCCTACATAGCATCTGAAATGACATCATTAAAAAATAAATAACTATGAAAAATACATTATTAATTATTTATTATTATTAATAATAATGAAGACATCCTATGGATATATTTTAAAATTACAATACAACACATGAAATAAATTTATTAAGTTTCTCAATTAAAAGGTTTTCTTCAATCATGTTATGTAAAAAGCAAACTCATCTGCTTATTATTGTGTATAAGAATAAATTGCTAATTTAATTTAAAAGGATCTTTTGATTTGAAATAAATATATTCACAAAACAAAGTTTTTACTGAACAGAAAAACTAACACATTGGAGCCTACAATTTGTCATTAAGCAATGGCACCAGATCCTGGACATTTTTAGCAAAAATTTCAAAAAGATCATAGAACGTAAATATCTACATAACTTATCTCTTTAACATTGACATCTATTAAAATCTGTAAATTTCCTCTTTCATCTGATTTAAATATTACAACTAGAAAGTTAGCAGAAATTAAAATATTTATTTGTAAATAGCACCACTTTTTAAGAAAAGTTCTTATAAAATAAATTACGGTAATCATAACCATAAGTAATTATTATAAATAATGTATACACTTTGAAACCGAAACAGAATAATAGATCTAAGTTTGTATAGAACATTAATAATAATTTATTCTTCTTTTTCTTCTTCTTCTTCTGCCTTTCAAGGATTAGGCATCTCTGCCTGTTCCGAACGTCTCAAATTTGCTCATCTCTTTCTCGGGCGTCCTCGTTCTCTCCTGCCCTCCGGCTTATATCCCAGTGTCTGCTTAGGTATCCTATCCTCCCGCATTCTGTTTACATGCTCTAACCACTGCATTCTGTTGTGGGATACCTTGTTGTTTATAGAGAAGATGTTGAGTTCTTTCATTATTGTAACGATCTTCTCTACTACACCCATATGTTACATATGAATAATGAATGAATGAATAAATTTTTTTGAATGAATAAAATTTTTTATTAAATACAAAATACATTTACATTAACATATATACTAATTCCCGCATAGGACGAGCCTGTGCGCGGGAATGAGTTGTACATTATTATATATAAATTATATCAGTAATTATTACTAAAATATTTTTAACAATTATTATTACAAAGCTTACTGAAACTTATCTAGTTATAAAATTTACAATTCCAAATAATTAAAATTTACTAGAAACCAATATTAGTATTCCGAAGTTAGAAAAATTACACTATTATCTACAAATAAAATCCTCTCAACTCACTAAAACACTATGCAATATACAAACATTTATTTATTATTATACAACATCGTTAATTAATTATTTTTAGGGATCACACCTTAATTAAAAAAAAATAATACATTTATAAATACAGAAAAAATACTGGCAAAATTCTGTTTAAAATTTAAGTTTACAATACCCATTACAAAATTTACTTTCAACCGAATAAAATTTACAAAAGCCAGGAAATGTTCTTACTCTAATAAAAAATAAAAAACAATGACTACACAGGTTACAAACTATTATACAAGACCGTTAATCAATTATTTTTAAGGGGTCACAGATTGAAGTTTACATGAATAAAACATATACATACAAAAGAAATCATGGCAAAAATCTGTTTAAAGTTTATTGAGAATTGATAGGATAATTTTTATCATTTTCTACTTACTAAATGACCAGCTTAAAATAATATTTATTCTTTCCCCAAGCCTCTATTTCTTTTTCAAGTTTTTTTGTTAATCTGCTGGTAATAAATTCTTGGGGAATTTTATTTATTAAAATACTGCTATAGTAATATACCTGCCGTCTACAGACATTCAATTTTATGTTTTTTATACTGTAAAGATTAGTTTTTGCAGGGCGAGTATCGTAAGTTGTAGTTCTACATTGAAAGATATCTCTGTTTCTGTTGATATACAAAATTATTTTTTTAATATATGTTTGTCTCAGTGTCATTACATTGAATTGGTCAAATAATAGTTTACTCGGGTATAATCTTGGTTTATTTAAGGCAGCTCTAATTAAATGTTTTTGAAAAGTGAATAGTTTATTCATGTGTGTATCATATGCCGCACCCCACACTTCAATACAATATTGAAAAAGAGAATTTGCATAAGCATAATAAATGGTTTTAATTATATCTTTATTTTTTATTTTGTTTATACTATAAAAAATGTATATAAGATATTTTAGTTTTGTACACAAATTATCTATGTGTACATTCCATTTGATATGATCATCTACCATGATTCCTAGATATTTTATGACTTTAACTTTTTCTATTTTTGGGCAGGGGCAGTTATCGTCATTTCCTTCACCAAGTTTATTGTGAATGTATTTTTAACTGGAGTAATGGTGATGGCTGCCCAGTTTCACTGGCTGAAAAAGCCATAAATTTGGTCTTTTTAAGATTTAGTGTCAGAATATGAGCATCAAACCATTCTTTAACTATTAAAATACCTAAATTAGCATTGTTATATGTGTCAACCCACGTTTCACCAGAAAATACTAAGGCTGTGTCATCAGCAAATGATAATACTGTACATTTCGGTATGTTTAATTTTAATAAATCATTTACGTAAATAAGAAAAAGAATAGGAGAAAGTACCGTACCTTGTGGAAGACCGAAATGAGAATTTTTTGTAATATCTGTTTTATTATTTAATGTTAATTCTTGAGTTCTGTCTTTAAGATAATTTTTAAATAGTTTTAGTGCTAAACCCCGAACTCCACAATTCTCCAATTTATATAACAGTATATTGTGAGGTACAGTATCAAATGCTTTAGCTAAATCTAAGAAAACAGCCATTGTTTTATGATTTGCATTTAATTTTTTGTTTATTAATGTTACCAGGTGAATTACTGCATCTTTAGTTGATTTGTTAGCTTGGAATCCGTATTGGTTACTATCGATCAATTTTATTTTGTTTAAAAATTTAATTAACCTCTTTTTGATTATTTGTTCCATTACTTTTGCCAAGTTACTGAGAAGACTTATCGGACGGTAGTTTTCAGGTTTACTTGGATCACCTGTTTTATGTAGTGCTTTTATCTTCGCTATTTTAAATTTTTGGGGAAAATAACCTTCAAGAAGACATTTATTAAATATAAATTCGAGAGGTTTAACAACATAAGATGCTATTGCCCTGAGACAATGTCCAGTAATATTGTCAGTACCCGATGATGCGTTTACTTTTAAACTATTTATTATATTTCCTATTTCAATTGAATCTGTAGGTTCAATGTAAAAACTTTCACAAGGTGAAGGAACTGTTGATTTATGAATGCCCTTTTTATTTTTTGATACATTCAGCAACTTTTTTGCGTAATTTTCACCAACACTTGCAAAGTAACTATTTAAGATTTCAGGTTTAATTTTTGGATTTATAGTGTCTTTTTTTATGTCCATGATTTCATTTATGTGATACCAAGTTTTTTTAGCGTTACCCTTACTCTGATTAAATTTATTATTAAAATATTCAATTTTTGCATTTTTTATTAATGTATTTAAAGAATTCCTATACTTTTTGTATTCTTCCCTTAATTTAATGTTTAATGGTTCCCTATTCATTCTCTTGTGCATCCTGTCCCTAACTCTAATGGAGGCCACTAAGCTTTGGGTTATCCAGTTCTTTATTGGTTTATTTTTATGAGAGATCGTGATAGAATTTGTATTTTTGTTTATGTAGTTGGTTAATTTAAAAATAAATTTATTAAGAAGCGAATCAATGGTATTGTTGTTTTGATTATAAATATCATGCCAATTTTCCTTATTTAGTTCCGTCTTTAGTTTAACAAAATTTACTTTCGTTTTAGTTTCATGAGATTGATTCAACGACTGAGTGTCGTGATTTATATGAATTGAAGTACAATAGTGATCGGTAATACTTGTCTTTAAAATTGCAGCCGCAATATTATCTTCCTTCAAATCATAGCTCTTAAGGAAAATATGGTCTATACAACTATTGCTTTTATTTTGCAATCTAGTTGGTTTATTAATATAGGATTTGTATCCGTTTAAATGCAGGGTACATAAATATTCGTTTGCTAATATATTACTGTTATCTAGAATATTCAAATTAATATCGCCCATAACCAAAATATTTTTATTCTTTTCTGTTGTTTTCAAGCCGGAATCTAAACTATTTATGAAACTAGTGGGGTCTAATGAGGGGGAACGGTAGATCGCTATCATAGAATAATCTTTATTATTAAATTTACAACTGAAACTAATCGAATTTGCTTGTTCAATTTTTATATCCAATAAATTATATTCAATATTTTCATCTAAATATACACACAAGCCGTCACATTTAGTGAACTTACATTTTTCATTAATAAATTTATATCCTTTCAAACCAACACCACCGATCATCTCCTCAGTCAACCATGTTTCAGTTAAAATAATCACATGAAACCTAATACTGCTATTTCCTATATAATTCAGAAATTGATCCATGTTTTTTTTAATGCTACGAATATTCAAGTTAAGAATATTCAATAAATTATTGGCACTACTCTTTAGATACATATGTGGCTGAAAATCAAAAAAATCATTTACTTCAATGGTATTGTAAGCTACGGAATCAGTCAACTCACTGACACCAATATCAAAAGGCATAGCGTTTCAATAAGCTGAAAGTAAGAAAGAGAAAATTCAGAAAAAAGAACTCCTTCCTGGAAAACTAAGATGAATCAAAAAGCACATCCACTCCCGACGAGCATCCCAAAATGATCAAATAAATACAATTTTATCATTTTGACTATAATACAAAAAAGAAGAAAAGTCAGAGATAAAAACCCCGCAAAAAAAAAATTTTTTTTCTTTAGGAATAAACAAATATTAAATTACTAATTGGCTTTTAAAATTACATTATTAGCAGCTTCTTATACATAAATAACCTTACGTAACTATTTTACAGAAGACTTTACATTGTAATTCCGCAACAGAACAGATAAGCAAGCAAAAAGCTTATCAGTTAAATTGAAACTTCATTACATTACGCTAATTACAAAATTCATTTACCAATTCATCATTATATATTTATATGGACTATATTATATTCAAAAATTTGTAGGGAAAAAACAATAATAAATTAAAACTAATAGGCACATGATAATACAACTAAAATAGAACTTAACTTGTTAGAACGAAAACAGTTAGATTATAAAAACTGACAAATTGTTTATGCTGTACTGTATTAATAACCAAAAAAAACTTTATCTTTTTCAGAATCAATCGGAAAAAAAACTTTCCTATAATTAATACAAAAAGAGCAGATCTAAACAAAAATATTGAACTCATGCAAATGCGTAATCAATGTTAAAAAGATTTAAAAAAATTTTACAAATATTTCTTCCCCTTCATTTTTAAATCTGATGGTAAGAGTGATGAACTAAAAAGTAAAAATATTTATCTTCAGTTGCTCATAAAAATTCAATTATGGAACACCCAAAATAAGCAACCATAAAATATTAAAATAAATAACTAAATAAATCCTTACAACTTAGTAAAACCTTAATGAAAACGAAACGAAATACTCAATTTTTCACTCATGAATATAATTAGGTATCACTACTCACCCACAAAATAAAAGAAAAAAGACCATGCCCATATACCTTTATACACAAAAACAACACACGTTCATGCAGCTCATTCAGCTGGTCCTGTGAATGTATCACTATAATGGGGCCATCAGATGTTCTCTTTATCTTCACCCGACCATTCCTGTCTACCCAGGCATCAGTCACACTACCCGCCTTCTTTGCCTTTCTTGCGAGGGCGAGTAGAACTCTTTTACCCCTGGACAATGACCAGTTAACAAAGACCGCTGAGTCACCGGCCAAACCCAATTGTCTCGCTGACAGGTTACGATTTTGTTTTTTCGCGGCCATCAATCCGTCAGCAGTAGACCTTCGTATGAACCGAACTATAATACTGTTAGTAGACGAAACTCCAGGAGGACCCCCAAGCCTGTGGCAGGCATCAATATCCCGTTCATCCACATCAAAGCCGAGCACCCTACCTAGATTACAAACAACCTTACCGATGTTCTCCCCAGGAATTATGGGCACCCCCTTAATCTCTAATGTATTACGTCTGCTGTACTGTTCCAACTCATCACAACGTAAAACAGCAGCAGTCACTGACGTTTTTAGAGCGAGAGTCACACCTTTTAAATTCTCGATCTCTCCTTGCTGTCGTTCAATAACCATCGATTGTTCAGTAACTAACTTTCTTAGGTCGTCAATTTTTTCATGGCAAGACTCCATTGATTTGCCCAACTCCGCCTCAGACTCTTTCTGGCCCCGCAAAATATCAGCGCGAAGTTTACCGAGCATATTTTTCATCATCTCGACTGTTAGTTGGGACGTCCCAGCCGAGGTTTCCATAGGCTGGATATTTTTTACAGGTGTATTCTCAAATAAACCTCTACTCCGTTTACGGGTCGCTATGCAAACCTCGCATATCCACGGATTTTCTTCCGAAAAGCATTCAAGGTCGGACTTTTTTAGATTCGCACACACAACATGAAAATAACATCGGCAATCACCGCATAACACTTTTTCTTGTCCGGTACGGTTTACCGACTTGCCACAGGTTTTACACATGGACATAATTAATAATTATAAAACCAAAATCATATACAGACGAAAACAGACTTCCTTCACTTATTACAAAAAGAATACTATTGCAGGACACGTCAGGAGTGACACGCTCGATCACGCAAACATTTAGTAGGTATACAACCTTTCGTAACGAAAGTCAGATAACAACTGAATATGGATATAATAATTTATTTATTTCCATAATACAAAATTGTTTACATTGTACAGAGCTATGCGTACTATTACGCTAGAGGTGGTGGAAATCATCTCATCCAACTACGAATAAAACCATGTACTAGGATGATAGCCTGGAAACTTTTAAATAAAGATCTAAGAAAAGAATATTGTGTGTGAACAGAATTAGACTTAGTTGATTTCTTGAATTGTTAAAAATATATATAGTTCACTAACATTTTACAAACTCGTTTCGGTTTTGAAGGTCATCTGCTGTTGCATTAAAGGTTTATATAGCCTAATAATTTAACTAACTCTACAGTGACGTAAAATTATGCATTAGCATAACGTTTTGTAACACAATAAAACGCCACTTAAAAATGTTAAATAAAATGTGGATCTATTTGCATAAAAAATGACATAGCTCGGTTTTGTTATAGTATTGTAATTTTTTTATCAAAACCCACCGTTACATAACTCACCGCAGTCGCTAATAACCGAACTGTTTACCCGAATTAAGTAAACTAAAAAAAATAAAAAAATAAAATTAAAACAAAGTTTAATATTTGTAAAGTTGCCCTTTAGCGAAGAGCAAACCTCACACCCGATCTTAGCTGTTATTGGCTAGATCTCATCTACAGTCTTAAGTTTGTTGGGGTATAATCACAGTTATCTTAAAGACGTAAAGACCGCGATGCAGTTAAATCAGGTAAATCAAGGGGGGCGGGGTGCTTAGTGCAGTCCGAAAACGTGTAAAAAATAGATTTTTTAAAGATTTCAGCCTTAGTATGCATTTTACGACACAAGTGTGTAAATAAAATTTATAGGAAATTAAACGATCTACAACTTTTGTTTAGATCATTTTTTCTCTTCAGAGCCTAGTTTAGCGTGAAAGAGTGGTTTTCCGTATTTTTTTTAAGCAAAACTGAGGTTGATTTTCACTCATGTTTAAAATTAGGGTTTGTTTATTGAGGTTAGTTTTTTTTTTGTTTAAATTTAATGTTTTATTATTAATATTAGGGTAATTGTTAATTATTTGCATTGGCAAGAGAAAGTTGTGTGAGTGTTTTATTCCAGATTTTTTTTTTTACTTTTGTATTGTCTTTTGTCTGTAATGAAATATTGTTTCTATAATTGGGCCGTGTTTGGCCTGCAGGATCTGAGTAGCTGATAAGCATACTTTTTTTTTTAACTCAGGAAGGAAGGCAATAGTAAACCACCTCACTCCTCATTTCACTCAGTAAAACCATCCTTTCGTCTGATAACGTAAACAAAAAAAAAAGGCACAAGAAGAAACTCTCGAGCTTTCAGTTGAAAGGCCTGGATCGACTTTAACTTGATTCTTTGCCGCTACTCCAAAGAGGTGGACACCATAAAGGGACTTAATATAGAAGAGTAATGCTCTTTCCATCCCAACTAACTCTCAATCACTAGAGTACTCTTTAACAATCCCTAAAAAAAAAAAACAACAACAGAACCCCTTTACCGAGGCAAAACTACCTTAAAGACTTTGTAAAAAAAAAAAACCCAAATTACTAAAGTTAAACACCTACAATACCCATTTACCAAACTCTAAAACAACACAAAACGCTATCCAACCCAAACCCACTACACCTAACCACATCGCACAACCACTAAAGTACAATTACCCAATTTCTAAAACAATCTACATCCCTTTCCGAGCCAAAGAAATTTGTAAACAACAACAACAACTAGGGTACACTCTAGTAATCTCTAAACAACCCACTACCCTAACCCCAACCCAGTACCACACCACCACCACCATCAACTAACCATATTTCTCAATCGCTAGGGTACATTTTAGGAATCTCAACAACAACCTAGGACCCTTTCCGAGCCAGACACACAAACCATCACCACTACGACGACACACACACACACACACACTAAATAAACATTTTCACAACCAGAACACTTTCCAAACCTAATCAACACCACCTAACCACATTTCTACACCGATAGGGTACAATTTAGCAATCCCTAAAACAATTTACCACCCTTTCCCCGAGCTAGACAAACCCTTTCCAACTTCTACTATTCACATTTAATAATTTAATGCGTATTCTTTCCATTTAGTTTTTACGCGCGAACGTGTTCTATTCAAAATAATTTTGCTTAATATTGGTTTCTCATGTTTAGAAACTTATTTAAATTCAAGTAAGACTAGTGACCCCTACTCGCTTCGTTTCGCTTTCGTAAATATTTTATTTACGTAACTTAAATTCTGTGAAGCCTTTCGAAATATATCTAAGTAAATTACATATGTTTACTTATTTTATTAATATAAACTTGCAGAGTGTTTAACGGGTAACTAGTCATTTCTCCCTGTATGTTTCGTTAGTGTACAACGCCCTTAATATCGGACGGCAGTTTTTAAAGCAAAAAATCAATCTCTAAAAAACTTAGTCTAAAAAAGTATTTAAGCACACAATTATTGTAGCTTATTTTGCCTATTTCAATTGTTTTAATTTCTACGTTTAGCCTACACTAAAAGGCCGTAATCTTACAAAAAATAAAGAGATTTTAAACAAAATCATATTAAGTACAGAAGAGGCACTGGTGAAAGAAAAACTGTCATGAGCTTCTTCCAACGACAGTAGATTATAATACAGTTAGACCTTGCAGTGAATATTAAAAGCGCATTTGCAAGATGCAAACTGAAAGATTTTTAAAAGGCCTTCTATGCTCATGAAAACACTTTTCTACTGAGTGATACGGTTATAAACCGGAAAATGTAACCCAATTATTTTTTCTGAAATTTTGAGGTAACATGTAAATGTTTGAACTACCTTCTAGCCTAATGATCTAAAAACCCAATTTAATTGTGCCGAAAAATACACATCTCATTATTTACCTAATTCTAAATTAATTGATAGACTGGATTTGAAAAAAATGAATATTATCATCGTCGTTATGGAAGAACGTACAAATTTATTCTTACTAATTGTTCAAAAATTATAATATGATAATAGTTTATTGAATTTAATGTTCAAACCAACATCTTCTTTAAAAAACGTAGGCGTAAACTATATTTTATGCACGGTTTTATTTCTCAGAATTATTATATTTTTTTGCTTGAATTTTGACTATAGCAATAATAAACAGAGAGCAATGGCAAAACTAATTTTCTAATGTTTTTTAAGACATGAATTAATGATTGGAATTCTACACTGTTGGCGCGGAACGTGTATATTTTAATTATACATTATGAGTTAACTATCGGATTCTAAATCAACAAAAAAATAAACATTAGAAATATCGTTACTTAACGAATTTTTTTTTTCTGCACTGTTTGTGTCTATACATATGCGAAAATATATTAACAAAATCTAATAGAATTGATGTACAGTAGACAAATTATATAGGTCTTGCGACTAAGGCGGCCTACGTTGACGGTGACGCGCGTGTGACGTCAAAGGCAGATTTAATATCGGACCAATCAGAGACTAGTATTCTCAACCAATGAAAAGTCTCCAAATCTAGCCAATCAGATGTTGTCTTTTGCGTTAATTTGATTGGTTATTATTGTCCAATCAGAGAGCTTATTGTAATTCACTACGTCATCCGATATGAACCAATGAAATCGTTTCATTCAGTATTACGTCATTTGTCAGTATGGACTTCCTGATTGGTCCGGAACTGTTCCTGCGCGTGACGTCGACTTACATTTTTACATAAGATCCGCCCATTGTCACCGCCCAGTTAACGATATAGCCGAATCTTACAGAATAACGTCTACTGAAATGCTATACGTTTTAGAATTAAAACACCTACCAAAAACATTTTAAAATTGTTAGAGATCTTCCGGGTTCGCAATAATTATGGTATTATTTTATCTAACAGCAGTATATTTACAACTGCTTTTTACAGTATGAAATAAAAAAAGCCATGTGAAGGAAGCAGGAAAATAGATTGGGTTGTCACATACAAGCTTGCTCAAACTTAACAAATTATTTTGTCGGCTACCATGCAAACACTACTATACGAACGTAACACATTGTGATTTTGCCACTGTATATTAAGGTTAATTCTAATAAGGACGTCAATGCCGTTCTTTTTTTGTCAAAAATCGTCAGTAGAATCGCCGGCATTGTCAAAATGAATTTTAGAACATACTTGATCTATACCTTGTTAGAGCAACATACAAATTGTGCCGTTTTGACGACAAACCGTCACATTAAAAACGGTTAACGATATGAACAATTTTTGGGCGATATTTTTCAACATTTTTCCGCGTTGACTCGTAGTATTCCTTCATAATTGTATTTTATGATGGGAAAATTTAGTATTGCCTATAACAGGCAGTTAAACCTTAAATATTTTTTTAAATTTCATTTGCTACTTCTACGGCTACATTTATAGTTCTGTTTTTTTCACTAGAGAAGTTAAATTTAATACGGTTTTTTTTCAAGTATATTGTAAATTACGCTAAACTAACCTTCGCATGAGAAAAAATCTGGTGTGAAAAACTCAACCAACTTTCTCCTGTCAATGAAAATAATTAACAATATAACCTAACATTAGTATAAAAACATTAAAAATAAACCAAAAACTAACCTCGAAAACATAACCTTATTTTAATCATGAGTGAAATACGTAAAATGAAAATCTACCTTTGAGTTAAAAATACGGAAAATCACTCTTTCACGCTAAACTCGGCTCCGTAGAGAAAAATGCTATAAATAAAAGTTGTAGATCTTTTGATTTCCTATAAATTTAATTGTATACAGTTTTATTGTAAAATGCATGCTAAGGCTGAAATCTTTAAAAAATCGATTTTTTACACGTTTTCGTGAAAAAAAAAACAGAAAATCGCTAAGTACCGCTGATCTTAGCGTTATACAAAAAAATGTTAGGTATAAAAGTTATAGGATTATAAATTTTCTACAACTTTTATTATATAAATTTTTGCGCTAAAATGCATATTAACGACGAAATCTTAAAAAAATAATATTTTTACGAGAAAACAGCCTCCCCAAGAATTTCAGCAGACATGGCGGCTACTCTATCGTATAGAGCATAAAAAATTCAGTAAATGAGGCGATTTTTAAAACAATCGCGAGGAGCCGTTTTTGAGAAAATCGCAAAATAAATGAAAAATGACGCGAATAAACTACTACTTCCGGTTGACCTATTTAAATGAAAATGTTCGTGTCGGGTTCGGTATTAGTATCTAACATAAGTTTTAACTTTCAAGTTTGTACGATGTTCCGTTCTTGAGATATTCTGTTCACACACACACAGACCAATCGCTAAAAACATGTTTTTTGATTCAGGGGATCTGAAAACGTGTAGATCTGGTGAAAACTCGATGTCGAAAAATCTACAAGAAAACAGTACTTTCCTTCCTATATTCATATAGGTAAGAGAAAGAATATATTATACTGTATGTATAAAAGTTGTTTTATTTAGGTCATCAGCCGAAAGGCTAGTTTGAACCAGTAGACGTTTTACTAAGTAAAAACGAGGAATGAGGTGGTTTACCAAGCCTTCCTTACTGAGTGAAAAAGTACACTTATCAGCAAAGCGAGCCCTCTAAAAAGCACATATTTTCCACTCTGCAAATGACACCTTCAGTTTATTCACCACAGGGGCGGGCTGTACGATGAAATTCATTACTATCAGATGAGATAACTCTGATAGTGTCTTTTACACCTCTACCTCTTCTGTTCCTCAATGATTTAGTCATTTAATTGGCTGACTATGTGATAAGAAACAGAACTATTTATTTTAGCCCTGCAACGAACAGATTGAGTGTAAATAATTTGACAGTCCACCTGTCTGTTATGGACAGATCAAAGTTGTAGCCTCTCCAATTTTTTTAACTCCTACTATAAGATACAAAAACAATTTTTTTATTCCTGTACCATTTTTAAGATTAAAACAACCGCCGGGCATTATCTTGGCGACGGGGCGTCCGTCTTATTGTAGTGTCCCACCAATGCGCACGTACACCAAAAGGGGCGGTACCTGCGTACTAAAGATAATTTTACTATTTAACATTCAGAAATGCGGTATTTTTAAAATTTAATAAAAACTCATCACCTAGAAATCTATATAAAAATCTTTTATATTTCTGTACCATTTTTACGATAAAAACCGCCGCCGGGCGTTATCTTGCCGACGGAGAGTCCATCTCGTTGCCATGTCCCACCGATGCGCAAATACACCAAAGAGGGCGAGTCCTGCGTACTAGACATACTTTTACTAACTAACTATTCAGAAATATAGTTGTTTAAAATTTACTTAAAACTTATCACTCAGAAACCTATATAAAAACTCTTTTTATATTTCTGTACAATTTTTAAGATTAAAACAACCGCCTGGCGTTAACTTGGAAACGGGGTGTATATCTTGTTGTCATGTCCCACCGATGGCCAAGTAGACCGAAAGGGGCGCTACCTGCCTACTGGACGTACTTTTCCAATCTAACTGTTCAGAAATACGAAATATTTAAAACTTACTTAAACTTATCACTTAGGAACTAATATAAAAACACTTTTTTTATTCCTGTACCATTTTTAATATTAAAACAACCGCCGGGCATTATCTTCGCTATACGCCGTCCATCTGGTTGTCATGTCCAACCAATGCGCAAGTACACCTA
The DNA here is from genome assembly GCA_035578175.1 of Catonia carolina. Lineage (NCBI taxonomy): Eukaryota > Metazoa > Arthropoda > Insecta > Hemiptera > Achilidae > Catonia > Catonia carolina. The sequence continues at coordinate 145,940,697 of JAQMRL010000001.1, read as the reverse complement.
AAGGGGCGGTACCAGCGTACCAGACTTACTTTTAGTGTCTAACAGTCTAGAAATACGAGGTTTTAAGAATTTACTTAAAACTCACCGCCTAGAAACCTCGGTAACACAATATGTATAGTTTTGTACCATTTTTAAGATAAAAACCACCGCCAGGCGTTATCTTAGCGACCGGGAGTCCATCATGTTGTCACGTCCCAGCGATGCGCGAGAACACTAAACGGGGCGTGTCGTGCGTACTAGACATACTTTTCCTATCTTACTATTCAGAAATACAGTTATTTATATTTTACTTAAAACTCATCACTTAGAAACCTATATAAAAATACAATTTACATTCCTATACCAATTTTAAGATTAAAACCATACCCGGGCGTTATCTTGCCGACGGGGAGTCCATCTTGTTGTCATGTCCCACGGATGCGAAAGTACACCGAAAGTGGCGGTACCTGCGTACTAGACATACTTTTACTATCTAGACTACCTAACCAGAAATACGAGATTTTAAAAATTTACTTAAAACTCATCACTTACAATCCGATATAAAAAAAATTTTTATAGAGCTGTACCATTTTTCAGATAAAAATAACCGCCGTGCGTTATCTTGACGACGAGGAGTCCATCATGTTGTCATGTCCCACCGATGCACAAATACATCGAAAGGGTCAGTACCTACGTACCAGACATCCTTTTACTATCTAACTATCCAGAAATACGAGTTATTTAAAATTTACTTAAAACTTATCACTTAAAATCTATATGAAAAAACTTCTTTTATTCCTGCACAATATTTTAGATTAAAACAACCGCCGGGCTTTATCTTGGCGACGGGGTGTCCATCGTGTTGTCATGTTCCACCGATGCGCAAGTACACCAAGAGGGGCGGTATCTGCGTACTAGACATAATTTTACTATTTAACTATTCAGAAATGCGATATTTTAAAAATTTACTAAATACTCATCACCTAGACCTATACCTATAAAACCTTTTTTTATACTGCTGTATCATTTTTAAGATAAAACAACCCCCGGGCGTTATCTTGGCTACGGGGAGTCCATCTTGTGTTCGTGTCCCACCGTTGCGCAAGTACACCAGAACAGGCGGTACCTGCGTACTAGACATGCTTTTACTATCAACTATTTAGAAAAACAGTTATTCAAAACTTACTTAAAACTTTTCACTTAGAAACCCATATAAAAACATTTTTTTATCCTGTACCGTTTTAAGATTAAAACAAACGCCGGGCATTATCTTGGCGACGGTACGTCCGTCTTGTTGTCATGTCCCACCGATGCGCACGTACACCAAAAAAGGCGGTACCTGCGTACTAAAGATAATTTTACTATTTAACATTCAGAAATGCGGTATATTAAAAATTTACTTAAACTCATCACCTAAAAACCTCTATAAAAATCGTTTTATATTTCTGTACAATTTTTACGATAAAAACCACCGCCGGACATTATCTTGGCGACGGGGCGTCCATCTTGTTGTGACATCCCACCGATGCGCAAGTACACCAAATAGACGGTACCTGCGTACTAGACATAATTTTACTATTTAACTATTCACGAATGCGATATTTTAAAAATTTACTAAAAACTCATCAACTAGAAACCTATACAAAAACTCTTTATATTTCTGTACCATTTTTTAGATAAAAACAACCGCCGGGCGTTTTCTTGTCGACAGGGAGTCAATCTTGTTGTCATGTCCCACCAATGCGCAAGTACACTGAAAAAGGGCGGTACCTGCGTTCTAGACATACGTTTGCTATCTAACTATCCACAAATACGACATATTAAATATTTACTTAAAACTTAACACTTAGAAACCTATATAAAAACAATTTTTATAGTCCTATACCATTTTTAATATAAAAACATCCGCCGGGCGTTATCTTGCCGACCGGGAGTCTATCTTGTTCTCATGTCCCAGCGATGCGCAAGAATACCAAACGGGGCGTGTCCTGCGTACTAGACATACTTTTCCTGTCTTACTATTCAGAAATACAGTTATTTAAATATTATTTTATTTAAGACATACTTTTACTATCGAACTATCCAGAAATACGAGATTTTAAGAGTTAATTTAAAACTCACCGCTTTAAAACCTCTGTAAAACAATTTTTTTAGTCTTGTTCTTTTTATAAGATTAAAAAACCGCCGGGCGTTATCTTGCCGACGGGGAGTCCATCTTGTTGTCATGTCCCACCGATGCGCAAGTATACTGAAAAGGACGGTACCTGCGTACTAGACATACTTTTACTATCTAACTATCCAGTAATACGAAATATTAAAAATTTACTTAAAGGTCAACACTTAGAAACCTATATAAAACAATTTTTATAGTCCTACACCATTTTTAGTATAAAAACAACCGCCGGGCGTTATCTTGCCGACCGGGAGTCCATCTTGTTGACATGTTCCAGCGATGCGCAAAAACACCAAACGGTGCGTGTCCTGCGTACTAGACATACTTTTCCTATCTTACTATTCAGAAATACAGTTGTTTAAATTTTACTTGAAACTCATCACTTAGAAACCTATAAAAAAACACAATTTATATTCCTGTACCAATTTTAAGAATCAAACCACCCTCGCGCGTTATCTTGCCGTCGTGGAGTCCATCTTGTTGTCATGTCCCACCGATGCGCAAGTACATCTATAGGGGCGGTACCTGCGTACTAGACATACTTTTACTATCGAACTATCCAGAAATATAAAATTTTAAAAGTTTACTTAAAACTAAACACTAAGAAACTTATATAAAAACAATTTTTATAATCCTATACCATTTTTAAGATAAAAACAAACGCCGGGCGTTATCTTTCCGACCGGGAGTCCCTCTTGTTGTCATGTTCCAGCGATGCGAAAGAACACAAACCGGGCTTGTCCTGCGTACTAGACACACTTTTCCTATCTTACTATTCAGAAATACAGTTATCTAAATTTTACTTAAAACTTACACTTAGAAACCTTTTGAAAAACACAATTTATATTCCTGTACAGATTTTAAGATTCGGACCACTCCTGGGCGTTATCTTACCGACGGGGAGTTCATCTTGTTGTCATGTCCCACCGATGCGCAAGTACACCGGAAGGGATGGGACCTGCGTACTAGACATGCTTTTACTATTTAACAATTCCGAAATACGAGATATTTAAAATTTTCTTAAAACTGATCACTAAGACCCGTATATAAAACACTTTTCTTTTATTCTTGTACCATTTTTAAAATTAAAACAACCGCCGGCCATTATCTTGGCGACGGGGCGTCCATCTTGTTGTCATGACCCACCGATACGCAAGCACAGAAAAAGTCGCGGTACCTGCGTACTAGACTTACTTTTACCATCTAACTATCAAGAAATACGAGATTTTACAAATTTACTAAAAACGTACTTATCACTTTGAAAGTATCACTTTGTAAATTTTAAAAACTGTATTTCTGAATAGTTAGTAATAGTATGTCTAGTACGGAGCACCCGCTCCTTTTAGTGTATTAGTGCATCGGTGGGACATGACAACAAGATGGACTCCCCGTCGCCAAGATAACGCCCAGAGTTGTTTTAATCTTATAAATAGAACAAGACCAAAAAAATGTTTTACAGAGGTTTCTAGGCGGTGAGTTTTAAATAAACTCTTTAAATCTCGTATTTCTGAATAGTAAGATAGTAAAAGTACGTCTTTTACGCAGGCACCGCCCCTTTCGGTGTACTTGCGCATCGGTGGGACATGACAACAAGATGGACTCTCGGTCAGCAAGATAACGCACGGCGGTTGTTTTTATTGTAAAAATGGTACAGGACAATAGAAATTGTTTTTATAAAGGTTTCTAAGTGATGAGTTATAAGTAAATTTTTAAAATCTCGTATTTTTGGGTACTGGTGCACACCTGTGGTTCATGACAACAAGATGGACTCTCCGTCGCCAAGAATACGCCCGGCGGTTGTTTTTATTTAAAAAATGGTACAGATATAAAAAGAGTTTTTATAAAGGTTTCTGAGTGATAAGTTTTTAAGAAATTTTTTAAATCTCGTTTTTCTGGTACGCAGCGTACCAGAAAAGCGTTTTTATATAGAAAAGATTTACATATATAATTCACATATGATGAGTTTTTAGTAAATTTTTCAAAAAAAAAACTTATTTTCAAAGAAAAAAAGTTTGGTTTTTCACCGAGAACCTATGTAAAAACTATTTTTATATGTCTGTATTATTTTTAAGATAAAAACAAAAGCCGCGCGTTATCTTGGCTACGGGGAGTCCTTTATTTAGTCATGTCTCACCGTTGCGCAAGTACACCGAAAGGTGCGGTACCTGCGTACTAGACATACTTTTACTATCTAACTATCCAGAATTACCAGATTTTAAAAATTTACTTAAAACTAAACACTTTGAAACCTATATGAAAACACTTTTATATACCATACGCCGTCAATTTTGTTGACATGTCCCATCGATGGCCAGGTATACCGAATGGGGCGGTACCTGCGTTATAGACATACTTTTCCTATCCAACTGTTCAGAAATACGAGATATTTAAAACTTACTTAAAACTGATCACTTAGAAACCAATATAAAACACTTTTTCATTCCTGTACCATTTTTAATATTAAAACAACCGCCGGGCAATATCTTTGCGACACGCCGTCCATCTTGTTGTCATGTCCCACCGATGCGCAAGTACACCAAAAGGGGTAGTACATGCGTACTAATCATACTTTTACTATCTAACTATCCATAAATAAGAGATTTTAAAAATTTCCTTAAAACTCATCACTTAGAAACCTTTATAAAAACAATTTTTATAATCCTGTACCATTTTAAGAAAAAAAACCGCCGGGCTTTATTTTGCCAACCGGGTGTCCTACCAATGCGGAAATACACCGAAAGGGGCGGTACCTCCGTAGTAGACTTACTTTTACTATCTAACTTTTCAGAAATACAATTATTAAAATGTTACTTAAAACTCATCACTTAGAAACCTATATAAAAACACTTTTTATATTTCTGTACCATTCTTACGATAAAAAAACCGCCGGGCGTTATCCTGCCGACCGAGAGTCCATGTTGTTGTCATTTCCTACCGATGCGCAAGTACACCGTAAGGGGCGGTACCTGCGTACTACAAAAACTTTTACTATCTAACTATTCAGAAATACGAGATATTTAAAACTTATTCAAAATTTATCACTTAGAAACCTATATTAAAACTTTGTTTTTATTCCTGTACCATATTTTAGATTAAAACTACCGCAGGGCATTATCTTGGTGACGGGGCGTCCATCTTGTCATGTCCCACCGATGCGCAAGTACACCGAAAGGGGCGGTACTTGCGTAGTAGACATACTTTTACTATCTAACTATCCAGAAATACGAGATTTTAAGAGTTTACTTAAAACTCACCGCCTAGAAACCTCTGTAAACAATTTTTATAGTCCTGTACATTTTTTAAGATAAAACAATCGCCAGGCGTTATTATGCCGAACTAGTGTCCATCTTGTTGTCATGTCCCACCAATGCGCCAGTACACCGAAAGAGCAGTACTTGCGTACTAAGCATACTTTTACTATCTAACTATTCAGAATTACGAGATATTTATTTAAAACTTACTTAAAATTTATCTCTGAGAAACCTACATTAAAACTTTGTTTTTATTCCTGTACCATATTTTAGATTATAACTACCGCCGGGCATTATCTTGGTGATGGGGCGTCCATCTTAATGTCATGTCCCACCGATGCGCAAGTACACCAAAACGGGCGTTATCTGCGTACTAGATATAGTTTTACTATTTAACTATTCAGAAATGCGATATTTTAAAATTTTACTAAAAACTCATCATCTAGAAACCTATATAAAATTTTTTTTATATTTCTGTACCATTTTTAAGAAAAAACACACGCCGGGCGTCATTTTGGCTACGTGGAATCCATCTTGTGTTCATGTCACACCGATGCGCAAGTAAACCAAAAAAGGCGGTACCTGCGTACTAGACATGCTTTTACTATCTAACTTTTTAGAAATACAGTTATTTTAGATTTACTTAAAACTTTTCACTTAGCATTTTATATAAAACACTTTTTTTTATTCCTGTACCATTTTTAAGATAAAAACAACCGCCGGGCGTTATCTTGTCGATAGGGAGTCCATCTTATTGTCATGTCCCAACGATGCGCAAATACACCTAAATGGGCGGTACCTGCTTACTAGACATACTTTTTCTATATAACTATCCAGAAATACGAGATATTAAAAATTTACTTAAAACTCAACACTTAGAAACCTATATGAAAACAATTTTTATAGTCCTGTACCATTTTTAAGATATATTCAACCGCCGGGCGTTACCTTGCCGACCGGGAGTCCATCTTTTTGTCATGTCTTAGCGATGCTCAAGAACACCAAACAGGGCGTGTCCCCCGTACTAGACATACTTTTTCTATCTTACTTTTCAGAAATACAGTTATTTAAATTTTACTTAAAATTCATCACTTAGAAACCTACCTCTTTAAAAACATATTTTATATTCCTGTACCACTTTTAAGATTCAAACCACCTCCGAACATTATCTTGCCGACGGGGAGTCCATCTTGTTGTCATGTCCCACCGATGCGCAAGTACACCGAAAGGGGCGGTACCTGCGAACTAGACATACTTTTACTATCTAACTATCCAGAAATACGAAATTTTAAAAGTTTATTAAAATCTCACTGCCTAGAAACCTCTGTAAAACAATTTTTATAGTCCTGTATCATTTGTAAGTTAAAAACAACCTAACATAACATAACGTTGTGTTAGCGACTGGGAGTCCATCTTGTTGTCATGTGCCAACGATGCGCTAGAACACCAAACAGGGCGTGTCCTGCGTACTAGACATACTTTTCCTATCTTACTATTCAGAAATACAGTTATTTAAATTTTACTTAAAACTCATCACTTAGAAACTTTTATAAAAACACATTTTATATTCCTGTACCAATTTGAAGATTCAAACCACACCAGGGTTTTATCTTACCGACGTGGAATCCATCTTGTTGTAATGTCCCACCGAAGTGCAAGTACACCGAAAGGGACGGTACCTGCGTACTAGACATACGTTTAGTAACTAACTTCCCAGAAATACGAGATTTTAAAAATTTACTTACAAACCTATAAAAAAACAATTTTTATAATCCTGTACCACGTTTAAGATAGAAACAACCGCCGGGCGTTATCCTGCCGACGGGGAGTCCATCTTGTTGTCATTTCCCACCGATGCGCAAGTACACCGAAAGGGGCGGTCCTGCGTACTAGACATACTTTTACTATTTAACTATGCAGAAATACAGTTATTTAAATTTTACTTAAAACTCATCACTTAGAAACTTATATAAAAACACTTTTTATATTCCTGTATCAATTGTAAGATTAAAACAACCGCCGGGCGTTATCTTGCCGACGGGGAGTCCTTCTTGTTGTCATGCTCCACCGACGTTAAAGTACACCGAAAGGGGTGGTACCTGCGTACTAGACATTCTTTTACTTTTTATATATTCAGAACTACGAGATATTAAAAATTTACTTAAAACTGTTCACTTAGACCCCTAGACGTAATTGTTTTTTTTTCTAAAATGTAGTTCTACTTAACTACCTTAAGCTATAACTTTACTAAAACTAGTTTTTCATGAATTTTCAATTTTCTTAAACGTTAGAATGCGTGACTGAAATAAAAAACAAGATTTTCGCGGCGAATCCCTGCTCTGTTTTTGAAATTAGCCAATGCAGCCTCAAAATTAAGGGTACTTTACTCCGGTGAGAATTTTCTCGCCCTAAAATGTTCTACAAGCCTACTATTCAGAATACACCTACTCATCAAGCTAGAGCGGAATATCTCTAGGAGTACTTCCAGCCGAACCAATTTTATTTTCTTAATACCCTAGCGCGTGTACAAATGAAAAATGTTTATTCAGAAAATTTGAGCCGTTTGTGTAAAAGTTGATAATTAAAAATCTGTCAACGGAGTATTCCCAATAATTTGGTAGTTAGTGTTTGGAAAACTAAAAGTAATACTTCCGCGGGAAACTTAACCGGAAAACCCCAGGTTTTATGAAAAAAATCCTTAATTTTCAAACTTTATTAAGATCAGTAAATAAGTTTTTGCTGTAGGATTTTGCTGTAGGATACAATTATATTATTCACGCAATATTATTAAAACTCAGAAATTTTTAACTCCTATAAAAATATTTTTGTAGAGTTTTTTCAAATACTGTACAGAAAACGTATTTTGGGGTGAACGTAGGCTACAATAGTGATGTTAGATACTGGTTTTGCATTTTTACTCAATGATAACTGTTTCGTTATCGCATCATACTGAATTACAACGGCTAATGCTACTGTTAATAATACATTTTCCAATAATGGCTTTTTCACCTAATGAACGGACGTCTAAAAGAAATTAATTGAAAAAATGGCATTCGTTATCTTTTATAGCAATCTACAATAAAAAAGAAATAATTTCCACATGAAAATTAAATGGTTTGTAATTTCTGAAATTTGATAAAAACTAATTATGAATTGATATCGTTTAAATTTTAATTCTTGACCTTACTTGTTTACGGTTTTTAATATTACTTTATATTATAATTTTATTTGATACCGATTTTAACGAATCATGCACTAAAATAATTGTTTGTAATTTACTTTATTCTAATTTTATGTAGTCAGTTATGTGAAATTTGACTTTAAGACGAATAGACCAATTTCTAATAAGTTTTAAAAGCGAATCAGAAATTCGTGCTAAGCCTTCAAGAAAATCATTCCTCTACTACAGACTTACAAAGTTTGCTATATAGGTTTGCATATTGACAGGAGACTGACTTGAAACAGTCATATTGACTTGAAGAGAAAGTTGTAGACGAAAACAAATTTATAGGAAATTAAAAGATCTATAACTTTTGTTTTAAGCATTTTTTCTACAGAGCCTAGTTTAGCGTGAAAGAGTGATTTTCCTTATTATTAAGCCAAACTACGGTTGATTTTAATTTTGCCTCATTCATTCATGATTAAATAAAATTCTGTTTTTGAGGTTAGTTTTTTTATCATTTCTAATGTAAAGTTATATTGTTCATTATTTTAATTGGCAAGTGAAGTCGTGTGAGTGTTTTACACCAGATTTTTAATTATTATTATTTTTTACTCCTGGTTTTTTTCATTCTTGATGTAGTAATTCCATAAACGATTTTATGCGGTTTTACATAAAATATTACCATGGTTTTTAATTCACGAGCCATTCTTTTTACCTTCTTTGATACCTTATAGTGTATAACCACTTTTGATGCAGTTCTTATTCTGATAACGAAACACCATGATAATTTTCTGACTTTGAGTTACTGAAGTAATTTAAATTTCATTAAGTACCTCAAAAATGAATTTGAAAAAATGTTTTAAAAGGAAATAATATAATCAGAAATACCAGTAGAGAGAATATTAATATATTATTCTGGCGTTCAGCGCAATCGTGTAAAAAGTGTTATTGTTTTGTTTTACAATTTCCACTTGCACTGTCGCGATATAATTGTGTTCAGTACAGTGACGTACATTTCTGCGTGTGTGTGTTATCCAAGTAATTGATTTATTTATCTGTTTTAACAGAATCGGAAGTGCATTTTTATAAGCGATCACATTGATCAAGTTGAATACAACAATATTACAAACAAGGAAAACAAAAGATTATGAAGTAAAAACTAGTAAATAAAAATTTTTAATTACTTCATTATAAAAATAACATTGATATATCAGTTAATTACAGAATGAAACAAAAAACGTTCAAATAAAAATATAGGATGTGTCTTAATACAGTATTATAATTAAATTTTTTAACTTGATTCATTTACTGAAAAAGTCACTATTTATTCACAAATATAATAAGGTTGCCAATCATAGTAACAGAAATACCAAAAACTTCTAATTGCATTTACATTAATGTATCTTAAATATATTGTTTACTTCTTCATTCATTTTTTTTGTTTTATTTTTACTTTATTTTTAAAGTCGCATCGACATCTCAGTTATTACAGAATACGGTGGGATATTATGTAACGGTGGGTTTTAACTTTTGAAAATTCCCAGATTCTAGCCGGGAATTGAACCCGGGACCACGGCATGGTTGGCTAGCACGCTACCACTATACGCTACGGAGGCGGCCATGCTTTTATAAATTCACTATTGTTCAAAGTTTTATAATTTGTGAATTTTTTATACTCTTGATATGGATGATTTGAGAGAGAACGTTATTCAAAACAATTTTTTCTGCACTTTTGATTTACTTAGTGCAATTATGTATTGAGATTCTAAGTTACAGGCCTACTATGATTATTTTTTATGTTTCATTTCATTTCTTTATTTTTAAGTTTATTTATTTTTATTTGTTTACTTTTATATTGATTACATTCATTGCAATAGTCATATAATTTTTTGTATCTTTGTACAGTTATTCATTCAGTTATCTTTCAGTTATTCATTCTCAGTTAATTTTCAAAATGTATATTATATAAGTTTTTGGACTTATTTAGTATACGCTTTAAATTTTGTTTTTCAATTAATTTTCAAATTGAATTTTTCCTCTGTTGATTGCAATACCTAATTGTTATAAATGCCGGCGTATAAAATTGCATTTCTGCTAGAGAGAGATAGTGTTAGCAGGTGAGGTACGCGGTGCAATAGTCATGCCTTTCTATAACAAAATACAGTAGAGCGTCAGTTATCCGAACTAATTGAAACCAGAGCGGTTCTGATAATCAAATACGCTAAATACTGTAAATTGATATGAGTACATTGTACCGTAACAATGTAATACAATCTAAATATTTAATAAATTATTAAAGGCTAACATAAACTTTAGTATAAAAAACCACTAATTTATTGCAAGTGTAGAGCTTGTTTTCAAAGGTTATAAAAACAAGCGGAAAAATAAAGAATTTCAAAACTGAATAAATAACGAAATAAACTACGGTGAAATCTTTTACGAAATATTTTTTAACGCACTTGTACATACTACAGTAATTTAAAAAAGTCTTGATTTTCTTTTTAACTAAGACTGAACTTTTTTTGTAGCACTAACATCTCTCATTCTTTTTATGATACAATGCTTCAGCCGCACTAAATTCTGGCTATTTTTTTTGCATCATAGTCTTGCAGTTTCTAGGACAGAAAAGGCCTCTGTGTGAGTAAATATGTATTTTTTCATCGATGGAGGTTCGGATAATTGACAGTTCGGATGACTGACGTTCGGTTAATCGACGCTCCTGTGTATTAGTATAGTAATGCTGACAGTTGATTATTTACACGTTATCACACTGTCAATAACAACTATGACATAATTATCTAAATTTATATCAGCTGTTTCCTGTTTTTAGTTACTGTAGTACACCATGTTCTGTGGGTTGCATATACAAGTGCAATCTTATACACCAGCATCAACATTAATTTGTTGAAAGTCACTTTTGTTAATCTATGATCAGATATCAAAAGATGGATGGCTAACCAACAGACCAACATGCTAATATAAATTTTTAACATTTCTTATTAGTGTTATTCAATGTTCAAAAAATGAACAGAGTGTAATCTTACTGTCTGATGAAAATTTTAGAAAGATTTGTTAATAATATAGTATGTTATTTTTCGCATTTGTCATTTTCTAATCTCAAACGTCTATTAATTTATGATCAAACTCATGTTCTAAATAAAATATGTAATATCAGATTATGTTTATTGTTTTAATAGTTTATTCAGACCTACTATTATATTAACTTCCCACAGTAACTAATACTAATCATAGCACAACAGTGTGTGATCTTGCATTTCTTTTAAAAGTTTTCCTTCTTCATCTTCTAATTTGTACCTCTGAGTATAGTAAATATTACAACCTCTAGTTTTGAAATTGTTTTAAATGCTTTCTTAATTATATAATTTTTTTCTTTCAAAATGTGTTTTAAATACAAAAAAGAAATGTTTAACTAGAATTTACTTAAATCGATTGTTTGAACTTCTTTTGTGATGAATAAGAAAATTTTGAATAATTCTCTTTTAAAAGGCAAGAGAAACTCTGAGGCGGTTCTTGTTTAAACTGCATATTCAAAGCACTTAAGAAGGTCGTCCCTTAAATAGAGATGCAAAATCAGGTTTACGTTGTACTTCACTTGAGTTCTTAGTACTTAATCTGAACTAACAGCAAAGTTAGATTTAATTTCTGACAGAGTGCTCCCGGCATTCCACAACGAAAGGAGCTTCTGTTGCCATGTCAAAGAGCCATTTCTGTCACTATCTTCCCCCGATTCTCAATCGTCCTTTCATTTCCTCCCCTTCTTCAACCCATGGTTCTTGTAAAGAAAACTGACATACTACACACTCAACTGTGAACACACAAATACAGACGTGTATAATCAGAATGGAAACAGCCGCCGAGATCGGAATTAGACTTGTATGACGAAAAAACATACGGAACCCGAAGGACGAACTGAATGAATGAATCGACATGAAAGAGAACAGCACCAAGAATAAAAACAGATACAGAGTTCGTCATCCCTTTCAACGTGAGCCATTCTATTCTACTTTATTTAGTTGTTTGGTTTGTGCGTAATGTGAGCAGAAGCTGAATGAACAACTCAGTTTTAGAATCTGTGTTAAATAAATTTTATTCTCTTTTTCATTAATAAGCTACCACAATCTCAATTTTTTTCCTAAAATTCAATGTAGTATTGCACAAAGAAAGAAATGATTACGACTATGCAAAAATATTTTTTTCTTGGCTGTTGTCCACACATAACAAAACTCTGAAGAAAATATGAAGTGTTATAATTTATGTAACTGAACAATTTTGTGTTTGAGAATCAATTTAGCTAATATTTGCCATTTTATTTAAATATTTTTCATTTAAACATTTCTAAACCTTTTTTGCTAGATAGAATTAATTTTAAAAAAATTAGACGTTTGTAATGAATTAGCTTATTAAATGAATTCAGTTTCAGTTTAGAATTTCAGTAATCATTGTTTTGTCATGGAGTTGTACTTGCGAGAATTTTTCGGTAGCTAGCTGAACATTTATAATATTTTTTAGCTGCAATATCCATAGTATTTTAGTTTTTTCTGCAACCAAGTTGCAGCTATAACTTCATTCTGATCCCTACTGTTTCTAAACTGGCACCGCCATCTTGCCAATGATTGGTAATAAATGTTTCACTCGTGATATCCGATCAGTTAATAGTTCTCTCTCTCTCTCTCTCTCTAACTCCGTCCCCACCCACTCCCTTCCGCCAGTACTGTACGTGCGCGTTTTACAATTAATTTATCTTGATCTACGGTGATGTAAGCTTTTTTTTAAGCTCATGGTAGGTACCATAAACGCATATTTTTATAAATTTAATTAATATCTGATTTGTAATTAACTCGTATAAAAAGAAAACACTCTCAAGACAAGCCAAGATTACATTATAATACTGTGATAAAACCTTTGTGTCTGTACGCGTTTGCGTGCCTTAGAATGACCGGGAAGGCTGACCTAAGAGAAGCAGAGACATTTAAGAGATCCTCCGCAATAAAATAAATATAAAATAAAATATTTTTTTAGAAAAAAAATATACTAAAATTCTACGGATACCTGTATAGCGCTGATAACAACCGGTTGACAAAACAAATTTTTAACACTTAACAATAGACCGAAGGTGTCGGATAAATGGTTTAAAGAAGTCAGAAAGGAAATAGAGAACCGAAATAAACAGAGAAAACTTAATGAACCAAACCAAATTTAGACAACTAATTACGGATTGTAAGGGCTTTTAAGAAGAACAGAAACAGAACACCAGGTGGACAAAAGAAAGGAGAAAAGCCTACACAGTGAGCAAATGCTGAGGATGTGAGGTGCAAAAAGTGTTTCCAGAAACGTCTAAAGTCTCCTCACGTGGTCTACAATTGGCCCTAGACGAGGAAAAAATCTGAATTGTACGCAATATATTGTATTTAATAACATTAAAACGTAAACTAACGTACTCGTAGGTAAATCCATTTTTGTGTCGTTTCTTACCTCTATACTCTTAAGCTTGCAGTGTTTTAAGCTGTGAAATAGGTGAAATTCCTTAAATATCTTATCCCAGCTCGTCTAATTTATTTTTGCTTTCATTCTTTTACTTAATATCCAAGTAATAATTTTTAAATGTAATTAGTAATTTTTTAATTGAAAATGTAGCCGCTGACGTGGTGTAGGGATAGACTAAAAAGCTGAAAGTTCGATTCCCGGGTGGGACCTGAAAATTATAACGAGTTAAAACTAAATGTAATCTTTCAATCTTTCCATAACCCATTGTCGTCGCTAATGATAAAACTGATGCAATTTTAAATAAAAAAAACCTGTTGAAGAAAATATTTCCAAGAAAATACACAAAAGTTGTAGATTTTTTTTTAAATTCTTCTTGTGTACATTTTTCCGTTAAATGATTGCAAGACTGCATTTCTAGAGAATCAAATCTTAATTCGGTATTTCCAACCTTCTTCTTTAGATACCATCTCCTTTGAGAAGGTTAGCGATCATCTTGGCAACCACGACTTGGGATGCTGCAGCGCTAAACAAATCAGTAGAGCTGCACTTGAACCATGTTCTTAAGTTGTTCAGCCAGGATACGTTTCTACAACCCAAACTGCTTCTGTCCAAAATTGTCCTTAGAATAATTACATTGAGTAAGCTGTACAGTTCTCCCTCCATCATATGACCCAACTATTTTAATTTTCGTATTTTTATGGTTCTTACAACCTCTTTCTTCATTCTCTGTCATTCAGGTAACACTCTCGTTTGTGAAACGATCCACCCTGCTTAACCTCAAAATCCTTCAATACGACCACATTTTACGCCTTGAATCTGCCGGTAATGTTCTTCTTCAAGCTTTATGTCTCCATCCTATAAAATAATACATACCTAATAACTATACAAATAATAACATCTAAGAAGTCAAATTCTTAACTTTAATGTCAGGTTTCTACTGCACAGCACTTCCTCATTTTATTGAAAACAGTTCTTGTCTGCCCAATCCTAGGTTGAGTTTCTACATAGCAGTCGAAATTTTATCTTTAACAATTGTATTTTTTAATCTTCTCGGCTCTTTCTCCATGTATTTTCAACCAATTCTATTGTTCTTTTTGAAATTACCATAAATTTTAATTTTTTATCATTCATTTAATTTTTCTTTCTATCACATATAGGATATAAAGGTTCAGAATTGCATATTGTCAGCAAACTAAGGCTTTAGAAAATTAATGTTGATAAAAATTTGTAAATTTATTTATTTATTTTTTTTTAATTTAACGTCGCATCAACATCAAAGGTCATTAGCGACGACGTTGGAGTGTAACTGTCTGTAATGAGGATAAAATGATCATTTGTAACGTATGAAAATATGCCGTACCTGAGTGGGATTCGAACTCAGGACCGCATGATGAGAGGCGAGCACGTTACCAACTGCGCCAATGCGGCCGGCAAATTTATTTTTGATAGCACCCTATTTGTGTTTGAAAGAGAACAGAGCACTGCCTTCTATGCCAGGGTTTGATTCTCGGTCAGGTCTGGCATTTTTTTACCTATAATTTCCTCATATTCTTACCTAAGCGCAAGCTTAGAATTATGCGGGTATTTATCAAAAAATAACAGAATATGTATTTGGTTTTAACCCTTTCAGTGCCGAAACATTATTTAAAAGTTTGATGTCAAGTGCCATTTATTTTGAATAAGGGTGAACAAAAAGTGCCGGCCCTTATTTCGAAAACTTGCGGGCGTAAGCCTGCCATAGCCGACCAAAATTTCAACGTTACAGAAAAATAAAATTTCCTGTTAAAAATTAAGTTTTATTGTGTTCATGAAAAAAAGAAATCGTTCTAACACTAAAAATATTCCAAATAGTTTTTTTTGTTTATTTAAAGTAGCATTGACAGCTTGGTCATCAGCAACTACTGTGGGTTTTGGTACCTTAACGGTGGTTTTAATGTTTTAAAATTTCCAGACCCTAGTCGGGAACCGAATCCGGGACCTTTCGCTTTGCAGCTTAGCGCGCTAGTCACTACGCCACGGAGGCGGTTTTAAAATACCTACATTATTCCATTAATTTTTGTGTAAAAGCTTTTTTGGAAATGTTCGGTTATCCGGACGTTGGCACTTTATGCATAAGTTACGGCCGTCCGGTAAATCGGATGTTATCACTTCGTAAAAGATATCGACGTCCTGTTTTCCGAACCTTGTTACTGAAAGAGTTAAAGCAATAGTAATATTCGTATAAAATAATTCTTTTTTAATTAAGAATGCATTAAGTATTTTTTACAATCTTCTTTATTTACGAATCCGTTACCTTCCGTGTAATAAGCCGCGTGATGAACACTAACACGAGTAAAGGTGGCACCATAAATAAAGACGGCCTCTACATTTTTTACGCGGTATTTTTCTACTAAACAACCTTCAAAGCTATGAAATTTCGTAATAACCGATTTTAATGCAGCTGTAGAAAACCATTTAACCAAAAAGCTTTGGAGAAAAATATTTTGATATATAGGTTACAAAATTTCCTTTAATTTGTTGTAATATTTTTATATTTGTATTTTATCCCTAAAATTCACTCTATTGCTTTAGTTTTAAATATCATTTTTTGTATGAGATCAGATCATCACTAATATTCCTTGCGGTATTACATATCTTCGAATGAGCCTAGCAGATATAGTAAAATGGAGAAGTTAATAAATATATTACCGTAAGAGTCGTTTTTGAAAGGCTGGATCAGGCTTATAGTCCTTTCAAAGGCTTTGGAGTACTTTGGAGTAAAAGTGGAGAAACACCCTTAATTCACGGTTTTTGTGGCGAACGCCCTCTCAAAAATCCTGCGAAATTTTGTAGAAAAACTGAACTTATAAAGACTCATATGAATATTTGGTGTATAGGTTTGTGTAAGACAAAACACAGGCGCATCTGTGCAACCCAATACATGCTCTCGGATATTCTCTCAAAATCCCATTTTCGGCTTTGCAGTTCATTAAACGAGGAGGCCTATATAACTGCATACTTTTTGTTTCTATCAGATACTGCTTTTAATTAACGGGGACGAAAGTGTGAAGACAAGAACAAACTTTCTGAGACTAATAAGCAAGGAAAAATAACTTTTACTAATCTAATTAAATACTATTATTAAACACAGAAATGAGTTTTTCATTAAAATTTCTTATTATAATATTTAAGGAAAGTTTTCTGCAATTCTTACTAAGCTAATCCGTGTTAAAAGAACTTTTATCTATCGAGCAGAAAAGTTTACATGATCAGTTTTTAAACCATTCCAAAAGTTATATGGTCATAGTGAAATATTTATCCTAACATTGCTACCTTATTGAAAAGTTTTCTTTAATTCTTAATGTATTTTCTTTTTATTGTTTTGCAGATGATGAGTTTGGGGAAAAATCTGTCTCTGTGCTTTTAGACGGCGAGGAAAGTGAACTTACGTTTATAGATCACCCTTCGTCAGAAATGTCGGTAAGTGAAATAACTCGTTCAATTTTAGTTAAAAGTTCTAGAAAGCCCAACCATTTATTATTTAGAAGTTGGCTTATGAACCGCTGTCTATTCTTCCCTACAACAGACCATTATCCATCAGTTATTTTAGTTTTCTTTATTTCATAAGTTGGAGTTTCTGTTAATTTCAACGAATACCTTCCAATCCGTTATTAGTTAATTGAATACTGATGTACACTAAAAGTTCAATTGGGACATTTCTGAAATAAGTTTAAGTAAAGGAACACTTAGATTACTTCAAATAATAGCCTACACTTTTTGACAATTGGGGAAATAACTCTTCTCCGGTTGTGGTAATAATAAACGATACTGTGACACTCTAAGGTCCGTTTCGGGATTTAGATAAATTAAATAATTAACAAATTATCGTTTAAAATCACAAATAAATATTTATTTAGCACTATAGATTACAATTAATGATGTTACTTAAATCTATGAATGAATGAATTATAATATTACTGCAACTATCTTTTCATAAATAACAAACTAATTATAATAAATTGATTACATTAAATAAATGAAGTCCTACTTACAAATAATACCACATAAGCGTTAGAAAATACACAATGCACGTTGACCTTCTTCAAACATAACTGTTAAGCACTACGCAGTATACACTCGACCAACACAGATCTAAGACTGGCTCTAACTAAACCAGCTGCGCTTATATATGTGAGCTATGGAGATTTTGAGGACAGAGATTTTCGACATAATAATAAAAATACAAAATCCTTCTGTCACTTCTGGATAAATCTTAACAAAATGGTAAACAAATTAGGATTGATTAAAAGGTGATATTATACTAACAGGGCAAATTATCTGAATAGGAACACCGACCCTCCCACAATGGCCATTACAACAATACACCTGTACTAACCTTTCACATACTACATATTATTTCCAACTATTTCTTGGAAATTCTATTTATTAACTCTTATTATTTACAATAACATTGTAAAATCTCGGTCCTCCTCGAGAATTCTCGAACACACGTTCCCTTTAGATATTGTCGCAATACTGTATTACAGAAATTAAGTATTTGAAATAATTTTTTAGTATTATTATTTTAAAAACATTCATTACTAAGTAAAAATGTGAAATACATTCTCTTTAGAATGAAGTTTACAAAAAGGTCTCTAAAAGGCCAAAGTATAAGTATTTCCATAGTACGTACTAAGTATTAGTGCCTCTAAACTGATGTCAAATTAAAGAAAGTGCTGTAGGTATGTGACACAGGGCTTATTTATAACCAACCACACATTCTTTGTTTAAAATATTATATAAATGTTATTTATTAACAACTGAAGAGAGTGTAATCTCTTAACAGGCAGTACGTCATCTCGTTTCCCATTAGAATAGTATGATGGAAGAAGGTTATTCGTTTTCTACCATTTTTCTAATGTCTGTCGGTTAATCTGTCGCTACTTATGGAGTCTTATCAGTGGTTAGCATTGATAAATTTTGGTCCGTTGGTGAAGGTAGTTCTTCTTAAGAGGTCTTAAATGTACCTTATATAGCTCAAAGTGCAGAACAACGTTGAGATGCAGCTTTCCAATCTTATTATATGATAACTTCCTGGGGATTGCCTTGATAGTACTTGAGGTTCGTTCATGAAACTAAATTGGACGGTTTGTCAAGGTTGAGGAGCGCAGACGTGGTGGCGCTCTCATGTCTTACTTCGTATTTGAGCCTTCATGAACATTTAGAAAGCACGTTTAGACTGATATTTGAAGTACTAGTCCGACCGCGAGTTATGAATTCTTCAGCGTTTTGTTAGGATTGCATTCGAAGATTAGTTGACCGTCACCCGCGGACAGTAAGATTCTTCGATGATTGTCGACCACAGAGTTGTACAATCCTTTAAAGTCGTTTTGTCCACCGGGCGACGTGGTTTCAATGGGATCCCATTTGGGGCGTAATATACGTTCCGGGTGGCGGAATTAGGGAACCACTCTGTGTTCTTATAGGTCTCATCCTTTCCGTTTTCTTCTTTCCTGTTGTCTGTTCTTCCTTTTCAGCCATCTTTAATTGTGCCCTTATTTGTATTGGTCGATCGTTTCGCTATAGATACTCTTTATAAGTCTTTCAAGAAAGTTTTCCCAAGCTTGCTTCTACTCTTGAGAGAGGCTTTTACGCGGTTCCTGATGGGAAATGGCTGTCCTCTGTAATCTTCTCGGCTGAAGTCTTGATGACGGATTGGCTGTGCATCACCTGGGTTAGAGTTTTGCTAGTTGAACTAGTTCTTAATCCTGTGTGTTCCAAAAGTTGTGAGTCCTCACGTGGAACTACGGGATTGGAGGAACGGGTAGCCGTATTCGCTATGACGCGGAGTCAAGAAAGACTCTGGATTAGCATTCACTGTCGCAGCCATGCTGACTATTTGTCTCAAAAGCAGTGGCCATCCTCTAACTTCAGCACGGTTGCTACTATATGCTTCCGGCGGCCATATTGCATTTAATAACAAAACTGTACCCGGGAAGTACTTCTCGCATGACGCATCGAAGTTAAATTATAAAGGAGTCGAGCGAGAAATTTTTTAAAAAAATCACGTTTAACGTTCCTCACAGCCTTCCTACCTTGTTCCACTTAAATGTTGTGATAATTATCATCACGTTACTCTTGAGTAAACATTAATGCACATCTTTATATTTTTACATTTTTGACTGGAACTGCATTTTCAATGCTATCACTTTTGACTCTGAACTTACGAATTGTAACTCCACCTTTCGTTATTTTACATTCTAGAAATAAAGATGCCTATAGAAAGAACGCAAAGGGTTCGGAGGCTCAGTTATTTGGCTTACAATACGCCCGAATTTAACTAAAAATTAAAACTTAAAATATATTTTTTTTAAAAGTAAAATTGATTTACTGTAATATTGAATCAGATGAAAGTTAAATTTTGTAAATTTTTACAGCAATCATAAAGTTTTATAGTATTATTAATTTCTGTTGTACAGAAATTAAAGATGATTGTATAAATATTGTAAATTTCATTATCACTATTATTTATTTAGTCCCCTAATGTTTGTACGTTGCAACCATTTATGAACAATAAACAAGTCCATAACCCAATTGGATGAGAATGATATTTATGGCATGTAAATGAGGTGAAGCCTTTTACAGACTCAGGCCAATCATTCCTGAGTGAGTATGGTCAACTGAACCCCGACCATCAAGGTACACCGTTATCTTGTGTCTATTATTCAAATATGAATTTATATATGAACGAAACATTGTCATTTCATTATGGTATGTGAGCAGATAAATATTTTATTACAAAAACTTGCGTAGAAATCACTAAGACAAGCTAGTGTTCAAGATATGGATTAGTTACTTTCTTTAGTATTACGTTCACTACATGTTCCCGTAAGTTCTAAATGAATAAGTCTACATTCACCTTTTTATCTTGCCCTTAACTTGTAAATATGGACATGCATATTATTTAATAACCTTAATTAAAGACTTTTGCATGATTAGAAAAAAAGAACTTTTACCATACAATTTCTTTTAATGTAATTAGATAATTATTAACATGCATTTCTGAGTCAGGATAACGTTTGGATTACAGGTCAGAAAACACAGTCTCACCTGTTATTGTTTTTTCCACAATTCAAACATTCGCCGTTATCTCTTCTATTCTACACTGAAAATGGTTAGACTGCATTAAAACTGAACGTGGTACCTTTTGCATACTAAAGCGTTATCCATTTGTCTCGTATTTCAAAATTCCACTTGCATTAACACAAAAGGGACAATATGAGTCCGCTTTTGTTCTAACCATTCCCATCCGTTCATTTGTTATCTGTTATTCTTCTTCTTGTACTGTTATATCCATTAATCCCATTTCGGAATTACAATTATTTTAATAGTATGTTTTGCCTGCTATATGTTATTTCAATAAAATAAAAACTTGCATTTCTTTAATTAATAAAACTGAATAATTTTGTGTCAATAAAAATTTTATATTTCCAATATTAATCCCAAAGTTTATTACCAGAGTATAAATTATTCAAATTAATCATAAAATTCACACGTTTAATTACTCAGATTAATTATTTATTTAAAATGAAATTCTATTTTCTTATTGAACACGTTAAATGTTTTATTTTACACTAATAAAAAAAGGAAAGCATCAAGCGTCATGTTGTACCTATACTAAAACACTGTGCATTTTAATCTATTTCTGGTTTTTTTTTCTTTGTATTTCTACTTCATATTATTTTTAATACCTTTTAATTAACCTCTTCTGTGTAACTTGTTCCATATAGTAAAGTCGATTTTTAGTTCACAGTGAATTGATAAAATTCTGCTGATATTTACTTCAATATGTAATCATTACAATTATTTATGTTTCTAAGTTATTTCTGCGTGATCTTTATTACGAGCCATTTCTATAGACTTATGCAATACATACATATACACGTTCCTCACTCCCAAATAGCCGTCTCTGAATTGTTCCCCACCGCTGGGACACACATTAATTATATCTGTACCTTAGAACAAGAACAACCAATGTCATTCTTTTATAAAAATGAGTTAAACACGTTATCAACGTAATTTTTTCGTATACTTTTTAATGCAAGAACAATCAATGTCCATTATGTATAGTTCATGAGATATTACATGTATAGGTACCAGACAAACTAATGTCCCATAGCCGAGTGAGTGAGAGGGAGATATGTGGCATAACTACGCATGCGCCCAAAGGTCTTTACCGTTATAATCCAAATCTGAAAACATACTGCAGTCATTATCTTGCTTGTTAGTTTACTGCATGCATAAACGCTTGCTCACAACAATAAGTAAAATTAAAGACAATGTTATTGGAACAGCGCGTATGAGTTGTGCGAGTGAGAGCGTTATGCATTCTCTCACTCCCACGGCTAGGGGACATTAGTTCATCTGAATACTGTATTTATTAACAATGTCAGTCAGCTGCGTGAAAAATATTATTGCAAGGAAAACCAAACACAGCATTGGTTCTCAAATACCATAATTTCTTATATTTCTTGCTATTATTGCAATAAAATTTTTCTAAATGAAGTTCGTTAGCAATAAGAACCAATGTTGCCACTGGTTGTTTTTGCATTGACTTTTCTTAATTTTAGCTGCCATTGTAGCTTACTTAGGTGAAATTACTGGTGTTGTTTAAAATTTTGCACAGACCTTCCTTTGCTCATTTCTCAAAACTGGTTTTTTTGACATAGGTTGATCTTGTTCTAAGGTACAGATATATTTTATAGAAATCACACATATATGTTTGCGCGCTCATACACAGATTGAGGTGGCGGGCTCATCTACTACAATTATTGATGTAATGGAATGAGCGAGGCAGAGAAACGGCCAATAAGATACCATTGTAAATACCTTTGTTGAGTTTGTTTGTACTATAATATCGTGATACTTATCTCTAAGCTCCGTTTCGAGATCTGGGTAAATTAAATAATTAACAAACTATTGTTGAAAATCACAACAAATATTTATTAAGCACTAACAATTACAATTAATTATGCTACTTAAATCTACAAATGAATTAAAATTACTGCAATTGAATTACTTATAAAAAATAACCAATTAATTACAATAAATTGATAACGTTAGCTTTTAAGCAATTACAAAATTATTTTTCACTTAAACTAAGTTCTACTTACAAAATTTACAAAGATTATACATGTCTACAACATACGCTGGATCTTTTCACAGACGTATTCGTACACAGTATAACTCACTAACTGACATCAAAACTCGTCGATGCCAGATCAACGACTAAATAATTAAACCGGCAGCCTTGTGTAGGTAAGCTACGGAGATTTCGCAAAGAACAAAGATTTTAGATATAATGGTAAAAATACAAAATTCTTCTATCGGCTTCTGGATATATTTTAACAAAAAGTTAAACAAATTAAGACTCAATAAAAGGGGTAACAAAATTGGCCAATTATCTAAATAGGAACACCGACTCTCCCACAATAGCCATTACTACAATAGACCTGTACTAATATTTTATATACTATTTAATATTTCTCACTATTTCTTGGAAACTATATTTATTAACTCTTACAATAACATTTTAAAATCACGGTCCTCCTCGAGAATTCTCGAACACACGTTCCCTAACCCTAGAGCCGGCAATCGTCGATTTTAAGACGATGTTACCGCTTCTTGAACCGGTCGCGTCGCAAAATCGGATTTGCTTATAGTATTGCAATGTTGTCGTTTTAGTTTTAATCATCTACAGACAGCGTTCCTGGTTTGTACAATAGTTTAGTAAATATATAAAGTAATTTTTACGTATATTAAAATAGTTTCAGTTGCATATTCTGCTTGTGTTTCTCTGTTGAAACTACGCCGTCCTAGAGCTGAATTTGGTTATTTCTTGGTATACATGATGTGCTTTCGTATATATTTTCTTCAGTTTTGAACATAGATTCATACTTTGGGATTTATTTTGAAATGAACATTTAAAGTAACGATTCTTACATAATGAATTTTGAGAGTAGAGCATAAGACAGTTTTAAACAGAAGTATCATCTGAAATTTTAGAAAAATATTTGTCTAAAAATTATTTTCAAATAGTTTCAGCATCCCTTACTGTCAGATTCAAATTTAAATAATGTATTTATTCTATTTTCCTAAGTTTTTTTGTTATTTTGATGTCACGTGACAAGATTTGTGATTTATAGCAAATTTTTAATGATTTCTTTACGATTCGGTGACTAGAAATTCTCTTCCAGTCTAGGAAAAT
Organism: Catonia carolina; assembly: GCA_035578175.1. NCBI lineage: Eukaryota > Metazoa > Arthropoda > Insecta > Hemiptera > Achilidae > Catonia > Catonia carolina. Next base: position 145,916,380 of record JAQMRL010000001.1, on the reverse strand, counting down.
GTTATTGCCGGTTGTAGGGTTAAGAATTGTCACAATATTATAGTTTGTACAGCGCAGCCGATATTTAGGCTGTACTACATGACATGTGTACAACTAAGGAAAAATATTTGGCTGTACCCAGTCGATATCCATTATTATGTTATATTTACACTCCTGCACAGCTTACTAGCTAAAAAAAGATAAAATAAAATGTAAGATTCTGTAAAACCACTAAGTGAATCCGTTTTACAAAGAAAATTTGAGAACTACACATTAAACATTACGACATATTCACGCATTCTATAAACTCAACGTTATTACAGATCTGAATTTGGGATGAATAATTACTTTATTTTGAATTAAGTCACCATTGGTGTAACGAAACAAACTTTGAAAATGTTAAATATTAATCATAGCAGTAGTCTAATATCAAAATATGTTTTTTGTCTGGTACTAATTTCTATGAATAAAATATTGTCATTTGTCTACAGTACAAAAAGTAAATATTTTTCAACAAACAACAACAAAACAGTAGTTCCATTATCAGGAATAACAACTTTATACCCCAACGAACAAAAGACTGCAGATAAGATCTAGCCAAGGTCGGGTGTGAGGTTGCCCCTTCGCTAAATCACACTTTGTTCCACCGAACTCCAGCTGACATTTCGTTAGGCTGTCATACACAGCGGGATTACAACGTGACAACGCAGGATACGATTAACGAATTTCAATTGGCTCTGTGCTGTGACCTAGGTCACTATGATCAGCCTTCATCTGCAGTCTTTAGTTCGTTAAGCTATAATATTATAGGCCTGTTTATATTGCAGTATGTTTATTCAAGGTATGCAGAAAGTGAGACATGTATTTTTAGTACAGCACCCGTATTACTAGTCTCATTTCATCCGCTCATAGCTGTCTTTTTCTAATTCCATCGGTATTTTAAGACTGAACTTACTGTACTGGTTGCTAAAATTGGTGTACAGCAGGGTCAGTATAGCTCACAAGCTCAAGCTTTGCCCCTGTCCTTGAGGACTGATTGGATGGGTGGCTTAGAAAAGACGAGGCTCAAGGAGTTGAACATTTTTTCTCTGCTACTGTAAACGCTGGCATCATTCTAGAGTACGTAGTATATCTATTAATGAGAATAGCTCCAACGTTTGGACCGCTGTTATTTTGTTGACTAGTACGCTAGACAATGCATCTCACCAGAGGCAAACCTTCGGTTAATGAGTAATAAATGTTAACATTGCGGGGAGTGAAACGCAACTATGCGTACGTTTCCAAAAACAAAATTTTTTAAACGTAATACAAATATTACATTAAACCAACTCAACAGAGACTTTTACCATGACTATTTTTTAAACTGCTTTCTTCATCAGAATAACTTCTTCAGACGAACTTGTTGACACCGCATTTCATTTCTGTGTACGGGCGCACTAGCATGTGTATGGCAACTGCTATGTTTATAATATGAGGGTCCCAGCGGAGGGAAACCATTTCGGTACTGCTAGTTGTGAGTGGGAATGTATGGTTGGATACCAACGTCTTTAAAAATTTGGTTCTTTTTACAGTAATCGCTCCTAAGAACGTCAGTCACGTTAAATTTTATTTATAAAATATTACTCCCCCAAAAAAGCATTGTAATGAATATAATGATTGTCGATATCATTTTACCCTGAAAATTATACTTTAGATTTTCAAACTGCGTTTTCGGAAAAGTTTTTAATGGTTTTCTAACAAACAGAGCAAGACGAATCATAGATTCCTCCAACAAAACTGTATCTAATAACTCAGTGAGTAGGTATAAAATAGAAACTTTTTCATAACATTTTTTATTTAAGCTGATGATTTATGTGTACCTCATATTTTTTTATAATTTAAAATCGTTTTAAGAGAAACGCGTGATCATGATTATTTGTTGATCAGTGGAATAGGTAAATATTTTACCTAGAACAGGGATCTGCTGTAGAGCCCAATGGTCTTAATGTAGTCTATTATGAAATTATTGTCACCTACCCAGTCAACACCTACAATAATGGCTGGTAGAAAATAAACTAAAATATTATAAAACAAATGAATTATAATAAAATTATACGAAAGCTGTGAATTCGGCTTTAGGAGAGTATTTCATATATTATAGTGCGTGCCAAAATCAACTAGGATTTAATAAAATAAAGTATTTATCAGGAATACATTTTTATTAAATCAAATATAGTCTATATTTTGTGTTTAATTTATAAACAGAGAATATATCAACAATTTTAGGAATATAAATAAAGTTAATAGTAACAACGAAGAAAACAAAAAAAATAAAGTAGCCTAGTTAAAAATAAACTAAGAGAAAAACAATTTTAATCTACCGAAATAAGCCCACAGAGAATTTGAAAAAAAGGATCGAGAAAGATATTCAGCCACAGGTACTTGTATTTCTATGAACGACTTGGAGTGATGTATTGAAACAGCGTCACAGAATGAAAAATGTGAAAATATGAATAAATGTGAAGTGATGCAAAAGATAAGCAACTTCAAACACAGAGAGAAGAAAAAGGAAATTTTTTGTATTTGTGAAATAAGTTTACCCCTGTTCATTACCTTTTCCTTTGCCAGTTTCAACTCTTAAATTACGTGTCTGCACAGCGTATGGCGTATTTGAGTGTTATTTTCGTGTGGGTGTATCCGCCTTATACTTTTCTTCTCTTATTCAAGTTCTCCCTTGCACTCTAACAGACGCCCTGTTTCGAATCTTGGAATTACTTTCTGTAACCTAGTGTCAGTTTTAAATCATTTCCTGAAGACAAAATAAGGAGTTTGGTGAGAAACTAGTTTTTTCTTTACACAAAGATTCAATTTCTCCGCGTTGTATAATTATTTTTATACCACTTACACGATACGCGAGTCGTCAGCTACGAATATTAATTCTCATAAAGAAACAGCTAATTCTAATTTTCTCTCCTTTTGAAACATTTCTGCAACTCGTTCTCCTTACCATTATGTTGTTTCAGTAAGGGTAAACATCATTATCATACGACAAGTTGTATTTGAACTGAAAAGAAAAATTTTGCTGACACAAGGTACCTACGTGTATCAATCAGTACACTGTGTAATTAGTTACGATAATTCATCTCATTATTATGCTACGTAGTCATTAATAACAAATTTCGTTTATTAACGAATGCAAACAAGGATATCTTTTACATGCGCTACAATTTTCATTGTATGAATTTTAAATATTTAGGCCCTACACGTTCTTGAACGCTTAACATGATACTATACAGGCCTGTATTTCGAGTACTTTAAAACAGACCATCTTTTTAAGACTAAGTACCACATAAACTGCGGAGACGTATTCTCTCTTTTAATTAACATTTGCTTATTTAAAGCTAATACAGAAAATTTAACTGAAATTTTGTTGATACTCCACGATGATTTTTTATCTGAAAATTTATCTACACTCTGTTCTTTACAGAACAATCAAGAATTTTACAAAAGTAAAACTACGCGAAAAGTACCCAATGCAGACATATTCAAAAAATACTGTTCACAAATAATGTGAACTGTACAAATAATGTACAGTTTGATATTTATTGCAAATATATTGATGCTAAATTCTTAAGAATAAAAGTAAGAAGTTATTAAACAAATAAGTCTGTTAGGTGCCTTCATTTCATCCTTCGTAATGTACTACCATCATCTAATGAATATAGCTGAATAACTTTCGGGTAAATCAATCTGTTTTCGCCCGTTTAACTAAAATTTGGAAGCCTTTCTCTAACTTTTAAAATAAATAGATCGTTGAGAAAGCGATTGCTTGTCGTATGCTAATGCGCAACTCTTAGAGCTTGAGGTACTTTTGATTAAAAACTTTGAACAATGTGGACTTCAGTTACTGGATGCATTTCATAGCGCCGTAGCTACTAGACCAGAATGGTGTGAAAATGGCTCGTATATTAGAAGCTTGTTAAGGGCTAAAAATATTTATTGGTCTTTAATCTGGTCTTTCAATTATTTTAATACGAAGGTAGGTTGATAACTAATGCACACATGCTTATAAAACGCGAACAAAATGAACTACAGAAGCTCATCTGGTGGCATTTGGAAGTAATATTTCTCCTCTATACGCTTGCGCAGTTTTGCCAACGTTGCGTTCATCCAGTTTTTTTTTTTTTTGAGTAGTGGAAGTGTGGGGTCGTGTTCTGGTGCTATGTCAACGCAAGTTGATCAACGTGCTTTTGAAGCGCTACCGTGACGAAGGAGATGACTTTCTTTCGAATATTGTGATGGAAGACGAATCATGGATTCATTATTACGATCCCGAAGAGTAAAGACAGAATACTGATAATTGTCATCCACATTCTCCTAATGTGAAAAAGTTCATAACAACCATCGGCTACGAAACTTCTTTTGACTGAGTTTTGGGATGCTCGTCGAGTTTATGTGACTGGTTACCTGGAACGAGGGGTAACGGTAAATTCTACTCAGTACATACAGACTCTGAAACACCTCCGACGTTGAGTTTTTTGTGTTAGAGGCAACCTGGCGCCAATAATCTTGCAACATAACAATATTCATTCACACACTTCGCGTGCAATTAAAGAGGCTCTGAGAAACCTGACGTTTGAACCGATTCCACACCCTTCTTATTCCTCCGACCACAAACCTTGCGATTTTTATTTTTTTCCTCTACTCAAACAAGACCTTAAGGGTAATCATTAAAGCTCGGACAATGAGGTGAAGGCAGCTATTGCGTCCTGGGTTCGAGAAAAGTCGGAAGAATTTTCAGTGACGGAATGAAAAAACTTGTTTTACGAGGGAGAAGTGTGTAATGCTTAAAGCTGACTATGTTGAAAAATAAATGTATGATTTTGAATGTTAGGAGTTTTACTTTAATTTGTTTTTCACCCGATTTTGTTATTTGGTTTTGTTCGCGTTCTACAAGCATGTGTGCATTAGTTATCAGCCCACCCTCGTACGTAGTATCTGGATGTTACTAGGCTTTGACTCATGGGAAGAATACTGAACTTTCATATCCCAGTACAAAATTAGTTTAATAAACTTCAATTTAACCTAAGTTGACCAACAACATACATCTTAGATTAAATTAAGCTATTACAACAATTAGGAGAAATTAACGTTTTAGTTGGTAAAAGGAACATTACCTTTCATTGTTGTAGGTCTAATAAGAAATGATTCGGTACCAATATGATATCCATGCTCATTTAAACTCGTTGCGAATGAAGTTAACATTTTCAGTCAGTGTTTAAAAAATTTTAATTACATGATTTTTCCCATGTACTACGCTCGGTGACTTAGCTGGCAATGCGTTCGACTGTTAAGCAGAAGGTTCAGATTCCAAATTTTATTTTCGACTAGGGTCTAGAAAATTTATTCAGTCTTAAAATCACTCGCATTTTAGAATTACCAATGAATTTCACTACGTTGGTCATCAAATATCACTAATATAATGGGATATAGAACTAGTTACTATCTTCGTTCTGAAAAGTACTAAGGAAAGTTAAACAATTTATATTTTTTCTGGTATTAGATCAGAATGATTTTATCAAACATTCGCTAATTGATGTGACTGTTTTACTTTACTTTTCACAAAACGGGTAATTAAAATATAAAAATAACGTGATTTCGTTTTGTAGTTTATTTTCTCAATAAGTAAAGATATTGACACGTGTGCTGAATAGCTTGTGATGTCTTAAGACATTGCAGAGTATCCGAGAACATTTTAATCTTAAATTTCAAACAAGGTAGAATATTGACCGACTGATTAAGTTTATGTAGGTTATAACGTAATCCTTATACAATAGAGGATTTATAATGTCAGTAAGAGAATTAATTTTGAGAAGTTGTTTGATAAAAAATTCTGATAAGTTCAGATTTCATTAGCATGCATTAAAGCTCTGTAGCAGCTAGCGGACTTTAAAATTGAAACTTTAGTATTTAGTAAGTTGCGATATCAGCAAGGGAGTACCTAGAGACCGAGAAAGTTGCGGATGAGAGGATAAAATGCAGGCGTATATGAGCTTGTGAAGGATCGGTGTGAGAGTTTGTAACAAGTTAACATGATATTAATATTACTACAAAACTTATTGTAAGATGAAATACCGCTGCGGTTCTTAGAACTAAATCGGATTAAACGAGCGTGTAATAAAAGATTGGATTTAAAATTAAATCTATTAAAGAACAATTAAATAAAGTAATAACGTTGTACTTTTTGTTGCAGAACAACAGTTTTGTGACTATAGACAAATTTATAGTTTTAATTCGATTGGTGCATTGAAACGTTTATTTTGTGTCATAACGTGATTTCTTTAAACATTATCGATTAACTTTTCTTTTTTATTTATAAATTATCGATAAAACAATGATACGGTTCGATTCGCGATTTATTTAAGCTGGTAAAGTTAGAACAGATATTTAGTGAATAACTTTGTCAAGTTGCTTCCACCTCAGTTTCTTTATTTTGTTTGTGACATCAACAGATTTATCTTTAGATTAGATTATCGTAGTCAGCGACTACTGGGCCTACATGTTAAGGAACGTTGGCTTCTGACATGTTGAAGTTTTCAGACCCTAGCAGAGAATGATATCTTGAACCTTCCGTTTTGTATACTCTAACCACCTCAATCTCCATTGTTTAAACAGACAATCGTTATAGTTTGCTTACACGGCTTGGCTAATTATAGGGAAGATATACCATGATAAAATAAAATCTTCCAAATACTGACTTGTACAGACTGTCCAGTAAGTAGGATACCATACTTTGAAAATGAATCAAAAATTTAATGAAAATTTTTAAGTAATAAAATCTGTTATTTCAGTCTCCGTGACTTATTGTTTTGTATTTTCATTAAAATTCATAAGCTCAAAATTGTACCCCAAGAACTAGAAACATAAACATATTCAAAAACAAATATTAATGTAAGTAATACCTGTGATGTAAGTAATACCATAACTCAGTTCTTGTTGCTCGTTTTAAATTGTTTACCCCTAATCTGCTAACCAATTTGGGGAAACATGGTACAAGAAAAATCTGCTGTCCTAATTTTGGTTTTCGAAAAATTTTGTTGAATGTAACATTATTTTCCTTTGAAATAAATATGCAAGTGAGATTGCAGTATTAGCTATAAATCTAGATTTACAGCTTTTTTATAACTTCAAGTTATGCTTGTTAAAATTCATTAGTTTCCTTGAATATAGTACAATATTTATTGTACATTCAAAAATGTCCTTTATTTCCATTAAACCTATCATAATCTAATATTATGTAGTAGTTTAACTTACTGTAATATTTAGTTACGCTCGTATTGAGTGAAATACGCACTTCAGGTAATGAATATGTAATGTGAAAGCAGTTGTCACTTTAATGCAATACTCAGTATAGGAAACTGCTGACAGGATGAGGTCCACAGGATAACAATTTGATAGCCTCCCCATGATAATTGATCACCTTAAATGGTGTCTGTCACAAGCACTTTCCATAAATGAATTCCCTCGACAGTTACAATGTTTCGGTGAATCGGAAATGGAGTAAATGAAAATGTATTTAAACGAGTTTCCTGATTCCAATGAAGTAAATGAAAACTTGCTTAAACTAACATCTTGTTCCAGTAGGCTATTATGTTTAGATTCCATTTTCTAACTTATGTAGTTTTTCTAAAATGAAGTTTTTATCACCACAAAAACAATTCTCAGTTTTAAGATCAACCTTTTTTTCCTTATTTTAAGTTGCATCAACAACTCGGTCATTAGCGACTACTGTTTGATATATAAATGGATTTTTTAACTTTGAAAATTTCCAGACACTGGCCGGGAATCGAACCCGGTACCTCCGCGTGGTAGGCTAGGCTAGCACGCTACTACTACAATACGGAGGCGGCCAAGATAAAGTTTTGTTTTCAAATATTTCTGATAATAAGCCAAATATTTAAGTATTAGCTAAAAGAAAATATATTATATTTGTTTATATTCATATTTGTTTTTAGTTTATCTAACCTTCAACCTCAAAAATTAATCTCTAATTTCACGCATATTAAGGCTAATTCAAACGGTGAAAGGTGACAGATAAAATTGAGTCGTGAAAATTGCCAGACCTGACCGGGAATCAAACACCGGTCTCCTGGCATAGAGGCCAGTTGCGCCAACCACTCTCATTTGGTCAAATTCTCATTTAAAAACTGAGTGTTCAGTAATACAACAGACGCTATTAATATTTTAAAATTGATTCACTCTTAGCGTAAAAGTACGTAGTATTTTATTATCCGTGAACTTGTTACATATTGCATAGCTTTCATTAATTTTAAAATTTTTCTTTTCATTTCTTTTTCTTTTACTCGATCGTTTATGTACCATGTCATCATTTATTTTACTTCTTGTTTTTCATTATTTAACCAGAAGTTTGTCAAACGTCGATTTATTCTCCTATTATAAATTTTTTTAACAAAAAAAATTAATAAAATAAATATTTCGTTTTTATATACATAAAAAGTACCTATATATTTAAAAACTGAGTAATACAACAGAGGCTATTAATATTTTTAAATTGATCCACTCTTAGCGTAAAAGTACGTAAATATTTATTTTAAAATACAGAAAATAATAACAGCTGCTAAGAACTTCTAAGCGTGAAATAATGATTTTTATACGCTAATCTACCTTTTCTGGTTCAAATTTTCCTGGTTCAAATCCTAGTAAAGGTGGTTACTTTTATACGGATTTGAATACTAGACTGTGGTACCGGTGTACTTTGATGGTTGGGGTTCAATTAACCATGCTCTCTCAGGAATGGTCGGCCTGGGTCTGTACAAGACAACACCTCATTTACACGTCATACACATCATCCTCATCTCATTGGGTCATGGGGTTGCTTATTGTTCTAAATTGAACAGATTGCAACGCACACAAATTAGGAATAAAAAATATATAAAATATAAATGAAAAAAAAAATAAATCTACCTTTTAATTTTTTATAACATTTTAAGAAAAGTCAATTCAGCCTAATATGGAAAAAAATTAATAGTGCAGCAGATAAAAGGAAATAATAAATAATAATAAATAGTTTTCCACCGACTGGGTACATTATTTTTGATACTAATGTTATAAATATACACACTAAGTTACGTAACAAAACATTCACTGAAATAATTTTATTCAGAATTTTTTCAAAATTTCAATAATCTCTTTAATACTTTCGTCGGATAAACTTCATATCATAAGTAGGTTCCAATCGTTGAATTTATCGTTATTTACTACGAATATAATTGAAAATTAGTGGTGCAACTCTAGTTTTTACAGCTGTTAAAGTTGTGTTTTCACAAATTTGTTCAAACAGTATTAATTTTTTGATAAACACTTTTTGTACTGTAAGGACTTATTTTATTTATTCCCAATTATTAGCATGTTCTACTTTTGAATAATTTAAAAGAAATAATAGACTCTATAAACAATGTTTTGTTCCACAATGTAAACTTTGAAGAGATTAACTATGAATCCACAAATAACAAAATGGTAAATCCCACTCAGTGAAAAAGTAACCTTGCCCATATGAAACTTTTGTTGCCTTTATTCAAATTGGTTTTCTTTTCAAAGGGTTTTTGTATTTTGGATCAAACAATTGTACCTAAATTTAAATCCAGCTTTTTTGCGTCCCGGGTTTCATCCTCACACTTAATATTACTTATTAAAAAACACGTTCAAAAGTTTCATTTTTCCTTTTAAATATTCTATCTTACTTGTTATTCAAAACGTTTATTAATTCATTTTATTTTTGTCTTACATATTGGTGTTGAAAATAGTATTGCCATTCCACAATAAAATGCTGTTTCTGGTTTGTTTCAAAATATTCTTTATCAGATTTTCTTTTTTCGATTAGTTAATAACGAATATTCACATCTGTTGCAAACAGTGATGTTCACAATATTAAGGATAACCTATCAGTTAAATCCAGTGCTTGAAGGATATCGTAACGTATGGAAGCTTCAACATAAAGTGTGTGGTTATTATTAAAATTTTATGTATATACTTACTTTGTGTAATATGGTAAAGATATATTTTATATACAAATTATATTTTTCGTCTTCAGTTAATGATTTGTAATGACTTCCATGAGGATTGTAATAAATTATAGTAGTTAGATGCTAACTTTCACTATCTTGAGAAAAGTACGCTTTAATTCAGTTTATTTTTATCTAGTTTATTATGCTTTTTGAATTGTAATTTGATCCATAATTAAATATCATATTTTTCTTCAGCTTTCAAAGAAGTCATTAATTATTTAAAGGCAAAAGACGGTTATCGTACATAATTGTTCAATCGTGGAGTTATCTGCTGCTTAGATTTTTTAATATCTTTATAAATTTAGACAAAGAAAATGAGCCAAAAATTATATTTTTTTTTTGGGGTGTGCAATTTTAAGCAATGGCTTCCTAAATTTGTGTAGAAAAATTTATTGTGGTCGTTATAAAAGTTCATTCTTGTTTTTAATAACATTTAATTTAATAACCATTACCCCATACAGTTGATTTTTTTGTTACTTATCAATTAAAAATTTGTTTAATTTCTTTTACAGACGGAAGACTGCATATCACAGTGTACTGCAACCAATGCTTACTGTGTTGTTTACTCTACTGCTGACAGGAATAGTTTTCGATATGCTGAAGAATCGCTTCAATCTCTTTGGAAATCAGAAAATATTAGATCAAAAGCTGTAATTTTAGTTGCAAATAAAACAGATCTCGTCCGAAGTAGAGTTGTTTCAACGCAAGGTAAGAGTGATTGTATTTTAGTTATATTTACGCACTACAATAATATTTTAATTATTGTTTACTTGTGAAGACCTACCTCTTCTTGCGGATTCTGAGTACATGAAAAGTAAGCGTAAGCCATCCAACGCATTCTACGTTATACATTGACTATACATTATATCATAAACAAAAAGAAACTAAAGAGCTCTCTCGGGTAAATTTTACAAAAAGTTTTCCATTTACTTGTCTTCTTTTTTGTTTTGTTTCATTCCAATTCTCATATTTCTTTTCACTGTTGACTGAAAGAGCGAGTTAAATAACTTCCTATATTACTCCCATTTCATTTTCCGTATTATTATTATTTTACTTTGGAGTTTCTTTATCATATTGCTAGTTTTATTTTTCCTACATAAAGGCAATTTAATTTTTTTTACGTTAAAGGTTGCAATTTTAGAAAATCTATCTTAGGTTTTTTTGCAAACTGTCATTGGTTGAGAAACAAATATAAAATTTGTGAAAATTCTTTCACTCATGTATTTTTTTTATTTGTTTCTTTAACGTCGCATCACTACATTGGTCATTAGCGACGACGTTGGGTTGTAACTGTGAAGGATGAAATGACTTTTTGTAACGTATGGAAACATTCCGTGCCTGAGTGGGATTCAAACCCAAAACTGCATGATGAGAGGCGAGCACGTTACCAACTACGCCAATGCGGCCGGCTCATGTAATTTTATTTTGTCCTAAAATGGATCTTAAACTGTCTTTAAATAAAAACGGGATTTTTTTGTGATTCTTTCAAAATACTTCTTAGCGAGAACCTACAACCCAGATGGAACTTAAATATCAAACACCAAGGTTCTAGGCTTTGTGGTTCAGAAGATTTCCTGATGCGTGAGTGGATTTTTATTTTATTTGGTTTTAGACAACATACAATTTTATAGCTTTGCGGCAAAGGTATACCATAGACAAGATTACAGGAAATTCTATCAAAACCACACGCGTTTCTTTCATTTTGTTAATTTTTCTTCTAATGATAACGCAGTTTTCGGAATTTTATAATACGTTTTATAAATATTTTATAATATTTGTTGATACCAATACTTACAACTCTTAATTAAGATATATTATTTGCTGCTTCCTTAGTATCAGTTTTGTCCTAAATTAAGCTTAGGGCTTAATCTATCTAGCTCGTACTTTATCAGTCAATTGTAAAGGAAAATGCTATTATATACGGAAGCTGACGAAGGCGTCAATTTTCGCAGCAAAGGGAAATGAGTATGTAATCGTGGTAAATAGAGAGAGGAGGAGAGAGAGTATGATATTGTGCAGGAAGGAGGGAATTCGGATTCAGTAGAAGGGAATGAGGGAAACTGCTTTCAATATAGGCAGGTATATGTGTTGTATAGTCCCTTACCACTATAGATCATGTTATGTAGTATTAGCTGATGTTGATTACATTACTCTCTTCTTCCTGCTTCTCCATTTCCAACTCCCATTCCACCTCTCTACCTGTGACTTTAATAGAGCTTACCTGTAGTATATTTATATCCAATCATGTGTTGCATTAAACGTGTATTTATGTAACAAAGATTTATGTAACGTGTATGTTTCAGTAACAAAGAAATCAAATCTAACTGATCTATTCTAAAGATAAGATATCAAGTAAAATAATGTATACGTGTATACTCGTAAATGTAAAATATATGGGCCTGCTTGTTTTGTTATGAAATTAAAAATTGCAGATGTTTTCATAACTTAGATCATACGATTTGAACTAAATAAAACTTTCCTAACCATTCATGTGTGAAGTTTGTTTTGGATAAATGTCTTCATTTCATTTGTTTACTTAAAAGAAAATGTTGAATTCCAGGTATTAAATTTACGCGTTTTTAATACCAATAATAAGTAATATTTCTCATCATAAGCAATACGGATTTAGGCCAGAGGGCCTAGTGCTACTTCAAACTTAGTCTGTTATTTCTTACAGAAGTTGGGATGCTCATCTCTTCTAGCATCGTCCAATATCGCGTTGTCCAGTTGGCTAGTAAGTAAACAAGTGTTTGGATGTTCAAATATCTGGAATCCACAACAAATTACTACACTACTTTTTCTGTATTTCCAAATAGTTGATATTCTCCCCGGCAAGTCAAGTTCATGTCTAGTATCTTCATTTTTTTATGGTCCAGCAAATGACAGTTTGTTAAAGTCTTAACAATCTCTATCTCAGTAGCCTCTATCTGCTAAACAGTCGGGTCCAACACTCTGAACCACACATAAAAACTATCTGAACCAACGTGTGATGAAATTTTAAAACGGTCTCCTTCCGCGCTTTACCGATAAGAGTTTTCCTCAAAGTAATATTATCGAATATTAATGTTACGTCTGATATTTATTTTATAGTAATTCTCACCTTAACAGGAACACTTAAGTCATTCTTAGTCCATCAGGTTTTCGAGGTACGGAGTTAGTTTGATGCTGTCCCTTTCGCTCCCATATCCGCTTTATATTTTTTTGATCTGGCGCCCAACAGTTCCTCTGTTATGAAGATGTTGGTTGGGTTGTTTTACTTTCTTAAAAGGGAACGGATCAGTCTATTTTCTTTCAAACCCTTTTCTTCTCGGTTTTAGATCATATCTTCAGTTATGTTTAAATCCTTCAAATTAGACTTTATTTTCTGGACCATTTATTTTAAATCTTGCTCTTGAGTAGGTAGTCTAAAAGCCATTAAGTGAGCTTTGTGTCAGGTAATTTGCAGAGGTGACCGCAAAAGGAGATTCTCCTTTTTTCATTGTGTCTATTATTGACTCGTTTTCCTTGTAAACTATGTCGTTGGGCATGATTCACCATTTGCCGTGAACTTGGTGTTTTAAATTAACGGCTGTTTTTAAATTTTTTTGCCTATTTTGTGGAGTTTGTCAGTAGTTCACTGAGTGTTCAGTTTGAAAATTTTCACCGGCGTATGTAACTTCAGTTTGATTACTGAGTTGTAGTGTCGTATTTTAGAATTGATTGAGAGGGATTTCTTTTTATACGTGGGCCAGGTGACCTTTGAGCCTACTTAAGTTAGGTAGCATGGTTTTCAATAGCTCATTTTTCGTTTAGATTCCGAGTGATTATTTCACCAAGGTATTAAAATTTTTGAGACATTTATTATGTTGTTTCCAATATTAAGTCGAAGAGTTTAGAGCGCTTGCTTGAAGGTTGGCATTATTTTCGTTTTCGCATATGATATCTGAAGTCCAATTTGCTGCTATTTCTTGAAGAGTTTCGATTTAGTTAGTGGTTTCTTCTAGATTATTGGACAACAATATTAATGTTATCCGGATGCTAGATCCGGTGCAAAGGCAAGGGAGTTCACTCTGAATCATTCTTACGATTTTAATCTTGCTCTTATTTTGAATCTTATTTCATGCTTTCGTGGTCTTCTCAAGTGTACAGTTGAAAAATAGTGGAGATAATCCGTCTCTCTGGCGCAGTACAGTTCTGATCTCGAATTCCTTCGACAGTTCTCCTCTGAATCTTACTTCTAATATTATTGTGTAATAAATCAAAGATTAATTATCAATGAAATCTAGTTGTGGGGAACAGCCAACAATAGCTACATAGACATTATACAAAAATTAAGGTTTAAATGTTTACGTACGGTTACATGGTAAATAACAAACAACGTGTTACATCCTGACATGAACATTTGCAATCGCAAAGCTGATAACCTTCCTGATAATAATACTACTACTACAATTACTAATACTGTGTGACGTTTAAAAAAACCAATCCCAGCGACCTTTTTGAAAAAAATGATAGATATTTTTATTTAAGTGTTTACTTGTATTTTTACTTTCCCTTGCCCATATAATATAAAGGAAGGAAAAGTATTGTTTTCATCCCGATTTTTCGAAATCGAGTTTTCACTGGATGTACATGTTTTCAGACTTCTAAACCCAAAAAACATGTTTTTATCGATTGGTCTGTGTGTGTGTGAACACGCTATCTCAAGAACGGAACATCGGATGAAGTTGAAACTTGAAACTTACGTTAGATACTATTATCGGACCCGACACGAACATTTTTATCAAAATCGGTCAACCGGAAGTAGTAGTTTAATCGTGTAATTTTTCACTTATTTGCAATTTCCTCAAAAACGGCTCCTACGATTTTTTTAAAAATCGCCTCGTTTACTTCATTATTTATGCTCTACAAGAAAGGGTAGGCGCCATGTCTGCTGAAATTATTGGGGAGGCTATCCTTACGTAGAAAAAAATGTTTTTTTTTAAGATTACGGGCTTAGTATGCATTTAAGCGCAAAAATGTAGCCTATATAAAGTTGCATCATTCACTCATGTTTAAAATTAGGTATGTTTTTGAGGTTAGTTGTTTTGTTTATTTCTAATGTTTTGTTACCAATGTTAGGTTATAGTGTTCATTATTTACATTGGCAAGAGCAAGTCGTGTGAGTGCTTCACACCAGATTTTTTAAGTTGTATCAACTTAGATTTTGTTAGTAACTACATTGTTACAAACATAATTACTTGAACAACAGTAGTAGTAAAATAGTAGTATATTGTTTTTCAATTTCACCATCACTAAGAACCCAAATCTGCTTTACGCCATAACCGTACAGACACAAGCGCACGCTCTGATTCAGATCGTATTACACTCGCTCAGATTTAGGATCTGGATACTCAACCTGATGATCTATAGTCCAAGGAACACTAAATTGATGGAAAAATTCTGGATCAGATTTAGACCATAGATGGACCATGCATAAATTTATAATGGTCAATTTGCAACAATAACTTCTTCCAATCTATAATTATTATTATAGGTTTAAAATTTTCGAAGGTATTTCTGTAACTCATTTCAATGTTTCACTTCCATTGACATGTGGATTATAGTTCCATTCTTCTAGAATTTTGTTGACAAAATAATGAGTATTATTTGTGAGTTTTTAACAAAATCAGTGATGTTTGTACATGAAGTCAAGGTTTGTTTCCATAAATAGGATCAACCTTTCCGATTATCGATTTTGTTAAGCATTTATTCGGTTTTGTAAAGAAAATTACCTATGAGTACTCCTGTGACAAGTTATTTCGTTTTACCAGATTATTTATTTATTTCCTCTAAGAGATTGCATTGTAAGTTAGCCTATGCTTCATGTATTAAAAACAATTTATTCCGTAACCAACAGCAATCGATGCAACCTCAACTAATAACAAACACGATAAAAATGTTTGTAAAAATTATGTGTAAACTTAAATTAAAATATTATTTTTGATTAATGAAATCAACCATTTTTTCTCGAAGTAGACAACAATTTAACTAAATCAATATCTGAATAATTTTATGGTACAAAATTTGTAATAAATTACAAATTTCCTTTCATAATGAAAGATAATTTTAATTACTTTTAATACCGCTTAGCACAGCAAGTTTACCAACAAATTTAACTCTAAGGTAACTTTGAAAAGCATTACAATTAAAATGTAATACAGAGCGCAGTTGTAGGATTTCATATTACGAACAAGTTCAAGTACTGTTAACAAATAATACTGAAAACGCAAATACACGGAGCTCTAATCAAATTATTTCAAGTACCCATGCATAAACATTTTTATTTTCATGTTATATGCGATTATTAAAACTCCTTTACCCATGAAAACATTCGAAATAGGCAAACATCGAAAATCGGATCATATCTTGTAATATTTTAATGCTTGGATGTTCGATTCTTGATTGCTCATACTTTGAGAAAGAGGTATTTCATTTGCAGAATAATGCAATGTTTCACGTCATCAAATATTTAAGTAGAATTGATTAAAATATTTCTTAATCCATTTTAGTCCTCTTTGTTTTCAATATCTGTTTAATATTCTTCTCTGACTTGTCTTGTTTCTGGAAACCACTCTATTTTTTATATTTTTCCTTCGAAAGAATTTTTTGTAACTTTGTAATTAATTTACTTCTTCAATCGTTACAATAATATACTTCTAATCGAATTCCGATTCGACGAAGTCCCGTGCTCGATATCTCAAATAAATTTTTAGCAAGTTTTGCAAATTACAAAAATATAGACAGTTCATAACGTCCAGATATTTAATTTTTAGAGACGATTCCGAACTTCACTTACAATTTATATCGAACATTATGACTCTACCTAATTTAGATTCTTTATTTTTTTTTTAATTTACTTAAATTAACCTCAACGGCTTGGTTATACAAAAATGAAATCTACTGGCGTCCAGTTATTAATATTTTTGTACCATCACGTTAACAATCGCCTCTCCATCACCCCATCCCTTCTCTCTCAACTGATGATGTGCGATAAAGTAAAGAAACAAGTCGCTTTTAAAAGATCCTTTAACAGTTTTCTGTGACACTCGAGCCACCAAACTGTTCGTTTATTTTTAACTGACTTCTCGTTATTTAATTTTCGTTACCTATAGGCCTAGTTATAAAATTTATTATAAAGTTTTAAATAGAATAAACTTTTCTGCAGCTTACTTACAACAATTGTGACAGCGTAGTGAAGTAAGTCGGCAGCAGTTTCACCAGTTAGCAAAGTTTATTAAATGAAATAATAAAACGTGTCAGGAATTCAGTGTCTCAGCTGAATTTATTTAGATGTAATAGTGGCAATATTATTCCGATGCTGAACGCCGTCTTACTGCTTATATTTGTGGAGTGTCGATCCGAATTCGGGTTGTTTAAGCCATTATAAAAATATAGTAGGCTATTAATTTCTTAATACGCGTAAAACGTCTGTTTTAAAAACAATCTGATCATCCTTTTCAAGATCTGAAAGTGTCAATAATAATAAATTGCATATTTGTAATTATAGGCTAAGTTATTATTTTGATCTTCGAACATTTTGAAGTTGTGTTCTATTTAGTTGTTGTTACAGGACGAAATTAAAAAATAAAGTAAATAATACAAACCGTCTAACATTCTCATGCATCTTTAACCCACAACAAATTTCAAACATTTTCGATCCGATTCCCATGCTTTAAAAGGTAGCTCATTACAGAACTTTTACTTTTATTTATAAGTAACGAAATGAAAAGTGGGTGTGGCACTTTGCATTCCTTAGAAAATTATTTATAAATAAAAGTGAGGAAGGCAATGGTAAACCACCTCACTCCTCATTTTACTTAGTAAAACCTCTAGAGGTTCAAACCAGCGTAGTACATAGGTTTATTTACAAACAACATGTCCATAGGTTTTTAGCTACTTTAAATTACGTTTTTTCATTAACTCTATATTAAACCGTATTGTTATAATTTTAACTGTAATAACCAAAGAACTTCGTCTATGATGCCCGTTTGTACAAAAACATTACATTTCTGCTAAAATAAGAGATTGACTGCTAAATAAAATAGTTTTAGCATCGAAATTTAACACCTAAAATTTTTAATTGCCCACTCAGTATTTCCGTTAAACGCACCAGAATAGATTGATTTCTGGACTATCCGATTTTGATATGGGTTTTTACATAAAATTACAATATCTGTAGATTATTTTTCAAAAAAATAAGTTTTCCTTTTAATTCTCTTTGTTTTCCACTTCCCCACTAAAAATCAGATTATTAGTGCGATTCTGAAAACCGTGTTTTTGTAAGCCAGCCCTTAATAACTTACTCTGAGATACTCCTTTTGCCCTCCGAATGAATTTAGCAAATATAGGCTTGCATGTGAAGGAAGGTTAATCAAAATCACTTGATCCGTTTTTTCAAACAATTTTTTTTCTCTTAAATTTTCTTCGGAGAAATACCCTTACTTTTGCAACTACGTACTTGGCTAATTCCAAAAACCCTCGGGCGTGGTTGAGTAAAACTCAGTTTTCAAGTTCCAGCGAAATCGGAACAGTAGTTTTGCTGCCTGATCTACAAGGTATATAGTGCATACAATTACAAATGCAGTCGTACACGAACACACGCACTTACCAACCTCTAGACGGGTAGGCATCTTTCCAGAGACTACTTCTTTGGGTTCTGATTTCTTAAAAATAATTTTAAATCTGGTTATCAAATTTTTGCACGATTGCAGTACTTTATAACTCTGTACTGTATGCAGAGTCATGAGAGAAACTAGTAAACAAACCACCAGATTATTGAAATTCTTTTTACTGATATCGAAGTATGAATACCACTAAATTCAACAATCAATAATTCCATTAAAAACCAAACATGTTTTATTAAAAATAACAAGGCAGGTATTTGGTTATATCCAAATAATGCTTTCTCATTGTTTTAGATGGAAAATTGATGGCAACATCTTACGACTGTAAGTTTATCGAGACTTCAGTGGGTATCAATCACAACGTCGATGAACTGCTGGTCGGGATCCTCTCCCAAATACGCCTGAAGCAAGAAAATCCATCAGATCAAGGCCTACAGCAACACGCTTCACGAAGAAGAAGCAGATCACCTTTAGGTGCTCCATGCGGGTTCAGAAAATATCGAGGTACAAGAACTTCTGCAAGTCTGAAAGTTAAAGGTCTCCTGAGCAAAGTCTGGGCTAGGGATTCAAAATCAAAATCTTGCGAAAACCTTCATGTACTGTAAATTAGAATAGATTATACGAGCTTTCCTAAACAAATAAATTAATAAAGTAGTAATCTTATAAAAGAAAAAACTTTGTAATTCTTAGCAAGCAATATTATTCGAAAATCAAACGAAAATTGAAAAATTCATTGTTTTATATTTTTATAAGAAAAAATTCATTTAAATGAAACGTATTTAACAAAATAGTCAATGTAATTCAATAATACGATTAATGATTTATTGTTTTTAAATCTTTTTTATTATTTACAAATTTTGAACTACCGACAAAAATGTTTCGCACATGAAAGAAAAAATACTTTATTTAATTACCGATTACAGAAGGACAGCAGACAGCAAAGATGAGTTCCTGATAAAACAACAACTTTTTGAATTGTTTTACATTCCTTCATAACTAGTGTTAACATTATTTTGATAACGGATTGAAAATTATTTTTCCCAGGAATACTCTATAATATTGTCATAGCGTTATAACTAATTTCAAATTTATGTTTAATTGGACAATATTAGTTAACCTTCATCGGGTAAAATTAGCAGTTTTGCAAAAATATGTTAAATATACGAGTATTTTTCAAATACACTATTAGTTCACTTCACCCACAGAGCTTAAGTAAGATAAATAGGTTATAATCAATTAGTAAAATATCTGGTTTGGTGCCCTAATTAGATTTTCTGTGTTACTCAAAAGCTACATCTCACTTTTCAAGAGTTCTGACTTGTAATTTTTTAGTAAATGCTTACATTAACAGAACTACACTCTTAATGCATTTGAAAAAGAACATTTTTACATTAATATACATTAAGACTTGTTTACTACTGAATAACTTTTGTACAAAATGAATTTAAAAACCAATTAATTACTTTCTGTTACTTTTATAAAACTTCAGAACAAATGAGCTGAATGGTTTAAAATTAATATTCTTTAAAGTTGAATTACTTTTTCCTGTTTAAAATTTTAATTACAGTTATAACTTTTTATGCTGATCATAATAAAGTTTATTATATCTCTAATAAAACAAAACTTTCAATTCAAGAAAAGTTATAATAAATCTTACAATCGCAGATATTGGAAATTATTTTTGCTTGAATAACAGAACAAAAATACTTATACCATTTACATACAATTTAAATAACTGAATTCGAAACAAAAAAAGTCATTCTTATAGTAGATGCACAATAACACTAATCTATACTGTGAAAGATGATAGATACAGATGAAAGTGAGTAATGAAAAGTTTCCGCCTACTGGTAATCAATCCCGGGACCCACTGCATAGCTGACAACTATAGGGCAACCCATGTCAC
Organism: Catonia carolina; assembly: GCA_035578175.1. NCBI lineage: Eukaryota > Metazoa > Arthropoda > Insecta > Hemiptera > Achilidae > Catonia > Catonia carolina. The sequence goes on along the minus strand of JAQMRL010000001.1, from coordinate 145,895,786 downwards.
ACTCTTTTTTCAACCCCTAACTACATACGTCAGTATAAAGACAAGTTTTCACACTCAGCCTTTGCTATTACAGTAGTTATTAAATTTAACCAAATTAAGTTAAAAATTAAAAATCACAGAATAAACAAAACATTTATTCATTTCCCTTACATTTGTTTCAAAATTGAGTTAATCAAAATCTATGTTATTTAGTTTTCAGAAACAGAAATAGTCCAACTTTTCTGTTCATTCAATAAAACAAAAATTTTGAAAAATCTTCATTGTTCATTTTAATTAATTTTTTTGGTGTTGTTTATTCAAGATGAGAAGCACCAACAAAAGTTTTCAGTAAATGAAAAGGAATGAACTTTAACTTGAATTTAGAATATTCAGACTTTACCCAATTATATTAAAGTTTACATCTAACAATTCTTTACAGAGTTTCATAAGTAAATAAGATAAGGAATAAGCTTACTAATGGCCCCTTTAAATCTTCATATGAATTTAAATAATTTTTTAAACTCAAAATAATAAGAAGTCAAATTTATAGAGTCGGATGTCTATTCGTAAACTGTTAGCTTCATCTGTATGGTAGCACTGAAAAACCAACAGATTATTTATTATTCCCAAAGCAATATTTTTAAGGAAACTGATTCATATGTATTTCCAAGAAACCATGAAATAATTCAGTGAAGGGCTAATGAGTCCAGGCACTTAGGCACAGCTAGTTGAAAATTGCTCATCCTACTAGTAAATCTTCATAGTCTGTGGTATTGAAAATAATTGCAAAACTGAAAGCCAAGTATATTAATTTTATTTTAAACAATTAGAAATCGCACACAAATTAAGATTTGAGATATAATTAGAATATCACTTGAACCAAGTACAAAAGTATAAGTCAGCGATTCCCAACCAGTGTGCCGCGGCACACTGGTGTGTCGCAAGGCCTACGAATGTATGCCGCGAAATTTCACGCAATCTTGTTTACGTGTAAAAGTTTATCTCGCCGCTTACGTATAGCCTACCAAGCTTAACAGTTAAAATACAGTTTTTTGTTTGTATTAAAATGTAGTTATTCATTTCATTGTTTTTCCTTAGTAAACATCCCCACCATTTCTAATTATTTACTAGTCCGTGTCTTGATGTTTATAGACGGTAATACAAAAAAAACCTATATACTTATAGTTAATTACTAAAATAATTGTATCAAGTATGCCGTAACTAAATATGGATTTCAGTTAGTGTGCCGCGAGGTAAAAATGGTTGGGAATCGTTGGATAAGTTTATATATTTTTGTTTTAACAGAAACATTACGAAACTATTAAAGTGTTTAAATTATAATATAGTTCCAGTACTTAATTTTTTTGTAAATATAAATTAAATTAAGAAGGAAAGACAAATTTTAATAATTAACATAGTTCCAATATTTATGAATTTCTGTTCAATTGTATTTTTTATTTATAAAACGACAATTAACTTATATTTCCATAGGAAATGATAATGTAGATAAAAGCTGTAAATTGCTTGAAATAAAAAATATAATTTATAATGATTTTTAAAAAGAAAATTTAAGTTATTCAATAAAAGTAATAATGATAGTATTGTATACATATCATTAGAAAAATGTAACTAATATTGATCTCCAGAATTTATCTGCAGTTCAGGTGTGTTCATGTAAAAATTAATGACTAATTAGGCTTGCAATATTTATAACATTTTGTAAGAGAAATTGATGTTTTTATTTAAAAAACGTTGGTGCATCAAATACTTGCATAACACTAAAAGCCACTGTACTTTTTATTTTGTTCTCTGTATAAAGTAAAGCAACTTCATTACTGAAATACCTCCCCCTCCCTAGTGTTGTCTCAGTTGAGGTTGGCGACTATGCATTACAGCAAACTAATATACCATAAGCCTAATTAGTTATTAATTAATAAGGTGATTTCTTATTGTATTCTATTTGTGCAGGTCTAGTCCTTGATGTTTCATAACCATGATTTTTTACTTTCTTTTGCCTATATGAATATACTGGAAGGAAAGTATTGTTTTCATGTCGATTTTTTGAAATTGAGTTTTCACTGAGATATGCACGTTTTCAGATCCCCTGAACCCAAAAAACATGTTTTAAGCGATTGGTCTGAGTGTGTGTGAACAAAATATCTCAAGAACGGAACATCGTATGAAGTTGAAACTTGAAACCTAAGTTAGGTACTGCTAGAGGACCCGACACGAAAATGTTAATCAAAATCGGTCAACCGGAAGTAGTTTATTCGTGTCATTTTTTACATTTCGCGATTTTCTCAAAAATGGCTCCAACGATTTTTTTTTAAAAATCGCCTCATTTACTACAATTTTCATGCTCTATAAGATAGGGTAGGCGCCATGTCTGCTGAAATTCTTAGGGAGGCTGTTCTCTTGTACAAAAAAAATGGTTTTTTAAGATTGCAGCCTTAGTATGCATTGTAGCGCAAAATTATGTATAATAAAAGTTGTAGACAATTTAAAAATCAACAACTTTTATTTTGAACGGTTTTTTGTATAACGCTTAGTTTAGAGGTAATTTTATTAATGATTTTTGTTTTTTTTCATGAAAATCTGTAAAAAAATCGATTTTTTAAGATTTCGGCCGTAGTATTTATTTTACGACAAAAATGCATATAACTAAATTTATAGGAAATTAAAAGATCTTCAACTTTTATTTGAAGCATTTTCTCTACAGAGCTTAGTTTAGCGGCAAAGAGTAATTTTCCGTATTATTAAGCCAAACTAGGGTTGGTTTTCATTTTGCATCATTCACTCATGATTAAAATAAGGTTATGTTTTTGAGGTTAGTTTTTCTTTTTATTCTGACTAATGTTAGATTATATTGCTCATTATTTGCATTGGCAAGAGAAAGTCATGTGCGTATTTCACACCATTTTTTTTTATTTCTATCCCTTGCCTTCCTCCAACTTGTTTTCCAATATCAGTTAAATTTGTGTAAATTCTTGATGGCACATTATGGGACTGAGATATGTATGCTGTTTTCCAGAATTTTAAATCGTGGCAGTTTGAAGCAGGCATGTGTTAATTCTTGACAATAGCTCGTTATTAGTTGTTATACTTGTCCAGTTAACCCTGCAATAAAGCCACATCTCAAATGCATGTACCTTTTTGACCTCTTCTTGAGTAAGGCCCACATTTCACAAGTATTAATAATTTTAAACTCTAACTAAATCCATTTATTTATTTTTTTAAAATACGTCAATGTACATATATATTTCCTTAAGCTTAATTTTCTGTGAATTTAATTAAGTTGGTTAGAATGTTTTAAGTTGCATAAACTGAACTTTTAGCTGACTTTTAAGTAACTTTTTAGCTGAACTTTTATTAAGTTGCATTAACAGCTTTGTACTTAGAGACTACTGTGGGTTATGTATCGATAACTATGAAATTAAAGGTGTTAGAAATTTCTAGACCCTAGCTGGGAATAAAGAATGAGATATTCTTTGTGTTCTATTCAAGTCTTGCAATGACTTGGAGGCTGTAATAAATAATTTAATAATAACAATTTAATTTAATTACAAATTGTACAAAAATACAAGAGCTGCAGATAACTTTTGATATAGTGAAATTTTGCAATATTAAAAATCAATTTATTATAATAACTTTTATATAATATTAAAATATTTTTAGATGTTTACCTTTTTCAGTTGTATAAAGAAATGAAAACAAATATTTATTTAACATTATGTAAACTAAATAATGAAAATTTATGTTCATATATTTTAAAAATAATTTTTGCTTTATTATTAATTAAAATAGTACCAGAAAAACATAATTTCAAAGACTTGGATGTTGATGGAACAAACAAAATATAACATTTTTTGTTTTCTAAAACATATTGATTGCAAACATTTTTTATAACTGCTTTACTTTTATATTATGATTCCTAGCTAGAAATTCAATGACAGTGTTAGTGTTTTGTAATAAAACATTGATAAAAAATGTTATGAATTAATAAATTTTTTACAAAAAACTATGTTTCTGTAGTAAGATTTTGTAAACAGTTTACAAAATTTGTATTGTAGTAAAAATAGAATTTTGTAAATTTGTTCTTTCAATTTTTATAAAACTGTTTGTGCCTTTAGTTTTAGAGTATTAATTTTGTTTGTTGTGTATGTATTTCAGGTATGTCAAAAAATTATTTTCTTGTTTACTTTGTTAAAGGGTTTTGTTTTTAATTCGTCCCACTTTTTTGTAAAAAAATATTCATGTTATCTTTTTATATAAATGTATGTATAGAATATTAACATTAAATTGATAAATAACATTATTTTAACATTATATTACAAAATGTTATGAATCATAAAGAATAAAACTATTGAAACACTAATTTAAAAAAAGTTTCACTATTACATGAACATGATTCCATTGTGAGTGCACTATGCTGAATAAATACTTTCCAGAGAATAACATTCAGACAAAAATATTTTTTCTAACTTATGTACAGTATTATGATAATGTTTTTGTTTTGAAATCATCAGTTTAATAAATAAAATATTGTTCTTGAACTATTATTTAAGATATTATGTTGGTACAAAATTTGTGACTGCAACTTTAGTCACTGCATTGTGCTTTAGTTTTAATAATTTAAACTTTTATTCATAGTGCAATTTACAATGAGGATAAAATCATTTATGCTGAATCAAGAAATAAGAAATTTTTTGTTTGTCACAGAATTTAGAGCGTATCAATTCTTGATTATTAAAATTTTTACAGACTGATAATTATTTGAGGAAACTCTGAATAGATTTACAATGATAATGAAGTAGGTACTAACCGTTTGATAATTTTAATAAATAATCATCGTGAGAAACTCAAAACAATTATTATTTTTCAAAACTTTCTGCTTAGCTCATATTGAAGATAATAATATTTGTAACAAGTACGAGAATTTTGCTAAATCACGATAGTCAATTTGTGGGTGAAAGAAAATAAGTTAACAACACATTGAAAACAGAGCTAACTCCAAACTATGATAGAAAACAATGCCACTTTCCTATTCACTGGTTTCAATGTTTATTTCAATTTTTCTGTATAAATCAGAGGAGAACATGATCACCAACAATAAATTATATTCTGAATGTAATTAGTTTATTAAAAAATTATCATTGTCATTAAAATAATTATCACAATGTTTTCCTTGTAAATAAACCATTCAAAAGTAATATCACTTCAATTTTTTCAATATAAAGCATATATTCAAGCTCGACAAAATAATTGCATCTGTCCAATATGATTATGTACTAAAATTTAATAAAAATGAGCCACTTAAAAAAATTTAAGCCTAAAATTGGTTACATTGGATTATTAACTAATAACCTAATATTAAATACTATATAGCATGTTTATATCTATTTATTGATTGTTAGTATTTTAATAAACAATAACATATATTTCTTAATACATGTTGAATAGACCAATGTTAATTATTATTGACCAATTAATTAACAAAATTTTTTTATGTGTTACATGTACCCTTTTGTGTATTATAACTAAAATACATTATTACATAATAAAAAATATAATGTAATTTGTTGACTATATTTTATTAAATAAATGTATAGAGAGATGTATGTAAATTCAATTGTTATTATCATTATCCATCAAATTATTATTAAAAAATTTTAAATGTAATTTTTATGAATATCACATTGAAATTTATGTAATTGTCATACTATGAGTGTCCATTATATGTGTTTTCTTGCACAGTCTCAAATTAATTACTTATAATAAAATTTGTATGATTTAATGTGCCTTTTTTATTATTCTTTGAAATATTTATACCGTTTAAAAATTTGATTCAATTTTTAAAATTTTATTATATTATATTCTTTTTCATTGGTAACTTTTCTTAATTTAATTACCATTATGGTCAAAGTATTACTTACTTCTGTTTTATTTATTTCTCAGTACATGGAATTTTACTGTAAAAATTGTAACTAAGCTACTTATTATGTGTAATGTTTCCAAATTTCTACAAACAAAAGTTATAAAATATTAAAAGCATAAAATGTGTTTTAAAATTCTTTAAATGTTAATTAATTGTATTCAGTATTATCAAAATAATTAATATTAAAGCTGTAATTTTAAGTATGGAAATTTTATGGTTTAAAATTTAAAAAAGAAATATTTTCAAATGACTTTTTATGTAAAACTATGTTTATCTTTCTCTTTTAAGTTACAATAAACAATTAAATTGAAATCGCAATCTGTAATAAAGAATAATTTTATGAATTGGTTTTGACTTGGCTAAATATTAAATATTGACAAAAACCATAGAAAAAATAAATGAAACATTGATTTGTGTGACTGGCAAACTTTTGTATAAAAATCTAGTCATGCAACAACTCATGAATTTGGCATCAAAAAATGTAGCAGTGATTCAAGAAGCAAGAACTAAGATCACTTGTCAAAATTGACTCGTGTATTGAAATGAGCAAATTAAAATAAAACTGATAAACTGTTGATGTTTTACTTTCTTGACCACAAGAAGTGATAACTCCACTACACTTACAGCTTTCAGCTGTATATCTAGGTGCTCTTCCTAATTCTCAAGGGATTGATATTTTTTTATTAGAGGGGTTTCAATTTACAGAGGTAATATTATATAACAAAAAAATGTACAAAAATTGCATGATTTATTAAAAAATCATATTGCTCTGAATATACGAGGTGTGGTTATTAAATAACGAGACTGACATTGTAAAAACTTTTATTTTATTTTGTACATAATCACTTATTTTCACCTTCAATATACACTCCTTGTCTATCCCTACAACGCTCCAAGCAAATTTTCCATTGTTGGAAATAGTGCTGGAAGTTACCTTCTGTCAGCTCCTTCAGGACATGTGCCGCTTTCTCTTTTACAGCTTCCACAGACTCAAATCTTGTCCCTTTTAATGCAGGTTTTACCTTAGGGAACAGGTAGAAGTCACATGGTGCAAGATCTGGTGAATAAGATGGATGTTCTAACACTGAGATGCTGTACTTGGCTAGGACAGACCTTGACCTCTTGACAGAAAACGCGGAATGAGCTGGTGCATTGTCTTGGTGGAGAACCCATGATTTGTCCTTCCACATTTCAGGGCGTTTTTTCCTTACTCTTTGATGTAGTTTAGAAAGTACCTCAAGGTAGTAATATTGATTAATTGCTTAACCTTCAGGAACCCAATGAAGGTACACAATCTCATAGATATCAAAAAAACAATCATCATTGCTTTAAATTTTGACTCGCTCATTCAAGCTTTTTTGGCTCTCGGTGAAGTTTGGCTCTTCCAGTGCATGGATTTGCGCTTCGTTTCTGGATCATAAGTAAAAAAAACCACATTTTATTATCTTCTACTTGTTCCCTAAGGTGAAATCTGCACTAAAAGGGACACGATTTGAGTCTGTGGAAGCGGTAAAGAGAAAGCGGCACGTGTCCTGAAGGAGCTGACAGAAGATGACTTCCAGCACTGTTTCCAACAATAGAAAATTTGCATGGAGCGTGATAGAGATAGAGAAGGAGTGTATATTGAAGGTGACAATAAGTGATTATGTATATGTATAAAATTAAAATAAAGTTTTTTACAACGTCAGTCTCGTTATTTAATAGCCACACCTCGTATTACAAAGGTCAGAAATATTAATACAACTTTTATTGAAAATGATTATACTAGGCTCCTACAAATATGTTTTACTTAGAACTATGATTAAAAATTAAGTAAATGTTCAGTATAACATATTACCACACAAAAGTAGACAAGTATACAACATAAAAAATACAATATAAAAAAAACTTGAAAAGAGTAATATATACCTAAGTTACTAAAGGCCACTACTGGCTTGCAGCCCCTCCGCACAAAGCAAAGGACAGTCAAGAACAGGCCAAACAGATCTCTAGAATTGTATAAGGCCATCTTGTGTGAAAAATCTGACTTTTAGAAAGCTGCTTTTATTATTATTATTACCAGTAATGAGATAATTTAAATAAAATCATATTTATACACAATCATATAACAACCATCATAAAATCATTCATCATAAATTATTAATATCATTATTTCATTATTAATATATTCGGAAAATACTTTGTTCCAGAATTACAATAAAAATATATGTTGGTTAGTCATCATAAAAACTAGATATTGTCACTGTTTGTTTTAGAAATTGTTTTACACTCAATATTAATTTATTTCATCAATTTACTGTTGAGTAAACAGATTTTTTATAAATCCGAGGTTATAACGAGCATAAAATAATTAATACACAACAACAAAACAATTGTTCTAATATATCATCAGAATGACATAAATTACTTATGTAAAGTGTGTGCGTATAAGAAGTAAAGTGACTATATGTTGTCGGTGAGGGATGGGGAGTGGAGGATATCAGCTATTCTTCTGTAGGGGCCACAAGCCCGTAGACAACCTCTACAGTAGTATGGTGCAGTATATTAAAAATAAATTATCAGAAATTTTAATGGAGTAGATTATGTAATTTATAGATTATAATGTTTTAACCAATTTCCTTTGAAAATAATAAAAAAAGGTAAAAAGAAAAGGCTACATTTTTTAAGTTTCCTTTTTGTATACTTGAAAATCAACAGCATTTTCAATCTTCACTAATGTGCTAAATACACTATCTTCTTAAATTACATTATACAGTAAATTTATTTATTTTATTAAATATCCTATGTAGGATTATAAACAGCCATATTATTTAAAATTGAAATATATATTTCTAACCACCAGAATATGGTAACAGAAAACACTTACCAATGTGTATAGCGCTTTCACGTATCTTGTATACACCTTCAGTAAATTCAAATTCTTTAAAAAATAAAAAGTTTTTCTTTTTAAAGAATTTTAATTTACTGAAGATGTGTAGTACAAGATACACGAAAGCGCTATAAACATTGGTAAGTGTTTTCTATTACCATATTCTGGTGGTTAGATATACATATTTTTATTTTAATATACAGTAAATATCTCCTACGATACAGTAGAGGTTAAAATTCACAAGCCCCACAATTTTAGAAATAACATTATTACTACACCGTGAACTAAATTAATTTCAACATATGCTTCATTATAAATCACTTACAGTATGTACATTCTTTTTTGTAATGTCTCAAAAAAAGCTTTTTAATGAATAAATAGGCCCATGAAACTCTTGAAATTCTGTAAGTAAAGATGGTAACTTAATTCAAATTAATGAGGATTTTTCAAGTAGATAAAGTAAATATTCGATTCAGGGAATATTTAGAAATGTTTAGAAAGGGTGTATATCATCAACTTACCAAGTATTCAAACATAAACTTGTATATTTCTTAAGATTAACTCTTGCACATGTTAAATAATGCTGTCATAACAGTCTGACCACTATGACACTGTTCTATTTCAACTGACACTGTATTCTCACTGTCAGAACAATGCAATTTTATGATAAATGGTTCTTGCTAATCTTACTTAACTCAGTTCATGAATATTGCAATTTCAAAAGCTTCTATACATTGTCCAACAGTCGGAAGATACCATCGCTTATACGGCCGAAATGTTGTTAGCCTACGTACTGTGTTAAAAGCATTCACTCACGCTTTGAAAACAAAAGTTTATCTTATTGTAGGTTATATTATACTTATGATATTGAAACAAATTACATTTGTGATTAAAAATGTTTACATTATTATCTGAAATACATATTATGTGACAGAATTGTTAATACATTTTGTAATTGAATATTACTATTTATAGGGTAATGTACAGCATTTTGTTTGTAAAACAATAAAATGTTATGAAAAGGTAAAATTAAATTAAACAATTTTTTTATTCTTTTAAAATCTATATTAATCCATTTCATTGCCACAAATTCTATAAACGTAACTATTTACATTTATTTTAAAGTATTTCTTTTCTTTTTAATTTTAGGTAGCTAATGTAGGAAGTATTGCATCTTTTAATCGAATATTGGGGCTGAACATTATTATTTAAATGTCACTTATCATTTTAAGTTTAATTTAAATTACAATAATTACAACTAAAACTTATGAGTTATTAATAAAATACTGCACATGTTTGCAGGACAGATAGTAGTGGAGACTGTATTGCTCTATACAACCAATGTTAAATTGGAGTCACCTATCTATCCCACAATCTCAAGTGACTGTTGGATATAGTATAGGATTATGGGAACAGAATAAAATATTATTATTATATTTTGTAATCTTAGATTATGATATTCATTTTTTAAATTAAAGTATAGGTAAAGTCATCATGGAGAGTCAGGTGTTTAACAGCTGATTTTCAGAGACGACAGTTCCTGGTTCAAATCCTATTAAAGTTAGTTACTTTTATATGGCTTAGAATACTAGACAGTGGTTACCGGTGTACTTTGATGGTTGGGGTTCAATTAACCATACTCTCTCAGGAATGGTCGGCCTGGGTCTGCACAAGACTACACCTCATTTACACGTTATACATATCATTCTCATCTCATTGGGTCATGGGATTGCTAATTGTTCTGAATTGAACAGATTGGAATAGACTCATATTAGGGATAAAAAGAAATTATTTAAGTTGAGATACGAGATATAATATGCATTTGCAGTAAAAGTTTGTTTGTCAATTTTTAATCATCCAGTATATTGATCTTTTCTAAAAACCAAACAGTTTTGATATATTTTTTTCTAATTTTCTAACATCACAGAGCAGATTTTGAGACGTTTGTTATAATTTACCAGAAAGCAATGCAATGGGCAGTTCATTATAAACATTGGGTTCTCTGTTATGGGATTATAAAATTGTTAATATTTGAGTGTTATTGTTTAATAGTTCTTGCTTGACAGGACACATTTAATGTTAATAACATGCTATCCACAAATTGTTATTTTATTCATTTATTATAAGCATATATTTTTGACCAAATCTGGTAGTGCAGAAATAATTTATACAATATCAGGAAAAAATTAAGAAATGTAGAATTTTGACAAAAGTTGAACTATATTAAAACTAAGAATTTAATAACTTCAGAAATGCAGAAAATTTTTTATAGAGAATATACTTAATTATGTTAATTTGAAAGTGCAAGTGTAAATGTAATTAAACTGTTAAAGAGTCATACCAAAATTTTGCATCTATTAAAATTTTAATTTAGCACACACAAAACTGTAAATTAAATTTAACTTTTTAATTAGCACAGTTACTTCAAAATAAACTTTAAAAGGAATTTATTCAACTAAATTCTGTCAAACCAAACATTCTTCAAAAACCAACAGTTTTTAATTTATTTCATAAAACTTAATAAATAATTAATTAATTATTTAGTTAAAATTCTATATTACCGTAACCACTGAAATATTGTGAGAAAACGGTAAGTTTACTTTTTCATTTATAGACACATAAGAAATAGAAACAAACTGTAAAGAAGCACTTATGGTGCGTAATTATTTCATATAACTTATGATAGTTAATGAAGAATAATTTCATAAAAGCTAATTTTTAAAATCTTTAAAATGTTAAAAATAGTTTAACTTCTCTTTAAGTGAATACTAAGTTTTTTAATAAAGATTTATAATTTTTTATGAACTAAAAAGTTAATAATTTTTTGTTCACTGTACTATATGACAGTAAGCTTTATACTCCCAAACAACTGATTTGTTTATAGTTCTTACGAATCATCTTGTTCACTGTTATAGATTGGTTTCTGAATGTTGGTTTATTATAATCAACATGAAGCAATCTGATCAAGACAAGGGAATTAGAAAAGCTTAATTGGTCGATGCTTGAAAATTTGTTGATAGATAGAAATCGTCTTTTTCATCTGGAAAATATTTGAATTTTGATTGGCCAAGGCAAATAAAAAAAATTTCTCTACAAACCAAAATAATTATAATACTATAGATATTTACTAAAAGTGTTATAATAGATACAATATTTGCACTGTATTTTTAATTGTTATTTTCTAACTTATCTTTTAAATTTAAACACAATTTTTAATTTGTCTATAAATTAATTATCCAATAATCCACTACTAACAGTTTGAAACATCTCAACTTGTCGGTATCATTAAAGTGATTATTACAATAAAGTTCATCCTCAAAACAGGCTGTAACTTCATATAATTAACATCAATAACAAAATTGTTATATACAAACTATTGTGAAAGTTAATTTGTCTGAAGCGATAAATAAGTAATTAGTACTTAGTTAACCAGAAATAAAACATTTATTTCATTTTTTGTTTGAAATTGAATACAGCATTCGCACAAAAATATGAAAAATGTAACTTTTAAAAATATATTAAAAACTAGTGTTCCAAGATGATTACACCAATAATAATCATGCATAAGTTTGTACTGTTGTACTGGTACTTACCATGCATGACAATGACTGTTTTCCACCTCATAGCCTATTTATTATTGTAATACAAACTAAAAAGAATAAATGAATAAATAAATTTATAAAAATGTAACATAGATTGTAGGATAGATTGAAATACTGTAATTAGTGTAGAACTTGTAATAGTAATTAGTAACGGAATTTTATTATATTGCATTCTTTTGTACTCAAAAAGTTAATGTTGAAATTCAATAGCTTTCTTAAACTATGCTGTGAAAACTTATTTATGTATGCTAAACTTAATATGGAACAAGAAAGTAGCATTAATATGTAATACTAATATCATTACATTGTTTTATGGTGCTTAAATTCACACTAGCAATTACGTCCGTACTATTTGTATGTACAGGCTTACTGCTAACCTCAGAGAGGTTGTAATTATCAAAGGTTATACTGCTGTAGTTATTAAAGCAAGCATTACAAGGTAATAAAAGATCTAATCATATAAATAGTTAACTAAACTTACATTTTTAAGAAGTATTTATAAGAGCACATATCAGTTACTTAAAAGACAAGTCAGTTTAAAAAGACAAAATATATGACATGGAACATGAAATATCAAAAACAAATACAACACACAAAAATCACATAAATAGTATTTTAATACAGGTTCCAACCACTATGTAAAAATATTTAGATTAGACTTCTTAAAAAGAACAAAAAAGTTTTAGTTTAGGTAAGAACAAAAATTGAAGGTACTCACTCTTATTTTTTACCATACCTAATTTTTTAAAAAACTTAAAAATTTACAACTGAAAAATTGACCGCAAATGAATCTAGGCAGCCTAATTATATTAAAATGAGCTTGGTTTCAGTTCATCTACCTTCTATATGTTACATTGCTATTGTTTTAGCAATGTTTTTGTCTCTTCGACTACTTTGCCATTTGTTATCCATAACTTGTTTTAATAAGTAATAGAATGTATTCTTGTGTAGAGCAAACTAATGTAAACTCTGTTTAGGAATTGAACACAGGATCATCAGCTTTATATTTTGCTAAATATAAATTGTACAACTCAGAAGACCATGATTTCCAGATACCAATATTTAAAACTTTATTTTTTTATTGAATGATGGCATAGTCTTTATATAGTTTGAAGATAAAAATTTGCTAGATGTAATAGGAAATTAAATCCAGGACCCCTGGCCCTGGCATAGAAACCATTTGTCCTGACATTTGTGTAAATACTACACCAACAGGAAGGAATTTGTAACTGACTTGTGTATAAATTAATTATTTATAATTGAAAATATAGAAATTTATTACTTTCTCTTGCCTATATGAATTTAAGAAGAAGAATCTAGGCAGCCTAATTATATTAAAATGAGCTTGGTTTCAGTTCATCTACCTTCTATATGTTACATTGCTATTGTTTTAGCAATGTTTTTTGTCTCTTCGACTACTTTGCCATTTGTTATCCATAACTTGTTTTAATAAGTAATAGAATGTATTCTAAAGAAGTATATGGAAGCATCTTACCAAAAGAAGGGATAGGCTAGTGGGGCATATCCTAAGACATCCAGGTATTGGGCTATCAATAATGGAGGGTAACATTGAGGGAGTAAATTGTAGAGGGAGGCAAAGATTAGAATATATTAAGCAAATTACAAAAGATGTAGGGTGTTACAGGTATGTAGATATGAAACGACTTGCGCAAGATAGAACAGGTTGGAGAACTGCATCAAACCAGTCGAGAGACTGATGACAAAAAAAAAAATATGAATTTAAAAGAAGGAAAGTATTATTTTCAAGTTGATTTTCCAAAATCGAGTTTTCACCGGATCTACACATTTTAAAAATGTGTGTGTGTGTGTGTGTGTGTGTGTGTGTGTATGTGAACAAAATATCTCAAGAACAAAACATTGTACGAAGTTGAAATTTGAAACTTAAGTAAGGTACTACTAGATGACCTGAAACAAACATTTTCATCAAAATTGGTCCACCAGAAGTAGTAGTTTATTTGTGTCATTTTTCAACTTTTTGCGATTTTCTCAAAAACAGCTCCTACGATTTTTTTTGTTAAATCACCTCATTTACTACATTTTTTATGCTCTACAAGATTGTGTAGGCCCCATGTCTGCTGAAATTCTTGAGGAGGCTGTTCTCTCAAACAAAAAAAATTATTTTTTTAAAAATTGCAGCCTTAATATGCATTTTAGCGCAAAAGTGTATATAATAAAAGTTGTAAAAGTTATACGTATAATAAAATTTAAAATCCTACAACTTTTATTTCAAACATTTTTCTGTATAACGCTTAGTTTAGCAGTAATTACTGTGTGGCAAAGTTTTGATTGCCCTTTGCAGAGAGGAGCAGAATCGACCCCGCTACTAGTTTCTCAATAACATTTCATTAAGTACTACTACACTACTACACACAGATTTTCATGCAAGAGAAACAGAAAATTACTACTGCGTGGCAAAGATTTGGTTGCCCTTTGCGGAGAGGAGCAGAATCGGGCCGCTACTAGCCTTCTCAATAGCACTTCATTATGTATCAATTCCAGTGTACTAGTTATATAGTACACTGGAATTGACCACGCAGTAGTAATTTTCTGTTTCTTTTTGCATGAAAATCTGTAAAAAAATCTATTTTTTTAAGATTTCAGCAGTAGTATCTATTTTACGACAAAAGTGTATAACCAAATTTATAGGAAATTAAAAGATCTACAACTTTTATTTTAAGCATTTTTCTTTACAGAGCCTGCTTTAGCGTCAAAGATTAATTTTCCATGTTATTAAGCCAAACTAAGGTTGATTTACATTTTGCGTCTTTCACTCATGATTACATTTTTTTTTTTTTTTTAATTCCTAATTTGTGTACATTGCAATCTGTTCAATTCAGAACAATAAGCAACCCCCATGACCCAATGTCCTATTCTTGACATGTCCTATACTCCCTTTGGAGTCTCCAGGATGCAAGTAGAAAAAAAAAAAAAAATGAGATGAGGACGATGTGTATGACGTGTAAATGAGGTGTAGTCTTGTACAGACCCAGGCCGACCATTCCTGAGAGAGTACGGTTAATTAAACCCCAACCATCAAAGTACACCGGTAACCACTGTCTAGCATTCAAATCCATATAAAAGTTTCATCTTTACTAGGATTTGAACCAGGAACTTTCGTCTCCGAAAATTGATTAAAATTAGGTAAAAATTTTTTAGGGTAGTTTTTTAGTTATTTCTAATGTTTTATTACTAATATTAGGTTATATTGTTCATTATTTCCATTGGCAAGAGAAAGTTGTGTGAGTGTTTCACACCAGATTTTTTTTATTCAGTAACATAAATGTGAATTCAAACAAATAAATGTGAATACAAACAAGAAACTTTTACAACAAAAAATGCATATCTAGAAACGCCAAACTTAGACATCTGAACACAGTCGTTCTACCACAAGTCTTATACGCAGCCGAAACCCTAACATTTCATAGGAAAGGATTATTAACAAAACTAAATAAAATACACAGGAGATTCGCCCAGACAATCCTAGGAACAGTTTTCGACCCAGAAACCAAGATCCACAAGAAGAGAACGAACGAACACATAATGAATTTCCTAGGCGAAACTCTAACAACTAAGCTCATAAAACGTCGACTACAATATTACGGTCACATAATGAGATTCCAAAACAAAAGTAACGAAACGTACAAAATGATCACATATCAAGAAAGTTTTAAAACCAAAGATAGATGGATCAAAGAAATCGAAGCAAACCTAAACACCATAAACGCTTCACGTAACGATGTAATAGATGGAACTGCCTTTAGAAGGAAAATAAAAGATTTTGGGAATTTCCCGACTGCAGAAACAAGGCAGAGGACATGGACGCAGGAACAAAGGGAGAAGGTTAGCGAGAGGATGAAGGCGTACCATGCGAACAAGCGACAGCTTAAGAAATAATTTTACATAACCAGTGCGTTCTTTATATAGGACAATACAATAAAAAAAAAAAAAAAAAAAAAATGTGAATTCAAATAAAATTGGAACTAATCAACGTTCAGTGTAAAAAGACCCCTTTGTCACACAAAATTTAAATAATAAATTTGATATTATTATCTAAACTGAATTAACACTACACATTGTTGACAATTAGTGTAATGTGATACAAATTACAGAGTGAATCATTCAAGAAGTTTCACTGAGTATGGTTATAACGTGACTAGTAATTGAATTAAATGCAT
Organism: Catonia carolina; assembly: GCA_035578175.1. Lineage (NCBI taxonomy): Eukaryota > Metazoa > Arthropoda > Insecta > Hemiptera > Achilidae > Catonia > Catonia carolina. The sequence continues at coordinate 145,879,205 of JAQMRL010000001.1, read as the reverse complement.
GAGTTAATTCATTCATCTAAAATAAACTGATTTAGTTAGCTACCATTTTGATCAGATATCATGTATTTCACAGTAGGTATACGTACTGGTACCTAGTTACAATCTCCTTGTTATTTAATGAATCTAGTTAACCAACTTTGAATGAACCGGATGCAAAGTTGGAGTTTCGCATTCTCATTTTAATAAAAATATGCCAGGGGTGCCATCTTGATAAACTATTAATAATTCAACTTCCTTACTCCCCACCATTACTAAAATGACACTTATTCCAGAATAATAGAATAACACATTACAATTTATTATTCCGTCTTCAAATAAGTACTGGATAAATTCAATATTTTATTTCATGAAAAGTTTACGTATCAGGTAAGCTTTGTGCTAGTACTAAAATAAAATTATTGATAAAGTTTCCATTATACATGTATCTGCATTAAAAGTAGTTTTAATGACCATTATAATTTAAGGATGTTTAAGGAATACTTTTTTTAGCTGTTAGCGCAAACTAGGTTGCTTTAAGTTATTTCAAACTTTAGAATATTTTTACATCATGCAGCATAATTTAACATTTGATTTTTTAGAACCTTCCAACTAATACTTATTAATAAATCATTGTTAATACTTATCAATATACATTAATAATAATTAACTATCAATACCCTACCATGGATTCCAAACATTCAAAGTAAAAGAAGAACAGAAATTGATTACAGAACAACTTACAAAAATTGACCTCCTCCACTCACACACTGCAAGTAACTAGAATTCTAAACAACTTCAATATTTCGCTCAGTTGTAGTAGTAGAGTTAATTACATATTCTTCTTCTTCTTCTTCTTCTTAGAGTGTCAACACCACCAACAAAAATTGGCTGTAACTCTGGTGGATCACTATATGTTGTGAACTGCCCTCAAAAGGGTGCGCAGACTTAAGTTTGTCAAGTCTCTAATATTTTTTAACCATGAGTGCCTACCCTTAACTTTGCACATTAATTACACAGTAACTGTTATTAATTAACTAACTTATAATTAAAGTCTATTATTTAATTTTCATATTTTCAAACCATCCAATACCATTCTTAAAATAGAAATCTGTACATCGTTTTTTGTTGTACTTTATGGAGATCCCTATTGTTTACAAGTTACCACAGCACTATTACTTTTCCAGAAAATATTACATTAGGCAATAACAGTTGACATAAACATTAAAAAACCACAAAACTACTAAACTTTTTATAACATCTTTTTGAGTACATAATTGTGTAGCATAATATACGACATTACAGAATAGTCGACCAAATCAAATGGTAAAAGTTAAGTTAGTTGTTAGAAATGGACCAAAAATAAAAATTTTGACCTTATTCATTAAAAAATTGTACTAAATAATGGTAATGCATGCAATTATAATTAATACCCAATAAAAACGTTTATTATTGTACAGTAATTACTACAGTAAATGTATAATCAACCATAGTATATTTTATAATCATTTAAAAAAACTTATAATTGATTATCATATATCATTGTATAGTTAAAAAATTTGGCTTTTTAGAAAAGATATATTATTTTGAAAATTATATTTAAGAACTGATAATAATTATCCTGAAACAATAATATTGTTACTAACTTAATTCTTTTTATGCATTAAAATGATTTAAAATATTGAAAGAATTATTTTCAAATGCTGTTTTGTAAAACTAAATTATAAACCTGATTTCTGTAGTCATCAGAATAATCAAGTATAATTTGGAGATTTTATTAAAATGTCCACATAATTGAACACATGAAAATAGTTTTTTTACATTTTTATTAATACAAATATAGTAATCATAAATACATTTCTATCTTAAGGATTTTGTAAATAAAATAGTGCGGTACTGGTGTTTTAAGCTTTTTATTTTCTTATTATACTTTCAACAATTCTGTATAAGATGTTGTGTGCCTCTAAATAAACCTACTGAATTGTAAATAAACAACAATTTTTAAATAGGTGACTGTATTTAAGGAATGACGAATGTCCAGTTCTTGTTAGTTTTCACTGGATTCTGTATGTTCTGCTTCTCTTATTCTTCTCTTGAAATTTAAGTTAAATGTGGCCTCTAAAGTTAGTTATAGTGATGTGATAAAGGAAGATTAAATTACCTTTCAAGCGTAGAATAAATAAGGGGTTAGTAAAGTTTCACAATTGGAAAAAAGAGGTAAAAATAGTTCATGAATTACATATACTTTGTGTATTTTTTTATTATAGGTATATTACAAATGTGTGTAGGCCTATATTAATTTTTTTTGTTTTTGTTCAGCTTTCTTTCACATTAATGCTAATGCATTGACAAGTGTGAGATGAAAATAAGTGATGGAAAAATGAAAGTGACTTGATCATGAAAAGAACCAAGATCCCCAGCAGAAAAGCCAGTTTTGCAACCACTACACCAACAAGCTGACTAATAAAAATGGCATGTAGGCGCTAGTGTATTACTGGAAGCGAAGTAAAGAGTAAGTAGCTGTTGGTAAATAAAATCAAGAATTAACTTAAAAAGTAAATCAACATCACTAAAATTTGGAGGTTTCTTTGCCAAAGCTCTCACAGAAAAACTGAGTTTTCCCAATGCCAAATTGTTTCACCACCACTGGATGCTTCATGTAGGTAAATATTTGAACAACCTTGAAACAGGGAGTTGAACTTCGAATCTATTAGTTAAATAGCACAAGTTGTGACCAAATAAATGTCTACCAATATATGCAGCAGTCATCTCCATTTTGGTATATATAATACATATGGAAAACTAACAGACAGAAAATATGAAGATTTTTTTATCTGGTCCAAGGTGAAGTTTCTTTATGTGAGCATTTTAAACAAATAATGGGTTATCACCCCCATGGGTGATATCTTCATTTATTTTATAATTCATTAGTCGATACCTTGCTAAAGGTTTTGATAATCTCATCTCAGCAGTCTCCATTCTTGACATCTGCTTAACAGTCAGGGTCCAACACTGAACCATATACATTGCAACCGGCAGAACCTAGTTATAATAAAACTTTAAAACAGCCTACTTTTGCACTTTACCAACCAAATGCACTTTCCTCAAATGCACTTTTCAGTTGTAGCTGGCCGCATTGGCGTAGTTGTTAACGTGCTCACCTCTCATCATGCGGTTTTGGGTTCGAATCCCATTCAGGCACGGAATTTTTTCATAAGTTACAAAAAAATCGTTTCATCCTTCACCGTCTGCATTAGCAGTAATTGCAGAACAGCCGGACGTTAAAAAAAAAAAAAAAAATTTCAGTTTTAAAAATTATAAAGTTACTCCTCATTAACGAAACTAATGAAAATTTATTTAGTTAATAGAACCAACGAGCTTTTTTGATAAATTTATAACTATAAATTTTGTTCAGTTTGTAAAGAGAACAAACTTTCATAAAAATACAGACAAAGTATTTGTATTTTTACACCTTTTCTTTTATTACAGAATAATTAAGAATGGTTCACTTTCAGGAATAAGTTAAGATACAAAGTGGGTTAGGTTGGTGGATAAAAGTTCAAAAACCTCTAGTGCAAAGAAGAAGCTTACATAATAGATTAAAGAGATCAGTTAGGGAACAAGCTGTCCGGTCTAATATACAGAAGATTAATTATATTTGGTACAAAAGGTTTTCCTAATTTTTTTTTACTTGTTCTTTTGTTTATTTTAAAGAGTAGATAAAACGCACATTGTTTAATCAATATTCGTACACTGTAGCCTACTTTTAAAATATCTATATAACTTTTATACAGAATTGTGCATAAGGAACTAAGAAAATAAAAATCAATAAAATGAATTAACGTTACAAAACTATATATTTATTGTGAATCCATTAATTAATAATTATAATAAAGTATTGTATAATTTATATAACTGACAATCTGTGAATACTATATAACCATTATTAAAAATCTTGTTTTAGTGTTATGTGTATAAATAAAATATACTTATCAATTAATTCATTACTATATTATAAATTATAATTATAGGGGAAATCGGGGGAATATGAGCACAGTTAAGGTAATCCTTGAATAAACAACGTAAAATGCATTTATTCTTATATGTTTTATATTGAAACTATAGTCCATTTCATTTTATAGCGTGCCTCAACTATACAGTCGATTTTGTTTTAATGCGCCCGAGTAATAATTATTTTAGTGAGCAACGTACACTGTGCTCATATTCCCCACACCCCGGGGTAATACGAGCACCTCTGTTGGGGAATATGGGCAGTCTTTATAATCGTAAATTCAATAATAGAAATAGCATTGTTTTATATATATTTTTTAAAATTTATTTAGAAAATGAATTAACATAATAAAAACATAAAAAACGCACATAGTACAAATTGGAAACCATTTGTTCACAAAAAAATAATTGCCTCAATGAAATTATAGAAACTAAATTAAAAAATAATTGGTAATTCAATTAGTAAGAGTAGTTACTTAATAGTAGTATTAAAAGTAATTAGTAAAAGTATATTTATATAAGTAAAAAATGCACTAAACAACAAAAAAAGCAAAAAAAACAGTACAAAATTCAAAAACTTTTTAACGAAATGTATCACTAAAATGTAACCTACCCTAAGACATTTCAAGGCAGAATAAAAGAATGATATTTAATAATAATAAAATCAATAAAAATATCAAAAGAGCCAAAAAAGTCATTAATAAAACAAATAATAAAAATTATTTAGCACAATTTTCACAAATAAATGGAGAGTCAACAAAAACACATTCTTCGTGGTACCACTCCTTACACGCGCTGCACATAATCCACTGCTCACCGTTATTGTCTTCACTCCATTTTCCTCTACACATTTCACAAACACTGTCATTATTTTTGTTGTCTGTAGCCGTAGTCGGTTTTTTGGAATCTGGTTTCTTATTTTTATTTGTTAGTTGTTTCTCTTTCATTAGTTTTACCTTCTTTATCGAATGGGCGGATGTCAATTCTCGAGCCACACCACGTTTTCTTTCTTTTTTGAAAATTTGTCGTTGCACTAACGGAACTGGTGATATCTTGTTCAAGGTCCATCTGGGAGTTCGTTGAATGTTTGAAACTGGTTGCTTTTGAGGAGTTACAATTTTAATTGCTGTTGACGGTTCATTCCCTAGATCAGCAGATACTGATGTAGATGGCTGCGAAGGCAAATTCCCCAAATTTCTTACTGAATCGTTGGGAAAACCTTTTTCTACTTGTAGGCCTCTTGATGCTGTTTCAATATTTACTTCTCTATTGATGTTCCCTTCAGCTATATATGCATAATCTGGGATAGCATCCCTGTTAGGACGGCCAGATAGCACATCGTTTAATATGCTCATATTTCCCCAGAAGCGTATGCTCATATTCCCCATTTGACAACTTTTAGAAAAAAAGTCTGGCAAAGCCGCCACTCTGCAAAATGCTTCCACGCTATCATGGCTAAAAGAAGAAGAAAGCGTGTACTTTACGATGGGATATTGAGTTATGACCTATTTCTGTAACTAGGAGAGTTACAACTTAACAAAATTCATGTTAAATAAGTATTCTTACTAATGTATTGAGAAAAAATGAAAATGCTTATCTTGAAAGTGAAATGTTAGATCGTTCTTTTCTAAATCAATGCCCCGTCGCTACACATATTTCACCATGACACTTTGCTACACTGCTACCACCAACATTTAGGTAAAAATAAATATTCCTCAGGCAGTTGGAAACCAATACGTAAGAGGTGCTCATATTCCCTACAGTGCTCATATTACCCCGACTTCCCCTATTAAATAAACACTTACAATTATAATACAGTGTTAATTAAGGAATAATTAAATAAATGTATTTGTTCAATTGTAAATTAATATAATTAATTTTTATGTTTATATTCTTATAAATTTATATGTTATAGAAATAATTATAAAAGTAAATAGAATATTATTGTTGTTATAATATTATATTATTTATTGTGTTGTGTCTATGTGTTCATTCATCCAAACTAAATCTGACAAAATGTTTATTAATGTATATTTTGTTTCTATTTTAACAATAAGCTAAGTAATTAAAATATTTATGTAGTTATTGTGCATGCATTGTAACAAATATTTTTTAACCAAGAGTTCATTTCCATATTTATTTATACCTGTATGCATAAACGGTGTTTGTGACTGTCACAATTGTTCTGAGTTTATTACAAAATAAAGTACTTATATTTAATTATGATCTATTACATATTGATGTATTTTGTCTGCTCGTAAAAATTAACTATCCATCTGTGTTATTAAAATATAGCTTTTAAAAACTTCCAAAATCTTTGTATTACGTACCACAGATTTTGTTTTATTTTAACACCATTTGTACCTTCTTGTAACACTATTGATAAACCCTGCAAACATTTTTAGCAAAAAGAAGGAGCTGTTACCTAATAGATTCCCAAATTTTATTGAATGCTGGAGAAAATAATATAAATTTAACACGCATTCCCTATCGTAAATCATATTAACATCAAGAACATTTTTTTTAAAAACTGCTGTTTTGATCTCTTTCAAATTTTTACAGATGTTTTTTATGGTTTATGCATAAGTTTTTCTGGCATGGTAGGTTTTACAGGACATTAGAAACAATGTTTTTTTATTTGAAAAAATATTTGTTTAAATTATTTTTTAAAACAATTTATTATGTAGTTTTCATCTTAGTAAAAACTCAGCTGGTGTGCACATATGAGCTGAATACTGTATTAAACTTTCAGGAAATTGGTCTAGTGGTTTTTGAAAAAAAATGTCTTTACGTGTTAAAAACCACAATTTTATTTCAAGAAACACAAGTACTGTACAACCAAATGAACGAATTGTACATGTGCACTTGCCTTTATTAGGCACATTAACATGTAATGTTATTTTTAAATGTACCAATGTTCTAAATAAACTCTTGTCTTGTAGACAGCAATACATATTGTATATTATTTTATTAAGAAAAATCTAAAGTTTCAGACGCCACTAAAACAAAATTTCTGAAAACGAATTTCTTTATTACCTTATTTAGGTGCTTTAATAATATTGGAGTCACGTTCTGGAGATTTTACAACTAATACTCATAATTTCATTTTTAGTGCAAAACAACCCATTATTTCAGAACATAAACATTATTTAGCCGTAAACGTTTTTTATTCCATCTTATAGATTAATGCTTCAAAAACTCCAAAAATTTAAGACTTGACTCTCATTGTGTAGAACACATTTTTACATACTATCCTTGATTGTACAGCACATCCCATATATTTTTTCATGTTACAGTTAATCAGATATACAGTTTTAAGGAAAAATCAATTTCCTTTAAATATTCAAGAAAATTAAAAAATTTAAAACCAGTAAACAATATCCCTTCCCCTCTCTCAACCCCTACCTCTCTATGTCTATCATCCCCTCTCTATCCCTCCCACCCTCTTGGTTTTCCATCACCCCTCTGTAATTTTTATTTTGAATTTTATTAAAAGTAACACTTTTACCATTTAACTGTTGTACAAATTGACTTTTCAAATAATGACCAAAGAAATTTGTTGGCCAGCAGTAATTCTCACCAGATGGAGAATAGCCACATTAATAATTAATGTGGTTAAACAAGAAAATTATTTTCTTGTTTAATCCAGATATCTTGAAGCTTCAATTTGATTCTTCAAAGTTGTGTACATTTATGTACTCTAAGGAAAATGTATAAGGATTTGTTTCAATTATCCAGTCACAAATATGTATTTGCTATATTTATTTATTTACTTTTTGTATAAAATAAAAATTTCACTTTTTAATGTCTTTCAGTATTATTATTTTTCAGACACAATTATACCAATACCTACAGTTAATTTCTATTGTATATATTTAGTTATTATGGTTCATGTATGATTAACACCAATAAATAAATATCAATTAGATAAGTCTGTAATACTATTAGAAAAGAGATATTTTGTAAAAGATATTATTATAACATTGTGAAATGATGAATTACAGATGCATAAAGAAAAGTAGGAAACGTAAAATTTTTATATGGCATAGATTATAAGATTTTTATAATTTTGAATAAATTAACAGGTTTTGAATAAAGTGCATTATTTCCTAGTTTTACAATTGTACATGAAATACAATAACCATTAATAACAATGTTGCCTTGATTATTTAAGAAAAATTCTTTTACTAAACTAAAGGATCAATTTATTTTGCAGACTCCAATGATATACTCATTCAAATGATAAAAAAATTACAATGTCTTCAAAATTTGTCTGTAGTAGAAAAATAAACACGTTTTCACTATATTTAAGTTATTATAAACTAGAAACAAGCTTTGAAAAGTTTTTACCAAATAGGTAATGAAAAATTAATTATGACAACTTGCAGTAAATAAATTACAATTGCTTGTCTAATACCTCAAAAAATTCATAAATAGATAAAAAACTGGAGAGTTTTTTAAACTCATCAGTTCTTAGTTTTAAGTGTCAACTTAATAAATATGTTATGTCCTTAGTACTTATATCATTTCTAAAACCATGAACATGTAAATATTTTAAAGTGTGTTCAATATGTTTTTAAAGATATATAAATTTAAAGATTAAAATGAGCATTAACATAGTTGGCCTGTTGAAAAAGTATGTTAACTTACAATTGTCCATAAAAGATATTATTCTATTTATTATTCTTTTATTATTATTGATTGATTATGCCTTACAGAAGCCCATATTATTACCTACACACAATCATTACCTCGCTTGTGTGTAGGCTGCCCAAAAAAAAAAAATTGTTTGATTATTATATGATTTTTATTCAGTATTTTATCCAATATCTGATTGAATTTTATGAAAAATTCTTCTTCATTAAACATTATAATATGAATTATTTTAATGGTTATGTACAAAGAAATGATTCAGGAAAAAACAGTGCCCTAAGTTTGTAATTATTTTCTGTTTCTTTATATCGGTGACGTTATTAGTTGTCAATTACACAAAACAATTACAGTGGTAAATTAAACAATTACGATATAGGCCCTATTAGAATGGAATTATTAGATTATTTTAACGAAGTGGTGTGAAGCCATAGTATTTTGTATTTCTTTTAAATTCAGTTTTTACTTATATAGGTATTTCCTTAATTGAACAACTCTCTAAATAAAAACTGATTTATCAACATATCATTAATAAAATGCACTTTCATTCAACCTGACGTTTATTCATACTTTTGACTAAATTTCTTTAAATCCAACAAGTACCTAGTCATTAAAATGACACAGACACTATGTAGTTTTTAGTAACTGGTAAGTATGCTGATTGTGAGATTATATGGTAACAACATACAAAGCTATTATAATTATTACTGATTGTGTAGTTAATGTTTTATTTTATTTATTATATATTGTATATTTTTTAATTTATCGATTATCATTGTTCGGGGTTTCGGGTAAAATTTTTTTAATGTACAATATTTTTACCCATATTATGTATTTATGTAATGAGCTACGAATAAATTTTGTGATGTATTTTCTGGAGTAGGTTACATTATTTACTTTAGATTAATAAATTGTAATAAGTTCATTATTAAATCATGATATATGTTTTTCAAGAATCAATATAATTATTTTATAACACTGTACACCTAAATATAAATTATAAAAGGTATTATTCACAAAAGAATTAAACAATATTAAAATTTATCTGTATTATTATAACATACTAAACGTATAGGTACTGTGTTCTTTTAAGGTATTAACATATACTTTCATAACAAAAAAATACACACTTGAAACTGTTAAAATGTGATTCAAAAACAAAAATAAAATAATTCCTTTACAAAGTTTAAATTTAATTTTAACTTTTTTTTATCTTAATTGTAGTTTTTTTTTGTTAATTGCATCCAGAAGACTCTCAAAGAAGTATAAGAAATGTTAAGTCACATCAACAGCTTGGTCAAATTAGCGACTATAGTCATTTTTAACTTGTTCTAACTTCCAGGCCCTACTCAGATATAAAATCTGAAATCGCCTCTTTGTAGTCTAAGACACTAACCTTTAAGTATAGTATTGATGAAATCAGTTTCTACAGGTTTTTGTGAACATTACTTCTATATTTTTTTCTTACTATCACTATAATATCTTTTTTTACATTTTTTAGTCGCATCAACTGCTTTGTTTATAAACGATTGCCGAAACTGATAGGTTAGAGTACAGAAATTGGTAATTTTAATGTTTAATAATTCTAAACCTTAGCTGGGAGTCGAAGCTTCCTCTTTGCAGTGTGCAGTGCAATCTTGCGGTCTAAACACTGGGCTATGGAGGCAGCCAAATTGGTTATCATTATAGAAATTGTTCTTAACTGCTGCTTAAATTCACTTTCCTACAAGTGAACTTTGGTAAGATAATTATTTATTCAGATAATTATTTAATTATTCAAAGGTAAGTCTACTTCATAACTTCTTTTTTAATAGGTAGATAAACAGTTTGCTATTTAAATCAACGAAAAAGTATTCCCCCATTCCAAGTAAGCAAAATAAAATACAATTTTAGAAAAAATATCTGTTTCTTGTAAAACAAAAAATAAAATGTATATTGTATTAAGTTTTTATTTGTTACTGTTTGGTAGTAATTTATACAATTTGATAAATATTCTTACTCGAAAAGGAAACTCAAGAAGTACGTACCTACTAATGTCATATTAAATTAAATTTTCAGAGTGTAAAACGTATATGTCTTACTGTTTAGGAATGTATTGAAATCAAATCCAGGAAAGCCCTTAGATAAATTTTCTTTTTGTTTTTTAAGGGTGCCCAGAATGGAAAAAATTGAAAATTTTCACATATCTGGTTTTTTTGACGTTATAAAAATTCAGAGTTTTCTGCATCCAATGATATATAATTTGCTGGGGTTTTTGCAGCTTTTATCCCCCCAAAAAATAATTCAAATTATGATGAACCCTTAAGTTATGTTCTAAACATTACCAGCTTTGCATAAACATCTCTATTTTTTTAATGCCAAACGATAAATTCATATTTTTTTATTTTGTACGATATTTTTTGTTTTAAAACTTTAACTTGGCATCAGACCAGTTGTGAATGTAACATTTGAGGAATTTCCAGATAATGATACTGGAATGTATTAGAGGTAACTATTTTGCAATGTCTTTATGTGTTCTCGTCTAGTTTTTTCTTATTTCCTGTAAATAGTAATTTTTGATACATAAGGAACATTTTCTCAGCCAACTATGAATGGATTTGAATGAAATTTTTGCCCAGCCTGTTATAGCATAATATCAATATACTGAGTTAACATTACAGTAAAATAATGTTTTTAAATATTTATTTTCTACTTAAATAGAAAAAAATTATGATTTTCAAAAGTGGTAATTTAAAAAAAATTCCTTATCTTCCTAACAATATCTAAAAATGCTACTGATTCTGTCGGTGTAGAATAGCCTGAAAAGTAACCATAAAAAAATTGGACAAGATAACTCCAATAGTTTTTGAGAAAATGTTCCTTACATTAACGTTAGGGAGATAGGCATTCCACGTACCCTTAATGGTTTTTTTTGGTACATACACTGGCGTGTTGATACAGTCATTTATCTAATTACTATCATCCTCTTGTTTGCTGACACATAACTTAAAAACCAAAATTTAAGATTTATTTAAACTTTTACAATAGCTGAAACACAAAAAAGAAAATTATGTCTAATCCAAAATGTTATCCAAACTCCAAATGCTCAACTTATTGCTGAAGAGCTCCATTTTAAACTAATGTGGGTTGTCCACATTTTAATAAACAAGGATAATAATAATTAAAGTATGCAAAATATTTATTTGTCTTGGTTATAAAAGGCTAGTCTTATAAGGCTACAATAATATTCATTTGTAGGAAAAAAATTCAATGCTGGTTAAATTACTGAGAAGTACTTATAGATTGTGTTCGATGGGACAAAAAGATTTTCTACAGATCCATCTTATCAAGATTTCTGTTTGAAAATATGCTACAAAGTAACCTATCATGGCAATTCAGTTATTCTTTTTTAATGCAGAATTAATACTTGAATAACATTTTGTAAAATGTAATATTTTCTGTTAGAGACAAAAAATTATATTCCAAAGGAAATATTGATAGACAGAATTTTTTGAGAATATTCTTAAAACTGTTTTCTAAGTTACTTTCAAAGTACTCTGTCAAGCTCCACACTTCTAACAAGAATTACCAGTACAACGTAATAAAAATTTATAAGTTTCTATATGTTGTTATTTTAATGACACCTATGAGGAAATACATCATAAATATATTCATAAAGCCATGACTAAATTCCCACGTCTTGCATAGTGAAGTAGTCTGTAAATTACTATTACAGAAAATTAGAATTTTTATGAAATGAATCCATATAACAAATAGTTGGTAGTAAATTATGTAACCTTAAAACAAGAAAAAAAAACAAATAATGAATATATAACATTTATAATTTAGTGTTTAAGCTCTGTATTGTACCCTTTTGTATTTTTCATTGTTTGTATGAATAAATGTGAATAAAATTTGATTTTAAAAACTTGTACAAAACTTTATCATTTGTGTAGGCCTACTGCAAAATCCAACTTTGTACAAATTATAACAACATTATATTATCTACATGTACAATACAATTTGGCCCAAAAATAAATTTTAAAAACTCTAAAGAATTGATTTTCTCTTCTGGTTTTATGCCTGTTTTATGTACATTACTGTAAATGCAGGCAGTGATAGATGAAAATGAGTGACAAAAATTCCAGACCTGGCCAGGAATCAAATCAGGGACCCATGGCATAGAAGCCAGTTGCACTGACAACTTCACAAACAAGCCCACCCAAAGACAATTAATTCAGAGACATATATTTGAAAAATAAGTTGTCAGGATTTTTAGAAGCATTTTTTAAAAATTTATATATTTAACTTCGCATCAACTACAAAGGTCATTAGTGATGACATTGAAGTGTAACTATGTACAATGGAGGATGAAACAAGTTTTTTAACGTATGAAGATATGCCGTGCCTGAATGGGATTCGAACCTACGACCACATGATGAGAGGCGAGCACGTTACCAACTACGCCAATGCGGCTGGCATTTATTTTTAGCCACTTTTCTAGAAAGCAGTAGCATGAATAAATGCATACGACTGATGCTTTTCCATACAAAAAAGTGAAGGGCACTATGCTTCTCTGTTTGTATAGGTATAAATAATAAATAGGTTGAGTTTGTGTTGTTTGAAGGAAAAAGTTAACATTTCAGCTGCTGAGTGGTGTCATTGTATTCATAATCGTGTTGTTTATAATTTTGACTGATTCACAGTTTCTTCTGTTACTGTGAGAACAAAATCTTAAGAAAAGTGTTTCGTTCTGACTATAACTATTTTTCTTGTAAAAGTTCTAATTTTTATTCAGTTAAATTTAATCATCTTAAGATAAGGAAATTAAAATTACACAAGATAAGGATATTTTATATTTATAAGATATCTCTACTGATATACAAGGGTGAATCAAATATAAACGGTAATTTTTCTATCAGTGGTAGCCCGCACTTTCATGCTAGGTATAGTTATGAGCGATTATTGTTTGGTTTATTAGGAGAGGGGAATCAACTCAGTTAGTGACTGCGCCCTGTTCTGTCGTCAGTACAGCCATGACCGAGGAAGCAGTACATCCATCTGTTGTGCAACGCATCATCATAAAATTTTGAACCAATGAAGGCATTAACCTTCGAAAATTTTTACTCGTTTGCAGGCACAGTTTGGGAACACTATACTGTCTCAGAATCGAGGTATACGTGGGCCAAAGAATTTAAGGATGGGTGAGAACGCGTCAAAAACGAAAGTCACTGTTGACGCCCCAGGTCAAATCTTACAGGTGAAAATATCAGGGCCGTATGAGAGCTTATTGAAGGTGATCGCCAGTTAACTGTTCAAGAAATTTTGTCAGAAATAGGTATCAGCTATGGGAGTCTTCAATTCGTTATCACAGACCTCCTTGGCCTCAGACCTTGGCTTCAGAAAGATTAGTGCTCGATGGGTTCTGAAATTGCTAACCGAAAATCAAAAATAAGTCAGGTCGAAGATCACTGAGAGACTTCTGAATCGATTTCGACAAGGTGAGGATTTTTTGAGACGCATCGTCACATGTGATGAGACGTGGATCCATTATTACACTCCCGAATCGAAAATGGGGTGGAAAAGGAGTGGTGAAGGAAGAATGAAGGCTGCCCAGTTAAGGTCAAAACTTGTCTCTCAGCCGGCAAAGTTCTCGCAACAATTTTTTTTTTTGACTCAAAAGGAGTACTCATTGATTTTCCTCAAGATCAACGAACTGTGAATGCAGCTTACTATTGCCAGTCACTACAGTCAGCAAAAATCGCCTATCGAAACAAAAGACGAGGTATGCCCATTAGAGATGTCATCCTTCTCCATGACAACGCTAGGCCTCACACTGCATTGTTGACACGGGATAAATTGGAAAAAATGAGCTGGGAAACTCTCGAACTCCCTCCTCACAGTCCAGACTTATCCCCATGTGAGGAGGCGAAGCAAGTCAGTGGTCGGCTGGCTTGCATGTGCCGAAGCATCACGTCCAAGAGAGCACACCTGCTCCCTTACTTTCTGTAGCAGTTTTTCGTGCCCGTGCCTCTGGAAACTCCTCGGCATATAATGGCTACTGTTCAGCCATGCTCTGGTCTCGCCGAGGTGAGCTGAGATGCTGGGCTTCTGTCTGTCTATCCTAATCCTTGTCCCTGGCATCTAGCACTTTTTCTATCCGTGCTAGAGGCAACTTCTCCTACTGTAGCTTTTGCCCAACCCAAGTGGTGTCAGTCGTACCGTGCCGAAGGGTGGATGGCACTGGGGCATTTAATCAGTGTCTAACGGTGCCTGTAGGATACCTGGCTCCTCCTACAGTATTTTGCCTTACCTCTGTACGCGGGGCTATGCAGGGGCGGACCTATTATTTCCCTAGCTGCACGTGGGGACCAGATGGTACCCATTTCATTTGAAATCATGAAAAACAGCTATGGATGCTTTGACTCTGGAAGGAGTGGATTTAAACTACTCCCCTGAGTTAGAGTATCTGGGGGTTGTCATGGATAGTGGCCTAACCTGGAAAGGCCACATGTCCAGGACTGTGGAGAAGGCTATAAAGGCCTTATGGATATGTGAGAGTCTGCTGGGGAGGACTCCGGGGCTTGGGCCTCGTATGGTGGAATGGGCTTGTGTGGGCATCATTCTGCCAATGGTCACGTACGAAGATGTTGTATGGTGGCCAACAACAGATCTAGGACGGCGCAGGATCGGCTGAGGAGCTATAGAGACTGGCCTGCCTAGGGATATGTGGTGCAATGTGCACTGGTCCAACGGCCGCTATGGAGGCGATGTTTGATTTGCCTCCTATTCATGTGCAAGTGAAGGGAGAGGCGATAGGAACTGCCTTGAGGCTGGAGGACGGGATCGGGGTCCCATCAGTGGAGATGGGCCACACTGAGATCTTCAAGGTGATTGAAGGGATGGGTGTGGTAGGTGGTCCTTGGGACCGTATGAACAGAGCATACAACTTCTCCGACACACTGAGGATGGAAATTTTTGATCGTCAGGAGTGGGCGGAGGGACGGCCGGTGATGCCGGAAGGGGCTACCTTTTGGTATATAGACGGCCCTGTGATGAGCGGAAGAGTGGGATTGGGGGCCTGGGGGGCCGGGGGAATGAGTTCCCTGGCCCTTGGGTGTAACATGACTATCTTCCAGGATGAAATATGGGCCATTAAGGTCTGTGCGGAGAGGTGTATTGTAAGGCGCCTCAGTGGGTCGCACATTTATATTTTTGCAGTTGCATAGTGGTTGGCTGCAAAAGTATAGCACTGTTGGGTGGGGATGTGTTTACACCTGCTCAGGTAAGTGCACTAGATCCTAGGCAGACCCTGCGCTTTATCGAAAGTGCGGGCCTTGCATAAATTAGGAATAGGGGCAATCACAAAAGATCTTTTTGGTCACGGTGAGGAGGGGCTGAAGAAGCCTGAACGCCCTTGTTGTAAATGAATGAATATCCCCATGTGACTACTTTTTGTTCGTGCCCCTGATTTAATCACTAGAAGGAAAACGATTAGAAAGCAATGAAGAAGTCCAGGAGCACGCGCACAATTGGTTGACGTGTCCTCAATATTTTTAAGAACAAGGAATATTCAAGCTTCTAAATTGGTGGAAAAGTGTGTAGATAATGCAGGTAACTATATTGAAAAGTGTTAAACATATAGATTGTGTATAATATCATTAAATAAATATATTTTTAAAAATTACCATTTATATTTTATTCATCCTTGTATCATGTAAAACTGTTTTTAACACATACTGCAATACTTATTGATATGTAGATATCAATCAAAATTGGATATTATCAACTGGCCTTTGATCTCTCTGGGATTACTGTGGAATTTTATTTTGTTTATTTAAAAAAAATAGACTCGAATACGTTACCTTGGGCACTGACTGATTACTAATAATTTTGTTTATAATTTTATTTCAAATTGTAATAAACTTATAAACAACTTTGATTTTAAAAAAAAGTTATGAGTGCCCTACATGCAAGAAATGAATTATAAAAACTCAGTGTGTGCTATTAAATATATTAATAATTTGTAATTAAAGGTTTCATGTTACTTGTACAAAAATCCCGGGAATAAAGTTTCTGAACTTATGAATAACATACCATTCTGGCTGGAGTTGTGACAACTGTATTTTCAACTGTTACAATAATGAAAGTAGAGTATCTGAGGAGAGCAACGATTTATCTCAACACAGCAACTTGCACGTGCAATTGCAGTTTGTGCGTGAAGTTTGTTACAGTAAATTCAATTTTGAAAGAAACTAATACAGAGGTGGTAACTTTAAGGGAGGAAAATACTCAACTAAAAATAAAAAAAAAACAATAGCATTAATGATTTGTTAACCTGTTGTTTCTTGGTAAAATGTGAAGTTTGAAGAAAAAGTAAAAAAATTGGAGTTGAAATTGAAAACTGTAAATCAAGTGCCAAGGAAAAAGGGAAAACCACAACATGAAAATCTTTCAACACATAAATTGACTGCATTAGATTGTGACAAAGATGACGGCATCCACTTGGCCGGCTTCCCAACAAGAAATATATTTGAGATTTTTCCATGTTTAGAAGGGAAACTTTGAGGATTGAAACCAATGAGAATGAGTCGTTGAGCAAACTTTCTAACTTAATACTACTACTCAATGGGACACCTGCAACTGGTTGTAGACCAACACTTAGGTCCGTGACAATAAGAGACAAGCTATCTAGAAAGGAAAAGAACTCTGGTAGGTCTGTCAAAATCAATCCTCACCACTTCAGAGATAACTAGACCTAAACTTAGTGGGGGTAGTTGTCTTGATAACATAGTTATTTATAATGACAGATAAAGTGAAAGTTCAGTTGTCAAGACTGTTGTATCAGATCATTGAGCAGATTTGCTTAAGTCTCAGGTTGACTTCTCCAAGATAAGAGATAGAAGTGGCAGTTAAAAATGTAAGTTTATGGTATTAAAAGAGGAAAACATATTTAATTTTAATCATGAACTTTCAGTGGTTGACTGGAATTCTATACATAGATTAAATACAATAGACAAACTATCATTTTTTTATCTGAGCTGTGTCATTAAACTAATAAAATGTTTCCTCTGAAGTGTGTAACATGCAAACCTACCTAACTTAAAACCTACTAGGATTAGAAATGATGAAATTGATAAACTTAAAGAGGAATATAAACTTTTTATGATTATTACATTAGTTTTGGTTCAAATATTTTAAAGAAATTATAAAAATCGTAACAGGAAATTAGTATATGTTAGTATAGGTTAGTAAGAGAAACTAGGACTAAGAATAATATCAGTATCATAAGTAATGCGAATAACAAGTCAAAAGTCATGTGGGATATAGTTAGAAGAACTCACTTCATATATACAGTCAGAATTGTAGTGATGAACTCAGTGCTATTGAGTTTAATAAGTTTCTTGTTGATAAAGTTTTTGAACACTTAAAATAAGGTGTCTTTATTTTCAAATGACAAGGATTCAATTTTTTATTTAAATAGGTTAATAAAACCTGAAACTGTATTTACTTTTCACACTGTTGAAGTACGGAATATTAAAAAAGCAATTTTAAAAATGAGTAATGAGTATTTTAAAAATGAGTAGTAAGTGTGAGGACATTCACAACTCAAGCTTAATCCCATTGAAGTTTGGGGTAAATTGTGAGGACATTCACAACTCAAGCTTAATCCCATTGAAGTTTGGGGTAAATTATATAAAGGAGGCTCTAACTCATATAATTAATTCTTGCATCGACTGTGTTTTTCTATCAGATTTTAAGGTGGTTAAAGTGTTACTACCTATTTTTTAAAAATGCAATAAGTCTTCTCTTGAAAGTTACAGACCAATCTCATTTATTCCTGTGGCCTCTTAAGTTTTTAAAATTGTGCTGAATGATCAGATTGTTGAATACTTTGAATGAAATGAGTTGTTTAATAGCTCACAATTTGGCTACAAAACTTGGTACAGTTAAGGCAGCTGTTTCTCTTTTATACAAGTGTGTCTTGGGGTTGGACAATAAGGAAACTGTTAGCATAAAACTGTATGACTTATCCAAAGCTTTTGATATGGTTTCTCACTTTCTTCTTCTACATAAGCTGAGTTTTATGGGTTTCAAGGAGAAGCTTTGCACTTTTGGAGTTATACCTAAATGGGAGATTTAAAAAAGTGGTTTTTAATGGAAGAGAGTCAAACTTCTTACCAGCTGTGCGTGGGGTTCCTCAGGGATCCATTTTTGCTCCAATTCTTTCTGTTATATAAATGTAATGTGTTATTTCTTATAGTAAAAGTAGTGATCTTTGTTTATTATAAGTAGCTATTTTTTTATGTAATTATTTTTTTAATTTGCCTCTTTCTTTTAAGGAACATAATTATGTAATAAAAATTTTTCTCCGGTCCATTCAACTTTGTAATTAGTCTGACATTATTCGTTTTTATCAGGTCCTCAGTAACTGGTCTCCTAAGAAGTGGTCCATTACTACATCCAATTGAACAAAGCACAGCAAGGATAATAATCTACTTTTGTTCATTTGGAATTTTTAAATCAGTACAGTACTAAATCGACAAAGTATCAAGTATTTTGTATCAGTTACCATGCAGTAATCATACCCAGTTGTACTACAAACAGAAAAATCCTGTTCAAACCAAAGTCTAAATTTTACCCCATCATCAACTCAAATAAATGTTACAGCGAACCGTACTAACTTCTTCATTAATCTTCTGTTTGCACAATGTTATTCTCATTTTATGTCCTATCTTGATGTTGTAGTCATTACAGGTGTAAGCTACATGGTCAACAATGTGGAATAACTTAATGCAAAAGAAAGGACAATATAAATCAGTTTTCTGAAGAAAATCACAAATTCTGGGTAAACTATGTGTTGGACAAAAAATATTTCATATAAAAGTTGTAGAATGTAACACTCTTTAAGGAAGTAGACAACCCAAAAATATAAAAATGTTACGATACACCGAAGTTTCAAATTATAACCTTTACCATGACCCATTTCACCCCTACTGACCTACCCTTTCAGCTCCTTGTCCAAAAAACAAATGAGAGGATGAAAAATCAATGCAACAGGGAACTTACTTTCTCAAAAATGGTACTAGATATTTGGCTATATTTTAAGCTAAACAAACCAGCCTTACATCTGTAATCTACAGTATTTGTATGTCATGTAATTTCTTGATATAAAAAATGTTTTGAAATGCACGGTGTTATTTATAAGGGTACTTCATCAGTCTCTCATGAAAAAGAATTTACTGCCAAGGCTTATCATCAAATTCATAATTAGATCACAGAGCAAGAAATTCTGTACAATTAATATAGTAAATACCTTTAGGTAATCTTTAAAGGTTCTTAAGATATGACCTTCCTAAAACAAAAAAAAATGGAAAATAAAATTTTTGGAAATTGAGCTTTATATTTAACTCTCCAGTTCCATGCGGGGACACCTTTTAATTTTCTTTCATCTACCTTTATTTTCTTAAATTCCAGTTTTTTTCTCTCTTTTATTTACTTTCTTTCTTAACTTTAAGTACAGTATTGCTTAGAAAGCATGAGTTTCACACATTCAAATACAGTAAAACCCATTGATTTGTTTTTATTACACCTCCAGATACCTCAAATGAATCGTCTAGTTTCAAAACCAGATACATCAAAAAATTTCAAATTTTATATTTTTGCATTTTCTAACAGCTTACAACCTTCTATATGCACTGTAAAAAGTATGTTTCAAAACGATCTGCATCCTTAAAAAAACATGCGTAAAGTTGCCGGTTTGTTGCAAAACCAGATACATCCATTCGTCCTCGTATTATCCTTGAAAAACATATGTTTACAGGAGATGGCTCGAACATTTGTTTGAGATTATGTTGTATAATAGCAGAATGGCTTGTTTGGTCAAAACCAAACAAGTTGTCTGGTTCAAAACCAGATACATCCAGGTATATTATGTGAAATTTCTTTTAAGCTACTGTCATTAGAAAATTAAAATTCAGTATGTAAAATCCTCTACCCTAATGCTATTTCTGAAGTAAGTTACAATGTTGTATCATTTCATGTTTTTGAATGAAACGCTTTTCAGCTCTCCTGAAAAATTTAAACTATTGGATGTATCTGGTTTTGGAACTAGACGATTCAAATATAAAACTGGCAAAATTCATAATATTGGCATACCTGACATACCATTACCTTTGCTCTTGAGACATTTTAAAATCTTTTAGTTAGTTTGTCAAAAACTATTGTGTATTCTTATTAAAAAAATATCAAGGTACAAGAAAAAGCAAAAAGAATTCTCACTTTGCACCAGTTGATTACTCATTTAACTTTTGTTACGTGCAATTTTGGCATAAAATTTACTGTCAGCTGTAATTTTTGTCAGATGGTTAATGCTGTTTGCTAAACACTTATAATCAATTCAATAGGTAAATAAAATAATATGAACATTATATTAAAAACACATATTTATTATGTCAATTAAAAAACTAAATATTTGCATTTTGGTTACAAAGATAACAAAAATAAAACAAATTTAAAAACTGTTATTACTAAAGCTATTTCAATACAGCAGCTATTTAATATTACTATTTACAATTTCGTCAAAAAATAATTAATATAACTGAGTTCACCACAAAGCAGTTACTTAAAGAATCCAACAAAATCAAAACTTAATAAAAATACGAAATTAAATGGTTATCTACTGCCACACATTAATTAAACAATATTAACAGTAGTACTGCAGTAGAACTTAAAACAAATATATTTTAAAAGCGTTGATAAAACAAAAAAATAACATATTTCGATCAAAACTTCTTAAAAACACTTCCTCTATTATTTTACATATGTGTACTTCATGCTGCTCTCTACCAGAGTTAGATTAAGGGCTGTACGACAAACTCTAAAATAATTTTGCTTCAAAAAAAAACATGTATGTGTGTTTCCATCGAAAAACCACCCTTTTCCCTCTACAAGTGAAACGCAGTTGACATCCAGATAATTTATCATTTTCATGAACTCTGTGATTTCTCACTATAAGAAATGTATAATCGGTTCATGGTAAGAAAAATAGCTCGATTAAACAAATAATGAGGTCACTGAGCATGCGCATTATTTAAAAATGTGTACACGCTGATTAAAATGTAACAAAAAGAATACTTTCAAAAGTATTTAAATACAAAATACTTTTAAAAGTATTTTTATAAATGAAACTGTTAGGCCTACATCATAGGCCTATCATGACTGATGTTTAAATACTGATAAATAAATTTATAAAAATGTTAGGTCTATACTTTATTTCCATTCTTTTTCATACATAAATGTGGTTACAAGTTATGTGTATTAATACTTCTGATCTATACAACGAAACAAGAGAACTTTAAAAGTAAACATTTTTATTCTAATGATTAGTCATCTAATATTAGTTTAATCACTCGTTATTTATTTAATTTGTTGATGACTAATCCAAATCCATAAAACTCTCCACATTTTTGACAAAGAACATGTCATCATTATATGCTACCAATTTACTTTTGACATCGTATTGTCTCGCATCGTTTTTACGAGCATTATAATTTATTTTCAATTAGAAATTTTGTGTTATAGTATTTTTTGTTTTTTTTTTCATTTCTATTTATCGTTTAATTCTGTATATGTTTAAAAGCATGTATCAGTTATCATTATGGTGTTTTCATTAGAAGTGTTGCATTTTTTCTGAGTTACCGCTTTAACAGCTGATTCGGTAACCGCTGTTTGTTTATTCGAAATATCTTTCTTACGATGAACTGAGTACAGTGAGACAAGCAAAAATTCCAACACTGATGTTGAAATGTTGATACAATTAATACAACAAATCCTTTAACCTTTACACTGACAGAAACTAAAATACATGAGTGACTTTAATTAATTGTTATAAATGTAAAAAAATAAATACAAAGTCACATGAATCAAAAGAGAAAAAACAATAGTATAATTTTTTTTTCTTGCTCATAAAATGTTACAATTTATTTATGTTATTAGAGAATGAAGAGTGGAAGAGAAGAGACATTTTATGGAAACCATTTGAAGAAAACAGCTAATTGGCTAGGACATACACTGAGAGGAAAAGGTTAATTCTGTCAATATTAAAAGGGAGAAAAACCGATAATCAAAGAATAAAAGTTGAAGATGGTTTAAAAGGGGATATGAGCTGTCAAGAAATTAAGACATTTGCAGACGACAGATTAAGTCGGTGACAAACTAGGTGTAAAGGACATAGTTCAAAGGAGAAAACCACATGACAATGAATACAAAACAAATGAACTTCTGGGATTTTAATGCAGACTAATTTTTAATATAAAATGAGCATATCATGAAAAAGTCAAAATAAATTGAATTAATTTTCTGTTATATCAGCACATAATTTTTTCAGAACAAAAATAATCACATTCAGTAAAACTAGATATTATGTAAGTTTCTCAAATACAATGTTTCACCAAAACAAGTAAAGAAGGCTCTGAAACTTCCAGTGACTAAAACTGAATTATATATAATTTTTCAGGATATGTAAATAATTCCACAAATATTGCAGAACTTTTACTAAATACTATATAACTGTATAGAACATAAAAGAAAATATAAAAAATAACAAATATTGAGTTAAAATTTCATAATAAATTAATATATCTAAGCCGTAAAGGATTTATGAAGTTGAATTAATAAAAATGTAGGAGAGGATGCAGATGAACTAAGAAGGTAAAACTGAAATGTAAAATAACATGGTTTATATATGACTCGATTATTAAATAGAGCACGGATGTTATTTAACATAAAGAGAAGTTTGCTCCAAGCAACACATGTAAAAGAAGACAACAGTTATTAAAAAGATTTAGCAGCTAATAAGCTGTTGGACAAAAATTATTTATGTGCCACACTATAACATACTAATATTAAAGCACCCTACAAAAAGTCCAAAATACAGTATATACACAAAATAATAAGGTAAACAAAATCTACATACAAAATGTAAGTCTTAACAAAACATTAGAACTTTACACAAGATTTTGTAAAAAATAAATAAATAAAATTATAAAAACTATATATTAAAATGAGTTCACAATAACTCTGTAACTAATACAAATATACAACATATTGTAGAACACACAAAGAGATTCAAAAGTGAATATTACCCAGAGAAGCTAAATAGCTTCTCCAGTTAATTGTCATTTGTGTCAAAAATGTTTAATTAAACTAAACTGTACCTTTCTAATGTTGCCTGCAACTGCTACATCTCAGCAGATAAGTAATTTTAGTTTAAAATATCAGAAAAACATAATTTTTTAATCCATCATCATCTGATTAGACCGCTTGAATGCCTCAAATTGTCTGTGGGCCTTCTACACATCTGAGATTTTTACATATTTATATTAGATCTACAATAACTTTGAGAAATATTGCTTTAATGGCTCGTGGTTCACCCACATTATCTGCAGAGTTATTTTTTCCATAAAAATTAATCATAACTCTAAGACACAATTTTATTGCAATTGAACCTGCGTTTATTAAAAAAACTCTTTTACGTGTTACTGAAAACTTTTAATAAATAATTTTTGGTGATTGGATCCATTCATATGAATTTTTAAATTGTAGGCAGTTAATTTATAATTACCTGTTAGATTACCAAATTTGCAGCAGCAAACCTTACATGAAAGGCCACTTGAATCCAACCAAATACACTTTCTATGACATTTAAATTCATTTAAAATAGAGCTGGCAAATATTCTATCCACAATTACTTCATACTTTTTACAGTCAGCATCTGCCTCCATTTCCTTAATCTGAGGTTGCTGAGAAACTTTATCGTCTGAGATAACATTCTTCGTAACGGCTTCCTCTGATGTTTCAGACCAATTTATTACGGGTTTTAAATGACGTTTGTGAGTTTTTCCTTCTAAATGAACAGTTAATTCATTACCAGTGGCAATTGCTGAAGATGCAAACTTAAATGACTTTTCACAATCGATACAATTATAACCATCAGGGATTGGTACGAAACAGTTTTTATATAAATGTAAATGTTTTGGAATGTAGTTGGTAAATATTTTTTCTATCTCCAGCTTGCTCATCTCTGTACCCTTAAAAGCACTTTTATGCTTACTTCCTCCGATATGAATAACCAAATTTTGACTAAATACTTTTACGTTTCTTATTAAACCACTCAGCAGCTTACAATCACAAATGAGACAAACACATCCTCGTGAATCATACCAAATGTACTCTCTATTAAATTTTAAATCACTTGGAATGTAATTCGCAAATATTTTATCTACAATTACTGCATAAATCAGAGATTCCAAAATATTGTCTGTAGGTTCATTATCCTGCATTGGCAATTCAACATTTGAGCTGCTACTCTGATGATTCTGAAAAACTTTATTACATGTGATGTCACTACTGCCGCTAACTTCATTAAAATGTGCCAGCACAATACCGCCAGCAGGTTCAGAACTTTTTTCTTTAAATAAATTATTCTCATATTTTGTTCCAACACTAACAAATTTACTTTCATTATCATGCCTATTTGACAGCTCTACTAAATGATCCTTTGAGCTTGTAATGCTTTTTAATACAGTATTATAAGTATCAGAACGAATCTCTAATACCTCGGTGATATTTTGCATACGCAGTGCATTTTCTCTGTGTCCTTCACTTTTAAAATGACTAATCAAATCGCTTGCTATTGAAAGATATGAGCTGCCAAATACCAATTTAAAATTACAACATGAACAAACAATGCTGCTCTGTAGATCAGCTAAAACCATTTTTATGTGTGTCATATGAAACTGCAATTCACTAGGAATATATTTATGTACATAATTTAGCTGGTCTTGTAAACTATTAGCTGAACTAATTTCTTTAGAAGCACTGGTATTTACAATTTTTGTTTTTGAATTTTCATCAGCTTTTAATATTTTTAAATTACTTTCACTGGGAACTGATACAGATGTTTCTGAACTGGAGCACAAAATACTTTCTTTTGAAACACTTGAAATTTTTTGCAAAGTTGGACTATCCTTTTTTATCATTTTTACATTAGATTTGTGACTAAATCCCTCAAAATGTGTAACTAAGTTCTTAGCAGTAACAGCGAGTGTCACCGAAACTGACATTTGGCAATTACAAACAGTACAATAAATTCCATTTTTTGTTTTCTTTAAACATTTTATATTAGACTGTAAATTTACAGGAAGGTGAGAAATTAAGTCTTGAAAATTATTAGCTGAACTAATTTCTTTAGAAGCACTGGTATTTACAATTTTTGTTTTTGAATTTTCATCAGCTTTTAATATTTTTAAATTACTTTCACTGGGAACTGATACAGATGTTTCTGAACTGGAGTACAAAATACTTTCTTTTGAAACACTTGAAATTCTTTGCAAAGTTGGACTGTCCTTTTTTATTATTTTTACATTAGATTTGTGACTAAATCCCTCAAAATGTGTAACTAAATTCTTAGCAGTAACAGCGAGTGTCACCGAAAGTGACATTGGGCAATTACAAACAGTACAATAAATTCCATTTTTTGTTTTCTTTAAACATTTTATATTAGACTGTAAATTTACAGGAAGGTGAGAAATTAAGTCTTGAAAATTATTAGCTGAACTAATTTCTTTAGAAGCACTGGTATTTACAATTTTTGTTTTTGAATTTTCATCAGCTTTTAATATTTTCAAATTACTTTCGCTGGGAATAGGTACAGATGTTTCTGAATTGCTGTACAAAACACTTTCTTTAGAAACACTTGAAATTCTTTGCGAAGTTGGACTATCCTTTTTTATCATTTTTTCATTAGATTTGTGACTAAATCCCTCAAAATGTGTAACTAAATTCTTAGCAGTAACAGCGAGTGTCACCGAAAGTGACATTGGGCAATTACAAACAGTACAATAAATTCTTTTTTTTATTTTCTTTAAATATTTTATATTAGACTGTAAATTTACAGGAAGGTGAGAAATTAAGTCTTGAAAATTATTAGCTGAACTAACTTCTTTAGAAGCACTGGTATTTACAATTTTTGTTTTAGAATTTTCATCAGCTTTTAATATTTTTAAATTACTTTCGCTGGGAACAGCTACAGATGTTTCTGAATTGCTGTACAAAATACTTTCATTAGAAACACTTGAAATTCTTTGCAAAGTTGGACTATCATTTTTTATCATTTTTACTTTAGATTTGTGACTAAATCCCTCAAAATGTTGAACTAAATTCTTAGCAGTAATAGAGAGTGTCACTGAAAGTGACATTTGGCAATTACAAACAGTACAACAAATTCCATTTTTTGTTTTCTTTAAGCATTTTATATTAGGCTGTAAATTTACAGGAAGGTAAGAAATTAAGTCTTGCAGCATACTTTCCGCACTAATAGCTGAATCTGTCGCAACAGAAGATGAGAAATCTGAATTTTTAGTTTGAATTGTACATTTTTCATTGGATCTTAAGTTGCATACCTGATTCATGAAATTATTTGACAATAGGGTTTCTTTATTAGAACTTGAATCATTACAAGTTTTATTATTACATTTTGTAGATTTCAAGTTGTCTTCATGAATTTGTCCTATGAAATGGTCATACAAATTGTAAGCAGTTACAGTAATAGATGATACTGAAGATGAAGATAAATAAAAATTCTTGCTGCAAATATTACATGATATGCATTTGGGTGAAACCTGTGTAACATACTTCATATTAAAAAGGATTTCATCAGGTAAAAACGCAAATACATTTTTTATAATATTTTCATAAACTAATTCATTACTATCAGAAACAAATGGACTAGTAATTTTAGATGGATCAGATCTGTCACTTATATAACTACCAGCTTCTTCTAAACTGCTGCCAACAAAATAAATGTTGTTCTCATCACTGGATTGTAAATTATCCCTGTAACTGTAGATCTCAATAAAATCATCGCACACTTCCTCATCACTAAGCAAAGAGAATTGTTCTTCTATTAATCCATTATGTTTCTTTGAATTAAGATGTAACATCAAATTATTCCTAAATCTATAATTATTTTTTACAGTAAACATGTAATTGCATAAATCACAACATAAAGTACCATACTCATGAATAAAATTTAAAACTTTAAAATTGATTTCATAACGCTTAGGCAACGAATAAATTATTTGTTCAAATATGTCTTTAGTTAATTGATTCAAATAAGATTTATACGAATTATCATTGTTTTTATGTTTTTTCCCTTTCAAATGACACATTATTAAACTACTGAATTCAATATTAGTTTTCTTTAACGATGTTTGACATAAAGTACACATGAAGTCCTCGGACTGAATAACTTTGAAATATTTTTTACAATGTAATACAGTTGATAATAATTTTGTGTGACTAAAATTTGTATTTTTGTTTGTAGACTTATTTGTGAACATATTTCTATTTCTTATGTGTGCTGGTTTTTTAAGATGGCTTTCTAACTGCCCTGCTAATCCCGTATGTACATTTTTTACATTTTCACAAATAACTCTATCACACATAACACATATTAAATCAGATCTAAAATTCATTCTAAAACAGTCTTTGTTATACTCTCTTAGGTTTTTGGGCAGTTGACTTAACAATTTATCAACTTTTTCAGAGAGCTTATTGATCTCAGTCTGAAAGTTATTTGTCAAACAGTTTTTTAATTCTTTTTTAAATAAACTATTCAAATTTTTACGATGTCCTTTACCAAGAAAATGAATTTTTAAATTAAAAATTAATGTTTTAAAATTTTTATCATCAGTAAACGTAGGCAACAAACACTTACAAATTTTGCACAAAATGTTATTTTCATCATCTTTACCAATAAACAATAAATTTTTATTAATAGTTTTATTTGAAGCAACTTGTGAAATATCATCAAATAAACTTTGTTTTAAAGTATTGATTCCCGAGACATTATGTTTTTTGTTTTTACCAATTCTGCACACAAAGCTGTGATATTTACCCCGCACATGAGTTATTATATTGTTTACAACAATTTTTTTATTTTGTGATACAGAAATATTGCACTTGCATAAATTACAAGTAATGTATTTTTTTACATTGCAACCCAAATTAAAGGTTTTTTTATCTAACTGTAAGTGTGTTGGCACAGAATCCATTAATTCTTCCAATGTAAAGTACGATCTATTTGTGTACGAACAGAGCTTCGTAATTTGATTAATCTGTCTAACTGAAAAAGTAGATTTTGTTTGAGAGAATAAACTAGATTCATTACACCTTATATCACCTTCACTAGTTTTACAGTTTATCATATGCCTTTTACTCGTAAGATGTAATTGACAGTTATACAGATTTAAACGATGATCCTCTGAAAATTGTGGCAAATTACAAGCACAAAATTTACACACAAAACTGAAAAAATTAATATTATTAAACACAACACCTTGGTGTTTTAAATGTAATTCAAATGATTGTAGTTGTTCAATAAAAACGTTTAAAAAATCATCAGTTTTTAGTTTTTTAGTATCAACAGTTTTGTCTACACTTAATTCATTTTTATTTTTTGAAAAATTATTCCAAAAAATGTGTTTTCTGCCTTTAATATGAATGTTCAAATTATTTCTAAAAATGTTATCATTTTTCCCCAATGTTAAATAACACTTGCACGACTTACAGAAAGTTGATTTATCATACGTTTCTTCAATTGCTAGAAAATTAGCTTCAATATTCTCTAAATCTGTACTATAATTATTTCTTGGCATAGTTGTCATTCGAAATAAACGAAGCAGAAAGTACTTTGATACGAATTTTTTACACTGTTCCTGAAACAAAAATAAACACAAAATGTAAAAATAGGCTATTGCAGTATTACTTGTAGGTAACAGTTTTACAAGAAGTAATAAATTTCAAGCCATCATTTTTAATTTATTTAAAATCTCATTAACTACTTATTAACAGAAACTGAAAATTGTTGTGAACCAATATAGGTACTTCATTGTGCACTTGAAAATATTCCACCTCTGTTGATAATAGAAACTAGACTACGGCTTTGCAGTTGAAAGCACCGCTGAAGTACTTAAACCTTTATGAAATCTTATATTTACAAAGACAATTGTTTTTATTTTTTTAGTTAAAAATCACATTTGGTCATAAGGGGCTACAATGAGTTAAGAAATTTTTGCTACTTTGTTGTACTAAAAAATGTTTAACACCAAAACTGGGACCTTCTACTTTACAGTCTAATACTCTACTATTCTGACTAAGTCAAGAAAACATTTTTTTTTTAGTTATTCATAATCTTATAAAAAACTAGATAATTAATGACGCCTATGGATTACGGAACAGTGTTTTAACATGTTTCTACACTCTTGGTAAAATCAAAGCTGGATCCTGGCTTGCATCAAAGAGGTGGGTGGTAACAACCAAAAATTGCTTCTGATAGTTTAGAAGCAAACTCATTACTTCTCTAGATAAGATAGAGAACATTTTGTTAAGGATTACAAAATTTTTTAACTGCTACAATTTTTAAAAAAACACAGATACAAGAAGGGACCCAAAAATAACCGGACTGAGAGCGCGCTGTCATCCATAGACGTAGTAGAGAGTTCTCCCACTTCCTGGAGTTAGTAGAGACCTTCAACAAACAACTGCCCAAACGGTGTCAGTTTGTAGGTTAACGTTAGATCGTAGCGTTGTGTTTCTCTTACTGTTATATTCTGTCTGCAACGTCATTAAGCGTCAAGCCAATCTTCTACTAGCTTGATGCTTGCTCGGTTTCTGGGGGTCATACCTGTAACACCAACTCTCATCACTGTAATGACTTGGGTACAAAAGTTTGGATCACTTTCAATCTCGTTTTTCAAGTCCTGATTCAAATTCAAATCGAATGTTTCGTTGATTCTGCTTGAGAAGGAAAGGAACAAATTTAGCACCCAACATGTCTCATTTGCAAATCTTCAGTCAAAGTCCGCTAGCACGAGCTCAAACTCACGCCTGTCTCTTCAGAAATTTTGTCGATCCTGAAATGATGAAACTCGTTGAATTTTTTCAAGTTTTCATATTTCGAGATATTGAAAAGCGTCCAGAATGAACATGGCCTTCAACACTCATCTCACCACGTTTAAAGCGCTCAAACACTCGAAAACTTAAGAGCGGCTTAAAGCAACCTCCTTGAAAGCCCGTTGAAGCATTTGGTAAGCATCCGTTGTCGATTTTTCAAGCACAAAACAAAATTTCAAACACATTATTTGTTCTTTAAAGTCTACCTCAACGACATTGCAGACAGCACACTACAACTGTAAAAGAAACCAGAACACTACGACCAAACATTAACCTACAAACTGACGCCGTCTGAGCAGTTATTTGTTGAAGGTCTCTACTAGCTCCATCTAGCGGGAGAACTCTCTACTATGTCTACAAATGGCAGCGCACTCTCAGTCCAGTTTTTGTTGGGCCCCTCCTCGTATTTAAATTAACAATAAATTATTATAAACTATTAAATTCAGTGGGTAGTACATTTCTATTAGGTTTACTCAGACGACTGATAGTTTCATTACCTTAGTTTTTATAGTAGCATTAAGCTTCATCTGAATCATACAAAATATTAAAAAATTGTGTTTCACTTGTAACCTTGTACAGAACATCTACATGTACATAAGTGAAAATACATTAACACTGTAACCCCTTTTTGCTCACGCGAATTCCAAGGAATCGCTACCAAAGCAAAATTGGCACAGGGGACAAGAAAGAAAAAAAAACACCCCCAAAAAAAGGAAGACTGCGGTGATGTGGTGTAAAGAAAAGAAATTAACAAAATAGTTTTGAATTAGTAGAAAAATTTAATAAAATTAAGTTTATGGATTAGGTGACCTTAGTAAATGTAAACTACATTAAATTTTTAATTCAATTAATAAGAAAATTACAAAGTTACGCAAACATTAAATAGAAATTACCATAATTAATTAACCAAAATATAATAATAAGATATGAGCTCAATAATTTATTATATTAGCATGCTTAGAACTGGATCCAGAAAAAGCGATTTAAGAAAATCGTTAAGTAAAAACCATTTCGGTATTACAATTATAATTATTAAAAATGAATCAATGAATTTTAGAAATAATCAGATTTTTTGAAAGAGATTTATAAAAATTTAAATAAATAAAAAGACATGATTAAATTTTTACTTCAAATTTTTGATCTTATAAATAAAAAATTCAAGAAGAAAAATAATTAGTTACATTATAGGAAACACAAGTTAATTTTGTGTAACAGAATTTAATTTTACAAAATTCATTATTTATGCAATAGTTTGCTAAAATAATATCGAAATTTATTTTGTAATACTAAAGAAACATATTTATAAAAAGACCAAAAAATTTAATACAAAATTAAGATAGTAAGGTAGGTGCCTAAACATGTTTTGTCCAGAATATGCAAAATTTGCATAATTATGCAAATATGAGAAAATTTAGAATCATGTTATGAATTACAAAATTAATAATAATAAAATTTATTTTAATAAGTGATATTTAAAAAAGTAAAATTTTATTTTATTATTTTATAAGAAAGAAGAGTAGAATATGAAGAAAATAGGACGATCCCAAAAGAACTTTGCTAGATAACTAGCTGCAGACAAGTTCAAGCAAAGGCGACGTGTCCATTTTAAAATTTGAGAATCCAAATTAATGCTTGCCGTAAATTAAAAAAATTTATCTTGTCCAAAGAAAATGGATTACAGCTTAGTAATAAAGCAAATTAAATGCGTTACTTCCAGGTAAAGTTGGAAGACCCACAATTTTTCCTTTTGGATTTCATGCCACATCGTAAGGATTAGTTAAGTAAGAATATTATAGGAAGAATCTGCACCCCAAAGCTGGTACAGAGCTAGTACCCCAAAGCCGGTCCCTGCAAAGAGCAGAAAACCAGGACTTAGAAAAATGAGGGCTTCCGCAAAAGACAAACAAAAGAAAAAAAAGTAGATAAACCCCAACAGCACAGAAAAAGATTTAAAAAAATTAATAGCAAACTTTAAGAAAAGCATTAAGTTTAAAATTTAGAAAATTTAAATTACCCAAAGGGTTTACAAAATTTACCAAAATTAAATAACATTTTCGGCTTCAATGGGTTTTAACTACCAGCAAAAGAAAAAAGAGACTTACCGTAAAAACGGGATAGCAATTAGTCAAACAGCACAGCAGCATAACTACGCCCCGAAAAACTTAAAAATTTACGGCACATACAAAATTTTAAGACCCGTACATCTTCCTGACCAATTGCTAAGAGAGAGCGAGAAAAACGAATTACTCAAAAGAAACCTCGGTTCTGACGTCACCGACCCCCTCCATCACGCTAGACATGTACCCCAGAACATGAAAAGCAGGATGAAACGGATCCTACACGACAGAATACAGATAACAGCAGTCGGCAGTACAAAGACAGAATGAAATGCAAATCGATAACGAGATAACGGATTACGGCGACATCAAGAGATAACGAAAAATTAAATGCAACAAGACAGAAAAAGGAAAATTAATAAATAAATTAAGTAACATTAATTAAAATGTTACAACACCAGAATAAATCATTAAATAACACCTTCCAGACTGAAGTTCCCAGGTTCAATTGCAGGGTAGCGTGTGGAAATATTAAACAATCAAATCTACTATTGTTCCATAATTCAGAGTACTGTAGTTGATAATAAGTAGTGTTTTAAAATAAATTTATTTTAAATTGGCTTTGTATAGTAAAAATATATTAACAATAATTTTCTTAAACATGTTCCTGTGTGTTGTATAGAATTATATAAAAAAAACACCAAATACACAACAGATTACTTTCACCTGAATCAGGTGAGAGTGTGACTAAAAAATCAATATTGGTCCTTTATATGGATATCATGTACCCTTACTGATGGATAGAGCGAACACCAAATAAGCTTGCTGGTGTAGCTGCATGAACAGTTCGGATTCAGTCAGTAAATTTTGTGTCTTAGTACCAAACTGCCTACTAATAACACAGAAAATCACTATTTGATGCTTAAGTCGGCTCTGTAGAGAAAAATGTTTAAATAAAAGTTGTATATCTTTTAATTCCCTATAATTTGAATAAACACACTTGTGTCGTAAAATGCATACTAAGGCTGAAATCTTAAAAAAATCAATTTTTTTTTACACGTTTTCAAGAGAAAAAATATCACTAAACTAAGCGTTATACAATAAAATGGTTGAAATAAAAGTTGTAGGATTTTAAAATCTCTACAACTTTTATATAAATTTTTGCACTAAAATGCATATTAAAGTCACAATCTTAAAATTATTATTATTATGCCTCTCTTAATATCTGCTCCCAGTAAATAATACTTTATAACATTACTACAACTTTTTTAATTATATTTTCATATCCAATGTTAATTTCAGTGGCAATGTGGATGTGTGAAAAATCACATCGGCATCAGTATATTTAAGATTACAATTTTGAAATATACTTTATGGCAAATAATAAAAATCAAATTGAATTTAAAATTATTCAAAATTTGTACTATATTTTGTCCAGTGCTTAGGCTAGTAACAATTGGGAAAAATTTCTTAACACTATGTTTGAAGTGTAGCATTATATGGGAGTAAAATGTAGGTGATAGGGGCTGCAAAAATGAAGAGGATAGAAGCTTTTGAAATGTGGTGTTACAGGAAAATGTTAAAGATTAGGTGGGTAGACAAAATAAGTAATTTAGAGGTTCTTAGGCGAGTGTATGAAAAAAGAAGTATTTGGAAGCATCTTACCAGAATATACCAGGGATAGGCTGATGGGGCATATCTTAAGACATCCAAGTATTGGTCTATCAATAATGGAGGGTAAAATATTGAGGGAGAGAATTGTAGGGGGAGACAAAGGTTAGAATATACTCGTATAAAGCAAATTACAAAAGATGTAGGGTGTTACAAATATGTAGATGTGAAACAACTTGCACAGGATAGAACAGCTTGGAGACTGCATCAAACCAGTTGATAGACCGATGACAAAAGAAAGTAACAATAAAAAATTATTTGTTAGAAAATTATTAAAATTAGCCCACTCATTCTTTCTGAGTTGTTCTGCAACAACATAAACCATAAATATAGCTCCAGTAATGAACTACTCCATAAAATTTTTTATTAAGTTTAATTTTGTGGCATTAAACAGTATGTAGTTTTGTAGTTTAGAAACAGCATCAAACTAGATAAAAGAATCTGTAAAAGCATTACTGCTTGAAGATTTACCTAAAAGTAGCTGAACAATTAGCAATTAATCATGATATGAGGTAACTAAAAATTACAAGAAGACTAACCGTCTTAGTGACTGGCCAATGTCATCTTACACCAGGGTATACAACAATATCGGGACGAAAGCCAGGAACCTCAGTTCAAAGTACTCACCCCAACTCCACCAGATAACGGAGTTAGCCTAAACTAACAGACTATGGAGAGGCCACTCTACTCATTCATTAACCAGTGATACTTATTATAAATTCCTTCATTTAAGGTTAAAAGATTAAAACAAAGGCAAAACAGTACGATAAAAATACAAGAGAAATTACTGAATTAAAAATTTGCTTTAAGTACCGCTCCACCACGCTTACCTAGATAAAAACAAAAGTAATTTTACTTTTTTTAACAAAACTAGTCAACCCCCTATGTTACATACTCAGAAATCTTCTGTAAAAAATACCAAACATACAATAAAGAAATATCACTCTAGGTTTCTTGTAAACAACTTTTCAAGTTAGAACTACTGCACTTTGGCTACTGACAAACGCTTTTATACTGAATAATTTTATCCAATCTAATACAAACTGTTTCCTCATTATATATTTTCATTTTAAAATACAGATAATAAACATTCAGTGATAACACTACTGATAATATTCAAAATGCAATAAAATTTTTATAATGGATCCTACAGTTTGCAATAAATTATATTGTATAAATATTCAATTACCAATTTCATTAACATTTTCAGCTCCCTTGATCCTTATTCTTTTATGATCTGTTACATGTGTTTCAGTCGACTCATCATCAGAGTGTAAAATATCACATAAAACTATTTAAAACCTACAGAAGATGTAGCATCTTCAGTCATCAAAACTGTTTTATACAGATAACTGAAGATGCTATATATTTTTGCACTTTGATGATGGCGGATCTACTGAAGCACGTGTCAGTAGATCGTAAAAGAATAAGGATCAAGGCAGCTGAAAAGGTTATTGAAATATTTTATACAACACAAGACAAAATAATATTAATTTTCATTAATAATCAGTAGTTTGACAGCTGATGTACGGAGACGTGGCTTAAATCCTAGTAAAGGCAGTTACTTTAATATGGATTTGAATACTAGACCATGGGTAATACATGGTCTAGTATTAATACATCTGACTGTTTTGCAATAACTGCTTAATGCAAATGATGAGAAAGGTAATAGATGAAATTGAGTGATGAAAAATGCTAGACCTCATCGGAAATCGAACCCAGGGACCACAATGTAAAAGCCAGTTGTGCTGACCACAACACGACCTGGTACTTTAAAGTACACTACATGTGTACTTGATGGTATAATTAAAAGCTATGTCACACTAAATATATTTTGTACGGTTTTTATTTTAAGGAAATTAGTTATTCTATGTAAAAAATGCAAACATAATTATTTTTTTCCAAAATGACAGGGTTCAACAGCAATGTCAATGATTAATTGTAGAAAAATTGTAGAAAAATGCTACACCTTTTGTACTTAACATTTGTTAGTCCAATGCTTCATTTAGCAGCAATTTTAAACATAACCAAAGAACCACATTAAAATCTATTTCTAAATTATAGCCTTACCATATGACAGATACGCACAACAAATAAATTTATAGAAGATTCATAGTGTAACAATTTTTACTTTTTCTTGTCTATATGAATATATAGGAAGGAAAGTATTATTTTCATGCCGATTTTTCACCGAATCTACTCGTTTTCAGACCCCCTGAACCCAAAAAAACATGTTTTTAGCGATTGGTCTGTCTATGAACAGAATATCTCAATAACGGAACATCGTACAAACTGAAAACTTGAAACTTAAGTAAGATACCACTAAGGACCCAACACGAACATTTTCATAAAAAATCGGTCAACCGGAAGTAGTAGTTTATTCATGTAATTTTTCACTTTTTTTGTAATTTTCTCAAAAACTGGTCCTACGATTTTTTTTAAATTTATTATTTACTAAATTTTATATGCTTTACAAGATAGGGTAGGCGCCATGTCTGCTAAAATTCTTGGCCAGGCTGTTTTCTAGTAAAAAAATTGTTTTTTTAACATTACGACTTTAATATGCAATTTAGCGCAAACATATATCTAGTAAAAGTTGTAAAGAATTTAAAATTTTTCATCTTTTAGTTCAAACATTTTTTTGCATAACGCTTAGTTTAGCAGTAATTAGCGATATTCTGGTTTTTTTCACGAAATCAGGTAAAAATAGATTTTTTTAAAGATTTCATCCTTATTATGCATTTTACGACAAAAGTGTATATAATAAAATTTATAGAAAATTAAAAGATCTACAACTTTTATTTAGAGCATTTTTCTCTACAGAGCCTAGTTTAGCAAGAAAGAGTGATTTTCCGTATTTTTAACCCAAACCGGTTGATTTTCATTTTACATCTTTCACTCATGATTAAAATTAGGTTATTTTATTGTGGTTAGTTTTTTCTTTATTTCTAATGGTTTATTACTAATGTTAGATTATACTGTTCATTATTTGCATTGGCAAGAGAAAGTTCTGTGAGTGTTTCAGACCAGATTTTTTTTATGTATTTAATTTAGTTTTGGACAACGCTTAATAGAACAACAGTGCTGATTTAAAATGTGTTAAAAAACATTAAAATCAATCCATTCGTTTTCAGGTAGTTCCACATTGCTGACTACATAAATTTAAAACTGTTAAAAAAACTACTTCATATAAATTTTTTAGATTAATTTAACTGTGTAACAAGTGTAAGGTCTACAATGTTTTTTATAGGCTATATAAAAGATCAAAATTAAGTAAAAGTAACAGTTATCAGAGTAATCTACTTTAAAAGTAATGAATTTCAATAGCAGCCAGTTGCTGCAGCGGAAAACGCAAACGTATCATTAGCAGGATGGAAAGCGATTGCTTTTAAGGAGTTTGGCATGGACTACTGATAATCAATCACCTACTTATTAACTCATTAAGGAAAACCACCTAACAAGTGTTCTAGGTGATCTTCACCAGTTACCTAGTTTTACTTAATAAAACTTTTGTAGATTCAAACCAGCCTTTGCATTATTGCCTTAATCAACATAAAATCATCCAATCAATGAAATAAACAGTCCTGCTTCATAATCAGCAAGAAAGTTAATGCAGTATGCCATTTATTTCTTAAGCCAGAGTAAAATTACAATAAGTAGGACAAAACAATGTACAAACGCAATATTCATTAAGCCAAATGAACACATTACCTATGTTTATACTGTTTGTTACATTATATTTTTATTATACTAACCCCAAAACAGGAACTAAATTTATTTATTTCATTACATAGTTCGTTATATTATTTGTCGCCAGATAGGGTTATCAATAAGTGCCTCGGAGATATGTATATTTTACAGGACAACCATTAGTACCAAACATTTGTTGGTTTGCTAAATTTTATTAAAACATGAAAACAATCAACGTGTAAAAACCACCATGATCAAAGACAGATTTGTTTCAATCACCACCTAAACAAAGTAAACATAACCTACACTACACAATTTTTTCCTATACATCAAAATTTACTTTACTGTCACAATATAATTTCTATTTCAAAAGACTGATGTAATGTGCTTTTATAAGTCTTGCAATTTTACAACAGCGTGAGCCCAACATCATTAGGCGAGGTAAATATCGCACTCTTGCATTATTATTTGTGGCCAGATCATTAAGGATAATTGTTCTATTTGAGAGAAATTATTAATTACTTAAGATTATTTTCTTTATAAGAAAAAAATACTCTTTCTAATGTAGTCAAACACTGCGGAGAGCTTTGCTTAGTCATTATTATAATGTGGACTGAACTGAAGATGTAATTATACTAAAATTGTTTTTGTTAATTATGTATAGTAATTAAAATTGTATGTTTTTAAAAGTAGCTAGGCCACGAGTAGTACTAAAGTGGCCAGTGAATTTTTTCCTCTGTGATTTTTTTGTAAAACATTCAAGGACATAAATCATTATTATTATGCATTTACTTAACAACATGTCTCTAAATAGAAATCTTGTCATAATATAACTACTTGAGTTTTATGATTCATATTCTTGGAGGCCAATGGCTAGAAGACAATGGCTTGGAGGTTATCAATAAGTTAGCTTAAAAATTTACCTAATACAAATTTTATTTTATTTAACTCGAATAATAAAACAAGTTTTAGAATACATTTTAAATATAAAATATAATATTAATATAAACATTAAATATAATAAATGAATTTTAAAGATAACTAAGTGATATAATTAATATTCGATTAGCCCATAACAGGCAGGTGTGTTAAATTTTGCACTTGATCTGTTGGTCCCAGGGCTACAAAAAATAGTTCTGTTTCTTATCACATAGTTAGCCAATTAAATGAATGAACTATTTAATAACAGAAGAGGTAGAGGTATAAAAGACTCTAATCAGATTTATCTCCTCTGAGTAATGAATTTCACTATACAGCCAGATACTCTGGTGAATGAAGTGAAGGTGTCTTTTGCACAGTGGAAAGTAGATGCTCTACAGAGGGCCTAGCATGCTGATAAGCATGCTTTTCCACTCAATGAGGAAGGAATAGGTAAACCACCTCATTCCTCGTTTTACTTAGTAAAGCCTCTAGAGGTTCAAACCAGCCTTTTTTAGCTGATGACCTAAACAACATCGTTTATTGCATACATACAATTTTTGATTAGTTTGTAATAATTTCACTATTAATAATTGTAGAAAAGGTTAAAGAAATAAAAATGTATGAGTTATTGCACAGTAACTGCATTAAAAATATTATTACGTAATAATGACAAGCAACATTTAATAACAGCTGCAAGGACAAATTTGACTTAATAACTCTTTGTTTAACACTTTTAATTTAAAGACAATTATTTACTTCTTCAGTAACTTTTGTAGATGGAGAATAGGACAGTCCTATGGTGGATATGTTACTTTTTTAAAAATTCAGGTACACTTCTCAGGACCCAAGCAAGTTATTAAAATTATTTAATTTTTTCTTGTAGAAGAACAGATCATGCACTGAACCAAAAAAATAAAAAAGACTTATCAATACTTCAGAAATACGATCATTTTATTGAAACGCTACAAATCCACTATAGTCAATCTACTGTAAGAGTACTCCGCACGAGGCAAGCGCCTACAGGTTGTAAATGAAAGTTTTACACTAGTTGGCGCGTATCTACCTCTCCGCCGGACAATATTATCTTGCACTACATTCTATCATAATAAATATCTACATCCAGCTAAAATAAACATTATCCTTTAAACGTTTTCAATTATACCGTTCAGATTACTTGTAATTATTGTAGTTTCATAAAGACTCCTTAATTAATTACTTTAACCACTACATTTAACAAAACAAATTTTTTCTTCTTTTTAATATTTACCGCTTTTATGTTTCAAAAACTCAATACATTTACTATCACGCATGTTAACAAAACAGCTTACAAAACTTTTTAACTTCAGTCTACAAAGAAAATCGAAACAAACCGATACAATTCCAAAACATAACTGATGAATCTAAAAAGAGTTAAACATGGGTAAGTGCAAACAGTTGTATTAAACTAGTCACAGACATTAATTATTTTATTGATATGAAACAATCTGAAATGATAAACAACGAATCATGGAATTGTTTACTCTTTTATAATTCAAGCGCATTAGTCTTGTATTACTTGTGACCAAAAATAAATCTGTGTCTATAATAAAATCCTACTAATCTTAAATAATAATGTAATAAAAGTAAATAATGTAACAAAAAATAACAATGTAAGAGTAACAATAGTAAAATTTTGGTTAATAATGGTAAACTAACAATTTATAAAACGTTTTCTAACAAATGAATTGAACGTGTTTTTATTATATTAACCTTAAAGCAAATCAGTGTTGTATGGAATTTTGTTTTTGATCATGCTGTGGGTATTTTTAATTAATACGCATGCTCACTTGTATTGCTGGTTGCCTACGTCGGAGTACTCTTAGCATAGATAGACTCTACAATAGTAGTTGTCTGATTAAAAAGATATGGGAAGCTAATATTGTCAGTGAAGCAGACCAATGGGTTCAAGGATAAATTTTGAAACTTTGAAACTAAGGTCTGAAGTCAGAGATGTATACTCTAAGAGTTTAAAACCTGCAGAAACACATTTAACGAACAAAGGTAAAAACCATTATTATGCCTGAGACATTCAGAGTGGTAAATGTAAAACTAACTCTTAAGTTCATAAATCATTAAATTTAAACTCATCAACATGGGAAACAATAAATAAGAATTGGGGTATAGTTAGCAAAAAGGGCTTCACAGATATACCAAAAACTGTTAACAATAATAATGGCATTATTAAGAACGGTTTAGAGACCAATAATTATTTAAACAAGTACTATCGGGAAGTGGCTTCAAACTTAAATTACAATTATGAACAATTATGAAAGGTTCAGTAAAATAGGATCTCTAGTATTATTGTTAATAAATGTAACAAACTTTCAATTAAGTCCTCTCCTTTTAATTAATGTCTCACTAGAAATAGGTGTATTTTCAATGAAACTGAAGAAAGTTAAGATATTGTTTATTCATAAGAAGAAGATAGCCAGTTAGTTGAAAATTATAGACCCATAGATATTTTAAACACAGTAAATTTTTTTGAAATGTAGTGTAGTATTACATTAATACGTTTCTTGACCAAAAAACCTTATAATCTCAGAGGATCAGCATGGTTTCCAATAAGAAAAATCAACTAAATTTGCAATAGTCTCACTTGTTGAACAGGTAGTTATTATAATGGATACAAAAGAGAAAACATTAGCTGTGTTTTAAGATGTAAGTAAAGTTTTCAATTACCTTGGACCATGAAATCTTATTGAAAACATTAGGGTGTTAAAGAGTTGTAAAACTCAAATGGTTTCACTCTTTTATCTTATTGATAGAATATAGTGCATGTAATTCACTAGAGTTGTTGGGGGTAAACTTACAAGATTGTAACTGGAAAGCTTGAGAGTTAAAGCTGATGTTCCACAAGAGTCAATTTTAGATCCCATTTTGTTTCTAGTGTTCATTATAGGTTACCAGAAGTCATAAATAATAGCAGAGCTTTATTGTTTGCTGATGATACTTCAGTGATCAAGAAAAGTTTACCGGTAGATGGTAAGTAACTCACCTCTCTACCACCTCAGTCAAAAAAATTTTAAGATATTTCTGCACATCACTAGGTTTTCACACATTTTCTACTTCACGTACCTTTTAAATGAGAGGTGAGTCAAGATATTCTTTTTTAATTGTTTTTTAATAATTTAATTTTTTTAATTCTTACATGTTAACATCATGTCTGAAACGTAGTTCTTAAATAGAATGTTATTAATAGTTAATGGGAAAATGTGTCAATACTAAGTTTAAAAGAAATATATTTACATGCCGTACATGTAGAGGTTTAAAAGACACTAGTCAGAGTTATCTCCTCTGAGAGTAATGAATTTTACTATACAACCAGACCTGGTGGTGAATGAAGTGATGGTGACATTTGCAGGGTGGAAATTGGGTGCTTTTCGGATGGCCTGGCATGCTGATAAGTATACTCTTTCAACTCAGTAAGAAAGGCAATAGTAAACAACCTCACTCTTCGTTTTTACTTAGTAAAATCTTTAGAGGTTCAAACCAGCCTTTCGGCTATTGACATAAACAACAACATGCCATACATATCATCCTCATCTTATTGGGATATTAGGTTGCTTATTTCTCTTATTTGCACAGATTGCAACGTACACACATTTGAAATTTTAAAAAATGTATAATACGATCCCAAAAACCTGGAATAAAATCACAGGTTTTCAACATTTAGTGCAATGAACATAAACAATTTATTTTTACAGTATAAATTAAATTTATCACCTTACCTTTGGTTGCTTTTCAAGTTTATGCGTGTTTCAGTGGTACCACTTTCTTCATAGCAATATTATTAAAATTTAGAACCGTATTTCCATTCAGTAATATAGATTAAAACCAAATTTAGATAAAAACGATAAATTTACTGAACACGTGTACGTTATTTAAACTTAAAAGTCAACCCAAGGTAAGGTGATAAATTTCACTTATACTGTAATTTATATTAATGGTTGGCAGGATGCATTTCAAAAATTTAAGAATGTTTACTCAGCAGCCCATGATTAAATAGAAGATGTTTTGCATATACAGTCAAACTTCTGTATAACGAAATTCATAATCCAGACGAAAAATTCGTTATTTGGAAGTATTCGTTATTGGGAAGTTAAGTGACGGCCGCATTTAATTTTTTTACAAATACATTACTACAGTATTTTCGTGGGTAATGTACAATATTCCTTACCTTTTTCGCATCTGCAGGAAGAAATGCAGCACCATATCAGATGAATGAACACAAGTTAAATAACGAACACATTATGAACTGTTATTATATGTAGTATGTACATATGTATTTAAAACTCAGAACTAAATTATTAATTACTTATTAATTTTTTGACTTATAAAGGATTTTACACTATACGATTTTACAAAGGTCCAAAATTAGTCAATGTTTACTATTACAACAAAGGAAAACTGTAGCTAATTACTGTACACTATGACACAATTTCACTTAAAAAAATGTGTAATTTTTTTTTGAACTTTACACTTGAATAAAACATCTTGTTCAATAAAAGTTTCACAT
Organism: Catonia carolina; assembly: GCA_035578175.1. NCBI lineage: Eukaryota > Metazoa > Arthropoda > Insecta > Hemiptera > Achilidae > Catonia > Catonia carolina. The sequence goes on along the minus strand of JAQMRL010000001.1, from coordinate 145,835,678 downwards.
TTATTCAGGCATTCAAAAATACTGTCTGGCACATTATCTTTAAGTTGCAGTCCTCTTCTGATGGTTTTAAATGACTTTAAAATTTCGTCGTCGGTTGGGTTCGTATCCTGGTGATTGCCGCCGCACTCATCGCCGTCGTCGTCCTCCTCCTCTTGTTCTTCTAAGCTCTCGATAGGCTTCACGCTTCGTAGAATATCATCGTCATCTGGAAAATCGGCTACAGCGATGTGATCATCAACATTTAAAAAGTCTTCAAGTATCGCTTTGTCAGTGACATGTCCAGAATTCTGAAGGAAATCCCATTGATTTTTCAGTTCACTTAGTGCAATGTCGTCTTCAATATCGGATTCTGTTGTGACAGAGTTGAAACCAGCTTTTGAGAAACAATTTTTGACAGTTGTATCTCATACATCGTTCATCCAGACTTTTGCTAGTTCAGAAATGCATTCTCTGAGATCCACAATATTAGCGGGTACAGACTCATTCTTTTCAACAGTAGAAACAATTTTCTTAAGAATTCTCTTCCGATAATGCAGCGTCTGTATCGCACCCTGATCCATGGGCTGGAGAACTGAAGTGACATTCGGTGGAAAAAATACAACTTTTACATTATCTAATTTTGAATTGATGTCATGAGGATGAGCGGTGCAATTGTCAACAAAAAGTGCAATTTTTCGTTTTTGTTTACCCATCTGCTTATCCAGTTTGGTCACCCATTCAGTAAAAATTGCATTCGTCATCCATGCCTTCTTGTTAAAAGTGTAATCAACCTCCAGAGACTTGGTATTTCGAAAACATCGGGGAGATTTACTTTTACCTATAACAAGCAATTTAAGTTTCTCACTGCCTAACATGTTTGCAGCCACTAACACTGTTATTCTTTGTTTACTTTGTTTACCACCAAAGCAAGGATCGTTTTTAAAAGTTAAAGTTTTGTTTGGCAAACATTTAAAAAATAACCCGGTTTCATCTGCATTGAAAATGTCTTTCTGGGCAAACTCGTCTAAAATGTTTTTTAATACTGTCTGCTTCCAGAATTCACAATCTGTTGAGTTAACACCTGCACTTTCTCCTGAAATTACTTTTTCAATTATGTTGTGTCTTCTTTTAAATTTGTCAGTCCAGCCGTTGCTTGCTTGAAAATCATGGTGGCCCAATGCAGTCGCAAACTCCAGAGCTTTTTCCTTAATTATTGGTCCCAATAAAGGAAGGCATTTTCCCCTCATAACTGTTATCCACTTCATGACCGCTTCATCAATGTCATCATAAACGCACATTTTCATTTTCTTTCTGTTAAGTCATAGTCTTTGCTTTGTTTAAGTATAGACTCGCGATTTTTAAGAATAGTTGACAGTGAACTTTGCGGAATGCCGAATTTTTTAGCTACGTCTTTCTTCTTTAAACCTCTATCTACTTCCTGAATTACCAACACTTTATCCGAAACACTCAGACACTTTCTTTTCAACATTCTGCGAAATGTATGAGCACGACAGTAGAACTGATTAAAGACTAGAAAACACGTGTGAACAGTACGAATGATACCGAACAACTGACTGTGTATTGTGTACGTACAAAAGGCAGGAGTGTGAACAGCTTTAAATTCTTGGAAACACGTGTACTGTACCTCTATGATTGGCCAGAAGGGGGTAGCAAAGGAATGCATATGACCCCACCCTAGGTTACTGTAGACAAAACAACCGGATGTTACCCATCACTACTTTAGCTAATCTACAAACATTCCATTTGCCATAGAATTATAACAAAGAATTTCTTTAAATATTTTTTTTCCACTTCGTTGTTGGAAAGTCAGATTTTGTTAAATGGAGGCAATTTTGCATGCATTATTCCTTAAACTTTAAGGTGTTCAGAAAGAATTCGTTATAAAGAAAATTTTGTTACTTGGAAGTTCGTTGTACAGAAGTTCGACTGTATCTGATTTGACTAAAGATTTTAATGAAGGAATTATAGAATAAAATTTGCCTAATTCTTACTAAGTTTTATAAGAGTACACTTTGAAACCATGTGCCTACAAATTCAGTGCTGTCTATCAAATAATTTACTAAATTTGACCCACAACTATATTTGCAAGCATAATTTATAAAAACATAAGCCACTTGATTTTCAGTTTCTAAAAATTTTAAGATATTTCTGCACATCACTAGGTTTTCACACATTTTCTACTTCACGTACCTTTTAAATGATACTATTTTAATCCCAAAAATGCTCGTCAAAGTAGCAAATAGCATTTTTCAAAAAGATCTTAACACAGCACACATTGTTAAGTTTACTTTTATCAATTTTTCCAAAGTTTTAGTTACAGGTGAGTCAAGATATTCACATAGAAATTTGTATCCTTAGAAATTAATAATACAGTAGATTCGAACATGCTATCTAGGGAGTAAAATAACAAAGGATGGTAGAAGCACAAGTGATATCAAGAGTAGAATTGCTCAAGCTAGAAAAGCCTTTGAAATGAAAAACAGCTTACTGACTACAATCATTGATTTACAGGTTAGGAAAAATTTCTTAAAACATTATGTTTGGAGTGTAGCATTATACGGAAGTGAAACGTGGGTGATAGGGGCTGTAGAAAGGAAGAGGATAGAAGCTTTTGAAATGTGGTGTTATAGGAAAATGTTAAAGATAGGTGGGTGGACAAAATAAGTAATTTAGAGGTTCTTAGGCGAGTGGATGAAAAAAGAAGTGTATGGAAGCATCTTACCAAAAGAAGAGATAGGCTAGTGGAGCATATCCTAAGACATCCAGGTATTGGGCTATCAGTAATGGAGGGTAATATTGAGGGAGTAAATTGTAGAGGGAGGCAAAGATTAGAATATATAAAGCAAATTACAAAAGATGTAGGGTGTTACAGGTATGTAGATATGAAACGACTTGCACAAGATAGAACAGGTTGGAAAACTGCATCAAACCAGTCGAGAGACTGATGACAAAAAAAAAAGATTCGAAAAAATAATTTAATACAGTAGTACTTAAATTCAATCTGTCAATACGTGTTTACTTTAAAGGTATCTTAGTCTAACTTAATATAAGGCTGAGACCTTCCTTAGATAAATATTTTCACCCTGAACACAAAACTTAATTCATGTCATTTAGTACACTAAATTTACAAATAGAGAAACCTGAAATTTCATGATATCTCTGAAGACCAAACCTCTAGTACCTGAAGATTCTTTGGGTACCTGTATTAGGGCAGTGGAAAGAAAGATATTCAAACAGGAAAAAATTAAAAGGTAGAATGTACGACGACGTTGGTGAAGCCACTTTTAAATGGATGACAGTTATGCGCGAAAAGAAGCTCACATTATCCAGATCATTAATTAAAGAAAAAGTACTTGAATTTGGAGCCGCATTAGGACATCCAGAATTCCAGGCCAGCAATGGGTGGTAAGATAATTTTAAAAAAGACACAGGGTTACACATAAAGTAATTTCTGGAGAAAGTAAAAGTGCCAGCATAAGTGACTGTGAAACCTGGAAGTGGACTGTGTTGAAACTGATTTTAGAAAAATATCTGCGAAAAGACATCTTCAATGCAGACGAGACTGGTCTATTTATCAAATGTTTACCCAACAATACACTGACTTTTAAAAATGATCCACGCTTTGGTGGTAAACAAAGCAAATTAAGAATTTACGGTATTAGTGGCTGCTAACATGCTAGGGACTGAAAGGCTTAAAATGTTGGTATTGGTAAAAGTAAAACTCCACGTTGTTTTCGAGGAGTAAAATCTCTTAAGGTAGATTACACATTTAATAAAAAGGCGTGGATAACTACCGGCATTTTTACAGATTGGGTAAAAGAGTTGGACAAAGAGATTTCCAGACAGAAAAGGAAAATTGTAATTTCTATTGATAATTCTACGGCGCATCCTCAAGACATTAATTGTTTACTAATTAACGTAAAAGTTGTATTTTCCCCCCAAACGTAACGTCAATTATACAACCAATGGATCAGGGGATAATTAAAATTCTTAAGCTGTACTACCAAAAAAGAATCATGAAGAAAATTATTGCCATTGTAGAGAATAACCAGACAAAATGTTCCATGCAAAAGAAAATGATCCATGCTTTTCAAATTACGGTATTAGTGGCTGCTAACATGCTAGGGACTGAAAGACTTAAAATGTTGGTATTGGTAAAAGTAAAACTCCACATTGTTTTACTGTTACCTGTTAATATGTTTTACCTGTTTTACCTGTTAATATTCTCAATCTCCGAGAGTCCATCTTTGAGTTATCAAAAGTATGGACCAACGACATAACCAATGAAACTATATTTCATTGTTTTTGTAAAGCTGGTTTAAGTACTACCTCAACAGATTGGAATGAAGAAGATTATATGACACTAGTGCAGTTAAAAAGTCACTGGAATTTTCTCCAAACCACTGGAAACATCAGTAACGAAGGTACTCTAAAGAATTTAATCACGGTTGATGAACAGATTACTGTTTGGGATTTTCCGAACAACGACATGCTTCATACTGTTAGTAAGTCCGCTAACCAGGATGACGAAAAAGAAGATGATGAAAACTGCGAAGACCAGCAGCAGAAGAGAAAACCTACAGACGACGAAATTTTAGTCATTTAAAATAAGTAGGCTTAGACTGCAGCTCAAGGATGAAGTGCCTGACAGTACTTTTGAAAATTTAAATAAATAAGAAACTTTTTTGAACGTATTGCTTTATTCAAACACAAGAATCAACGAAAATTACTCACTTTTTCAAGGTGTAAATTAACATTTAAAATACTGTAATTAAAAATATTCTAACCAATACCTGTCAATATCAGAAACTAAAGAACGCATTTAGGATTAGTGTTTTTATAAATGATTTAGATAAAGTTAGTGTAATTATCTTTTATGTTAGTGTTTTGAAGAAATATGTACTAAAAATAAAAATACAGTATTAAGCTACAAACGAGTTTCAGATGCTTTTAATTATAGCCAAGATCAATGTACGAGGTAAGTTCCTTGAAATCAACACATACCTTTTTTACTATTATTAACCGTAGTTACATAAAACATGATCTATAAAAAAATTAAATTACTAGTTAAGATGTGTCTATTAAGAAAATTTATTGTATTTAATTCATCGTACAACATGAAAAAATTTGTTAATAAAAATTAGCTAGGAAATTCTTGTTGCTTCGATATAACGAATACCTCGATTTAACAAATTTTTTCCCAGGATTCTCGATTTTGTTATATCGAAGTTTGACTGTATTTACAATAAATTTGCATCTAAGCATATTTTTTTTAGTTAGTTTATGTTAAGTTGCATCAACATCGTGGTTATTAGCGACTACATTGGGTTGAGGAACTGTCGGTTTGAACTTAAAATAATTTTTCAAATGCTAGCTGGGAATTGAACCTGGGACCTCTGCTTTGCAGCATAGCATGTTAACCACTGGGCCACAGAGACAGCCTGTGTCTAAGCGCTTACTTTCCTCAATATCTGTATATCAGTTCATTTCTAAAAAAACAAACCACAAAAACAGACAAAATATGACTTATTGGAAGCAAACATTTTTATATCTTAAAAATTAAATTACCACATTTGCTGACGTTAAACTAAAAATAAGTGTGAACAAAGATTTACAATTTTTCAAGTAGACTGATTTTGTTAAAGTAAAAGGTAAAAGTTTAGGTAAAAAATAAAAGATTAAAAAATTATGAAAGTAAAAATAAAAAAAGAAGCATTTATTAACCCGAACTTTTAACACACTTTTAGCAACTAAAATAAAACCAAACAATACCGAAGGTTTTCTGCTTACAATTGACAAAACATTTACAGAGTCTCAAATATAGTACTGCAAACAATAATCTAAAAATTAGGTAACAACTCACTTTTTGCACCTATCTGAAATGGAATAAATTAATACTTTTCACGATTGCAACCATGGTTCTAGCACAAATGAAGTATATATCATTTTCATATATCATTCTCCACTGTCTGCATTAGCAGAAATTGCAAAGGAGTCAAACGTAAAACAAAAAAAATTAATAAATACATAAAAAACAAATGAAGTAAACAAGTTGTAGATACAAGGAAGTCAATCTAACAGTTTTCAAATCATTACCATATATTTATTTTGCTCTGTATTGTTATGATCCGATTAATGTTTAATTTTTATTATTTTATTAAATGTATGATCGGATGGTGTGTTTATAAAAATTACGTTTTCTGTAGCAATGATTTTGGTGTTTCATCAAAACAATAACAAAAAATATTTACAAAGTAAATACATCCGTAACAAAAAAATTTCATAATAAAACAACAAAATGTCTAATAGTTAGCTACATGACTCAAAAAGGTAACACTGGTACCAATTGTTCAATTTCTGGTTTACAAAATTTATAGACATGAAATTACTTTTAAAAAAATGTTGACTTTACTAACTACACAATAAGCGATTAAAAACGGCATCAGATATTTTGGAATGCTGTAAAAAAAGACAAGGACCAAAATTAAAGAACAGCAATTAAGGAAAGTGGAAATAAGACATAAGTATCATTACTGTGGATGACTATAGTCTCTTGCGTCAAGCTGGCTTTCATCCAACACTTAGCAGCCAATAACTACTGGGCACATACACTAAAAAGCTGCAGGGGTCAAAAAGATTTGATAGATGAGCTTAGAAATTTTATAAACTAAAAACACCACTAGTTTAATTACTTTTGAACAGTTTTTCTACATCTTTCATTGAAATGACGAAATAGTTGTGCCCTATTCATATTTAGCAGGGAATAAATTTTGTAATGACTTTTTGAGTTGAGATGTTCATATATTTTCTCTTTCAAATTATGAGTGGTTGCGCCAAAAGTACAAACACAAAGAGTACATTTAAGGCACTGTAATTTATCATCAACATCAATATATTTTTTATTACACTTTAAATGTAGTGGCAATCCTTTTAAAATATTTTTTACTGATAGTGACAAAATATCATTATCAACTGGTTCAATTCCTGATTCATCATTGTGTTCAGAATTACAGTTGTTTGAAGGTACATGTACAATTTTGGTTAAACCCACGTAACGATTTGCATCATCTTTTTTAATAATACTAGTACAACTGGAGTTTTCTTCAACTACTTTACGAGAATGTTTTTTTGAATTTAAATGATCGATAATATAGTGCTTTAAATATTTCAGTTCTTTTTCACAAATACGGCAAGAAAGAAAACCATTTTCTTCAATTAAATAGATTTTATTAAATTTTAAATCTTCTGGTAAATTATCGATAATCACTGATAAGCTGTTGCTACTAGAACCATCAGGCAGAAACATACAAGCATTTTTCATTTTTTTGTGCCGAAAACCATTAAGATGATCAGAAATACTTTTACCAGCCGAATGCAATTGTTTTGAAAGACTAAACTCTACATTACATAACGTACATAAAAATTTATTGGAGTTCATGACAATATATTTGTTCTCGGATGACAATTCTTCTAAATGTGAAAATTTTAAGAATATATCATTAACATTATAGTTTGTCACATTATTTGAGCAATCGACATCATCAAGACGCTGATTGGAATCTTGTTCAAAATTATTGTACGTAAAATCAACATTTCTTGATGATGAAGGAATAGCAGAAGATGACGAATCATTTAATTTTAAATAATTACAACCACTTTTAATTGATTTAATGTGATGAGATTTTGACATGATATGTTCATATAATGGCTCATCTCGCAACAAATTCGTATTTTTATTTAAAACAAAAGACATTGAACAAACAGTGCACGTTACTTTAACAAGTCCACTATCAGTAGATTGTTCAATGAAATCATTAATATTAAAATAACTGATTTCATCCGGCAATTCAAACAAAATCATTCTAATCAAAATAGATTTTTCTTTGTTCATATAATGATTTCCGTTATCACTTTGAACTTCAATCCCAGTAATCAATTTAAATTTACTCAAATTTTTCTCGTGTAAGCTATTTAAAAAATGTTCCAATAATATTTTACTAAAACGTAAAGAATTCAAATCGTTACTTCTGTTATTATTTATTAAATATCTATTACAAATAGAACAATAATACACACCATCTGATTTCAACAGAATATATGGTTTATTAGATTGAAAAAATTCAGGAATAAAATAGGAAAAGGAGTCATTAATAAAATCTTTAGTGTTTGCCATCACTGAGCTGTTACTAGATTTACAAACATCCACAAGGTTAATAACATCTGAGTTTTTACCTGTACTTTGATTTCCAGTTAAATTTGATCCATCATGGTCGAGTTTATTTCTGCCAGATATATTTTTCTGATCTTTAAATCGCTTTTGATGTTGATGCTGGCTCTTTGCAATATACATTGAATCATTCTTTTTACAAAATTTTAATACTTTTTTAACATGTTTCTTTCGATTCAAATGTTTTGATAACGTCTGATAATCATACTCATGTCTGACATTAATAGAATGATTGCAAAGGCTACATTTAAAGACTGTAGGGTTTTTATACACAAGAAATTGACAGTCAGATTCTACCTGGTCGAAAATACCTCGGAGGCCAAGTCCTTCATCTTCCTCATTCTCCTCATCCTCCTCATCGTCTATATCTGGAAAATAATTTTTAACAAAATCTGGAACATGCTTGATTTCTTCATCTTCATAATCAAAAAGTTCATCATCATCATTAGCTTTTGGGTTTTTATAATAAAATAAAGCAGTTTCTATGATGTGTAATCTACTCAGTAAATGTAGACGTATATTGAAAATATTTGAATCACTATTGGTACACAACTGTGGTAGATTGCATTTACAATGTTTACAGTGAATTACAATATTATCAAACTCTTTGTTTTTATTTTTCCTTTTCTTCTTTGTTTTAGTCTCGTCACTTCGTTTAGAGTCCTCGGCATTTTCTGGTTGATTGTCTCCAACAGTGCTTGCATCACCTGCACAATTTTTCTTGATTTCTTTCTTCTCTATACCATATTTACTTAATAAATCAAAATCAAAATTATCTTCCCAATCGAATTTAAATTCACTATTTTTCGCTCGTCCTTGTATCAACAATTTAATGCAGCTATCAAAATCATTACACGTCTTATTCAGTTTGACTTGTTGATGATGGCCACTATTAATATGATTTAATAGATTGCTATTGAAGACATTAAAATCACGTCCTAATGACAATGGAAATTCACAAGCATTACAATAGATCTGACCTCTGAAATACGTAGACACTAACTTTGAGAAATCATTCTCTTTCGTTCGTGACGGAACTTTCATTTTTTCCCTTACTCAATTTACTAAAATTATTAATAACAAAGCCTAACCGATATATTGTAATTACTTGATTTCTATTAAATTTCCGTTTTGTTATGAAGTATCTGAAACACAATACAAACATAACCATCAATGATCTCACAATGATAGGACCATAGTTAACAAGATAAGAAAGTTAAGAAATTAGGAGAGCAAGTAAACCGAAATACAATACTTTAACACAAGTAAATAGTCAACAGTTTTTACAACAATACAAAACAAATTTTACATTCACCCCCAAATTACCCTCCATAAAACTAAAATATCTGGTGTGGAACACTCATATGACATTTTCTTCCCAATGCAAATAATGAACAATATAATCTAACATTAGTAATAAAACATTAAAAATAAACAAAAAACTGACCTCAAAAATCATAACCTAATTTTAATTATGAGTGACTGATGCAAAATGAAAATGAAACTTAGTTTGGCTTAATAATACATAAATTCACTCTGATGCTATTTTAGGCTCTGTAGAGAAAAATGTTTAAAATAAAAATTGTAGATCATTTAATTTCCTATAAATTTGATTGTGTTCAGGTCATTAGCCGAAAGGCTGGTTTGAACCCGTAGAGGTTTTACTAAGTAAATCGAGGAGTGAGGTGGTTTACCATGCCTTCCTCACTGAGTGGAAAAAATATGCTTTCAGCATGCCAGGCCCTCTGAAAAGCATATATTTTCCACTCTGCAAATGACACTTTCACTTCATTCACCACAGGGTCTGGCTGTATAATGAAATCCATTACTTTCAGAGGAGATAACTCTGAATAGTGTCTTTTACACCTCTACCTCTTCTGTTCTTAAATGATTCAGTCATTTAATTGGCTGACCATGTGATAAGAAACAGAACTATTTATTTTAGCCCTGCAACGAACCGATTGAGTGTAAATAATTTGACACTCCACTGTCTGTTATGGGCCGAAATTTGATTATATACACTTTTGTCGTAAAATGCATACTAAGGCTGATATCTCAAAAAATCTATTTTTGTTCAGGTTTTCATGAAAAAAAAAAGAAAATCACTAAGTACCGCTAAACTAAGCATTATTCAAAAAAAAGTTTCAAATAAAAGTTGTAGGTTTTTAAATTTTCTACAACTTTGATTACAAAATTTTTGCTCTAAAGGGCATAATAAGACAGCAATCTTAAAAAACCACTTTCTACGAGAGCACAGCCTCCCCAAGAATTTCAGCAGACCTGGCGCCTATCCTATCTTGTAGAGCATAAAAAATGTAGTAAATTAGAAATAAGTGAAAAATTACACGAATACACTACTACTTCTGGTTGACCGATTTTTATAAAAATGATTTGTGTCAGGTCCTCTAGTAGTACGTAACTTAGGCCTAAGTTTTAAGTCTCAACTTCGTACGATATTCCATTCTTGAGATATTTTGTTGACACACACACACAGAACAATTGCTAAAACATATTTTTTGGGTTCAGGGGATCTGAAAACATGAATATCCAGTGAAAACTCTAATTTGAAAAACTGACATGAAAACATAATTTCCTTCCCATATATTCATATAGGCAAAAGAAAGTAAAAAGCTAACCTATGATTAAGAAAGGAAAAATTACTGATTTTACGTTTTCACTGGAAAATTTATTTTAACTGCCCTAAATCCTAAAAATGTGGTTTTCAGAATAACAACAGTCCAAATAACACAGGTACACAGGATGTCTAAATCAACTTACCCCATCAAATGCCCTGCATTGCCCTGACTAATTGTTAAAATTTGAAACCAAAAACTTTAGTATATAATTGAACTCTACCTAAGACAGTAATCAAAATTTTTTTTAAATATATATTTTATTCTAATAGAGAAGCACCATTAGCATGGCAAATAAATTTCCGCAATTATGATTCAGATAGGCTAACAAAGAATTCAGTACACCATCTTCTTAACAAAAAAAGAATCAAGGTTCCTACAGTACATCATCACTGATCACAGTTTACGGCTTGAAATAAACCACAAATTGTTTCATCGTAGTGAGCCTGTCAAAAGAAAGATTCAAGGTCTACCTGAAATATACCATATCACTGACCACACAACATATCTAAGAAGTAATACCAAAAATCTTTGAAAAATTTGGTATTTCGCTCAAGACTAAAAATGGGTGCAATGTTGGAAGAGTTATAATACCACAACCTGCTCCGAACAGTTCAATGAATCTAGAATTATTTATAACTAAATCTATGCCTAGGTCATGCCGAAAGAAAATTTTGGGCACACAAATTGAATAGCATGAGCCTAACAACAATATATCACAAACTATTACCACATACATCAATTGCCAAACAGATTGTTTTGCTGAAGTAACTGCTGATATATTCAAAAATCTGACATGACTTTTTCCATTATGTTTATCATGAGTAAACAATGTAAAAAGTAAAACATAACCTAACTTTAATCATGAGTGAATGAACCTAAAAATACGGAATATCACTGACGCTAAACTAAGCCCTAAAATACAAATTAACCTCATAAGTCCCAAGTTTTTAAACAGTATTTTATGTACAGAACTTATAAAACTTTATTTACAAGACTATTAAGGCTACCAGAAATTATCCACATAAGCCTTACTGACATCATAATTTACTTTATATGTATACAAAACAATCATTGCTTACAACTATTTTATTTACATATTATATACTTGCTAATACACTTTTTCTAATAAAAATATGTTTCAATAAAATGTCTTACTATTAACAACAACTCCAGTAAATTAATAAATAAAAAAACTTTCCCCAAAAAATAGTTGAGCAAAACTAGATAGAAAATAGTATTATTTATTATTAAATTAAGAAAAAGGAAGTAGTGGAAGAGCAGAAAAAACATCTGGTGTGAAACACTCACACGACTTTTTCTTGCCAATGCAAATCATGAACAATATAACCTAATATTAGTAATAAAACATTAGAAATAAACAAAAAAAAATAATCTCAATAATCAACCTAATTTTAATCATGAGTGTAAGACGCAAAATGAAAATCAACCTTAGTTTGGCTTAATATACGGAAAATCACTCTTTGATGCTAAAGTAGGCTTTGTAGAGAAAAATACTTAAAATAAAAGTAGTAGATCTTTTAATTTCTTATAAATTATAAATTAAGGCCGTAATCTTAAAAAAAAACATTTTTTTACAAAAGCACAGCCTCGTCAAGAATTTCAGCACACATAGCGACAACCCTATCTTGTAGAACATAAAATTGTAGTAAATGAGATGATTTTAAAAATAACGAAGGAGCCGTTTTTGAGAAAATCGCAAAAAAGTGAAAAATGACACGAATAAACTACTACTTCTGGTTGACCGATTTTGATGAAAATATTTGTGTTGGGTTCTCTGGTGATATCTAACTTACATTTTAAGTTTCAACTTTGTACGATATTCCATTCTTGAGATATTCTGTTCACACACAGACACACCAGACCAATCGCTAAAAACATGAATTTTAGGTTCAGGTGGTCTGAAAACGTGTATATCCGGTGAAGACTCGATTTCGAAAAATCAACATGAAAACAGTACTATTCTTCATATACGAAGAAAATATACGATAATTATGTACCAAATTTCATTGAAATCTGAAATGGTGAAGTAAATTTTAGATTAAAAGTGCGTTGATTTGACATGGAATGTCAAATCCAATGACATATTAAACTAAGTCTCGATTTAGATGTATGATATTTTTTTATAGTTAGAAACTTGTTACAGCGTGGTTTCTATAAAGAAAACTTTCATAAAAGAAAAACAGCGCAACACCAGCCAATAAAATTCAATGCAAATTTCGAGAAAACATCGCCACTCCAGCGGCGCTTTGCGCCCCTTCCGTGTCTCAGCCTCAGGGGGATAGGTGGATCAGAATTCATAAGTGGATCAGAACCATTTGCCACAAAGTGAAGTTCGGCCGCCAGAAAGGTTGGGTGGATCACAATATTTTGAAATTTGAAGATATGAAAGTTTAAAGATGAAGTTTGAAGTTTCAAAATTTTAAATTTGAATGTATGATACTTTTGAGTTTTTTCGTTTACTCATGCGACCTGGGGTTGCGACGGGAAAATTTTTGGGTTTCCATCAGAATTCAATAATTTGTAATTATAATACTCCCACTAGGCTAGCAAGAAGCTGTATATGCAGCATGTGGCATATTACTCATCCCAGAGTTAAATTATAGTTGCAGCAGCATCACAGCAGTTAAAAAAAACTAGTGCAGGCCTACATATTTTATAATAAATCGCTAACTGCTGAATGAAAAATTAAATGAATTTCTTAAAATTGCATACTCATGTGATAGTGAAATCGACACTGCTGGTATGGAAGAACTTGAATAAGGGAATTATAAACACAACTTTTACAGCTGCAAATTTTTTTGAATATTAGTTAAATTTAAGAATATTTTATATTATCTAATTTATAATTCAAATGAAATGTATAATTCATACTATTAAAAATTAATATAAAAATATATAATACATAGTGAGTTCTTATGTGTATTATGAAAAAAATATTAAAGTGCTAGCAGTACAATTAGTAACGGTCGCCCTAAGCAAAGTTGGTTGAGTTCTAGCCAATGAGAGAGAACATTGTTCTTGACATTCTGAGTCAGCATATTTTATGTTCTTATTTTTTGTTAAACTTAAGTCATTCAATAAAAGAGCCAATAGTTTTACAACTTAAAATTTAAACTTACATAACACTTTTTACTGCTTATTGTAACAAACAAAATAGTGAAATGGTCTATATAGCAGGGGTCTCCAACCTTTTTTACTCAAGGGCCACATTATTGTAAATTTTTTGAGGAAAGGCGGGCCAGCAAAAAAAAATTTTTTTTATGTGATCCTAAAATTCTTTACGTGATTGTAAAAAAGCTGTGACCAAACAAATAATTATATTTGCTATAAAATAATATTTGTTCTGTAAAAGGAGTTTTCAAGTGGCTTAATGAAAACACAGGATGATACAAAACAAAATCTTTTCAATTTACTACAAAATGTACTTTATTGAATTTTAAAGAAAACTTGACAATACATGAGTTTACAACAAGTGTAAAGCTTAAAAAGAACAATTATTTTTTAGTGAGAAGATTGCATTTGTTTACCACTTAAAATTTCAGCTCATTTAGGGTCAAACTTTGTAGTTCTGATCATTAGGATTGATTTCAAATGTTCATCTGACAAGGAAGATCTGTATTTAGATTTAACAAACTTCATTTTTGAAAAAGTCTGCTCACACTAGAGGTAGGTAGATCCAAAAAGAGAAAACATAGCTCGAGCATGGTTTTTTATGTTTTTTAAGTCTTTTTCTGGGAGAAAACTGTAAAATTTAAGTAGGTTACCTTCTTTGTAGCATTCCTGGAAATCGGTGTTAAGTGAATCATTGGTTGTTAGCTCGATAACTTCAAGTTGCATTTCTGCAGGCACTTTGTCAATGTCATACTTAAAAGGGTTTTCAAACATCTGAATGTCTTCTGCTGCACGGTCAAAGTCTTCAAAGCAGTTTTCAAACTCTTGCCGTAGCTCAGACATGATTCCTAAAACGTAATCCTTGGGGAAGTTAGCAGTGCTTAGTGCACTTAAGTTCTGACAAGATTCAAAGTGGTCAAAGTTCATAGATCCTAAATGCTTCTCGAAAAGTATGAGTTTTTTTCTAAAAGCTTTGACATGCCAGTATAAGTCACAAACTGAAGAGTTTTCACCTTGCAATTTCAAGTTCAGAAAGTTAATATGTGCCGTGAGGTCAACAAGAAAAGCCAATTTCCATACAAACACACTGTCAGAAAGTTCAGGTACAGAATGACGCTGTTCAGTCATGAAAATGTCAATCACTTCATGAAGTTTGAAAAACCACTGAAATACTTTGCCTCTGCTCAACCAGCGTACTTCACAGTGGTAGGGAACATCTGGGTAAGAGCTCTCAATTTCAGTACGAAAATGTTTGAACTGGCGGTATTTGAGGAAACTTGATCTAATGAAGTTAACTGTTTTTACAGCTACATTCATTACTTTAGCTACATCTATGTGTTTACCACACAACCCTTGTTGATGGATAATGCAGTGATAAATCAGGGGTTGAACACCGTCAGCTGTTTTAACAGAATTGCAAATGTTTCCAACTACTCCAGTTTTTGTACCAGACATATTTTTCCCACCATCAGTGGTAACACCTCTCATGCGTTTGAAATCGAGCCCAAGATTAGAAATGGTTTCACTTATTTTTGCGAAAAATTTCTCTCCGGTCACACTACTCTCCATAGAGTGAACGTCAGCCAACTCTTCTGTGATTTTAAAATCACTGTTCACAACATGAACAAATGAAAGAACTTGAGCCGAGACATTGACATCAGTTGATTCATCAAGAGCGATTGAGAACCATTCAAAGACCTTGCATGCGTCTTTCAGCTGATAAACAACGTTATTTCCGAATCTTCCGTACGGCGCGCTACTGTGTTTGCCGACAAACTAATAGCATTGAATAGTGAACGTTTATCAGGGCAGACTTCTTCCACACTCACTAAGATGCAATCTTTCACCAATTGTCCGTCGGAAAAAGGTTTACCAGCTTTAGCCAGAATATGGCCGACTTTGAAACTGGCACACAACAAACAACAGTTCAATGAAGAGCTCAAAATGACAAACACACGGAACACACCTCGTTTTGTTGAGATTGCTTGGTAAAAATTTGTCTCTGAACTGAAAGCAAATTTTTCAAAGAAGCAATTTTGTCCTCTTGTAGTTTACCTGTTAAATTGGAATACTTGCTCTTGTGTTCTGTTTCATATTGTCTACGGACATTAAATTCTTTGAGAACAGCGACAGTCTCGTTGCAAATAAGACATAACGCTTTATTATTGTTATCGATCATAAAATAGTCATGGGTCCACTGTTAATTAAAAGCACGGCACTCAAAATCAACTTTCCTTTTTGTACAAGAAGCCATTGTTATGAGCAATATAACAAAAAAATAAAAGACACTGTCCACGATCACTATGCACTTCGCGAAACATCAACCTACACTCGAACTAGTTGTGATTGTAACTGACGCTGGAAAGCGACTGACAAGAAAATACAATTTAGAAAGCAAACAAAGAAATGATGAGTCATGCGGCAGGGTGTGTTGATGCGACACGTACAGTCCGTGCTGACCACTTACTATCGCTCAATGGTTGATCACAACTTGTTTACAGCTAGTTTTACACTTACTGAGAAAAGAAGTGGCAAGCGAGAGACGAGTACTATACTCATATTTAATGGTAAAAATGCTTAAAAGGAAATACCTGTATATTATCAAATAAAATTTTTTTTTCAGTATGCTAGCTTTCCGCGGGCTGGAAAAAATCTGTTCGCGGGCCACATCCGGCCCGCGAGCTGTAGGTTGGAGACCCCTGGTCTATAGTATATCTCACAGAACTGTACTGCAGACATAAACAGACTACAGGTTGAATGTCAGTAAAAAGGATGTGCAATCATGTTTCACTCTACCAACACCTTCAGTCAAAACAACTGGCGACAGACCAGATGTTTTAGAATAAGCCTGCTGTATGAATTCTTTCTAATGGTACTGTCGTATTTTGTATAAATTTAGTAATTTTTCATTACTACATAGCAAGTTTCATCTGATAAGCAAAGTACATTTTTTGTAATCTAATGGATCGCACTAAGTTCAACCACAATTGCAACCGAGCTGCACGGTTTCATAGGATAGAGTGTCAGTCTGCATTTCTGTGCAACTATTCAGTTACCATCATGACTTTAAGAGGAACTTTGTCAACATTCTGATTTCAGATTGGTTTTACTTCAGTGGCAGCTTATCACTTAAGTTAGCTAAATTTATTGTAATGATTTATTTAGATTAATTAAATAATTTTTACAAGTCACAGGAAATGAAGTCAGATTATTATTTGTTGAGATTATTATCCTGGACCGGAATGAAAAGTGTAGCCATTAATACCTCAAAATTAACTTAAACTACAAACCGAGGGTGACAGATTACACTGTTGAACATTAAAACTAGGTAATTAGGACAGCTGGTAACTATAATCAAACTGAAATTTCAAATCTGGGAGAATAGTCAAATCTGTGGTTACATGAAAGCAAAAAATGGTATAATCCAAACCTAATGAATTCATTACAGGTGATTATTATTAAAATGTAGGTGTAATTTTTAACATTCAGGACTTTATTCCCAAAATGTAGGCCTAATTTATAAACATAAATATAAAATGTAATTATATAGCCTAATCAGGACCCCCTCACCAATTCTAACAATTTTAATGTTTATTTAAACATGTATGTGTGCTAAATCCGAATCTGACGTTAATTTTGCGCGCAAATCACTCTAAAATTATTCATAAGCGGTTTTTTTTATCGTCGACCGACATAACCTCAGTTTACCGTAACTATTTATTTTAGGCCATTATGTTTCAGTATACTGACAAATTTTATAATCAAAAACAGTAAAAATACTGGTCAATAAATAAATTAATTGATTAATAAAACTTACCAACGTATTTAACTTACCAATAGTTTTGAATACGGTATCTAAAAATGCCGTGCTTACGGCTCTAACAAGCTGAAAGGAGAGTAAGCAATCTCAATTTCGGTTCAATTTCTTATCAGCGACAGTAATTCAACAATTTGACGTCCGTACGTCAAAAATAATACAGTTCTTTATTTAAAACTTCAACCCACTTCACTCACACAATTCACGAATACACACGCGCTTGCGCCTTTCGTAAGCGTAGATGTGGAATCCAAAGAACAACGGAAGAAGAAGAACAAGAAGTAACCACACCTGACATTACACGCGTTGACAAAGCCGTGCAATAAACAAACCACGGCCTTTATATATTTATGACGTCATGATATAGCATCAGTATCGGAGTATGAGCAGAAAAGATCAAGTTTTACAGAAATTCACCTTAAGTAGGATACAGCCCGTCATTATGCACGGATGATTTCTGAGAGGAGATGGATATCACGAAAACGTAAATGAAACTTCTCCTCAGCTGCTGCTCTTTAAGTATCAACAAACCGAATCGCCAACCCACAACGATCCATTTTTTCACATTAGGTACCATTTCACAGCCTGGTATTGTAAATAACTATCTATATTTATATTATGTATGGAAAAGCCTAATACATGGAGATTACAAATCTTCTATATATATTATCTATGGTAAATAAGATCCATTCCACGCCATAAGAAACTGATGGTTTGCCAAGGCGTTGAAGATATTTTAATGGAGGAAGAATATTACGCGGGATCAGAATATGCTATAATATAGTGAAAGAACTCCAGTGACATCTAACTATTCAAAAATTTAAACCAAGTAGCATTTCACACGATTGCTGCACTTAAATGAAATTATGACCCCCTATACAGTGTTGTCAAATTACTACGTAAGCCTACTATTTTTTTATTTTTTGATTTAGATCACATCGACAGCTCGGTCTTTACCTCCCTACTACCTATTGTGCTTTGGTTTAATTACAATAATTCGTAATAAAGATTCTACAACTTAGGGCCTACATAAGGTAGGCTTATATAAATACTCAACTATGGTCACTTGAGTCACGAGCATCAGTGCGCATGCGGAACTGCTTTAAATTCAGTACGACAAGCATAAATTTTACTATACCCAAAGCATAAATACAGTATCGCGGAACCTTTTGTAGGTTAACTGTACGAATATAACTGTTTGTTACCGTAAACAGAATCGAAAACGTGGTCGAACTATTCACAGCGCTGAACAAAATCTAATATGCTAGGCTTATGTAATAAAATGTTGTGAAGTTGAAGCTAAACAAAAATGCCTTTCCATACCTCTTAACAAAAGCTTTGAGCGAGTGGCTAACTACTGTGATGTTTCTCTTTCAACAATTTGAAAAAAGAAGGAAATTAAAGACGTGAAGAAGCTATTCTTCAACAGATTTGTTGACACCTGGTAAATAAAGGAAACAGTTAGGTAGATTAGGGTAACTAGTGAGACTGATAGTGAAGATGCAGGTGACAGCGATAGTAGAGAAGGCAATTCATTCGTAGGAAATTTTGTTCCAATGGAATATAGCAGGGCTGTTCTCTTATTCAACGGCCCTGGGAATATGGTAACTAGTAATTGCAGTAAATCAAACCTTTCTAGTCAAATTAGCTATAGTTTTCTAGAAATTAAGCCATAGGCAACATTACAGGTCACATTTATTTCTTATTAAGACAAGTTTATGAAGAAAACATTTTCTCGGAATAAACCACAGCTTACAAAATGTATGTAAAAACTGCACGGTAGTGAAATGTACGAGTAGTATCTAACTGTTGAGGTTGGCAGCACTGACACATTTTCACTTCACTTCTCTTCCTCACAGCCCTTCCATACTCAAAGGCAATCTCGTGACTTCAGTATCTATAACTGTTCTAGCTTTTAAATGATAAATCAGTGCAGTATCTAAGTTACATTTTGTAGTAACAAAATATAAATAAGTTGATTTAGGTAGTAATAATTTCTTAACATTTCATCCTATATGAATGTCATAATAAAATTAGGTAATAAATTAAAGAGGTCTTTTCCGTTTTCTGTATGCCACTACCAAATTCGAATTCACAGAAGGTTGCACACTTGTTCATTTCTCCCACTCCCTGCCTTACTGAATACTCATCTGAGACAGACACTCACACAAGTCCTTCCCAGTCCCTGTAGAATATTAAATACTAATATGTTACACGTTCTGTTCTTTTACTTCATTATGTTGTTTTATTTTGCTATTACATTTTAGGTACAATTAAGTTATATTTTTAACTGAATTTTTTGCTATCACTAGGCCATATTCAAAGTCCCGCTCTTCTTCATAGACTGCTTGAAGCAGAACGAGTCTCTGAACACCGGTGCCATAAAACATCAGAATTGAGACAAGTATAAAAACAACATCCACGCCAATACCGCCGCCTACTGCCTTATAATCACAGATTGCGTCATGCAATGTCAACCGTTAAGAAGATTGTTTAGATTACTCAGATGTCAATCATTAGCATCTTAAAACATTTGTGTAATTGATAATTTTTTTAAATTATTGGCGTTAAAATAAAGATAAATTTTAATTTTCCATTGATATTTTACCACAATAATGTTCTACAATTTGTTATTAAACTGTTAACTTTTTATTTATTTTCCATAAGTAACTAACTTGCGATAATAACTAACTACCTTGATAGTAACTAACTTGGCTAACTTGCGATAATTCATGCACTTTGTTGTTTTTTTTTAGAATTAGACCTAAAATAAAATTTATGTTTAAGTATCAAAGAAACTATAATAGATAAACAAAAATAAAAATTAGTTATTTTAATAAACCTAGTTGGTTTATTAAATTAGTTTTCTCAACATTGAATGGTGTTAGTACCATTACTGTACTGTACATTACAGTACTGCTTTTAGTACCTGTATTTTGTTGTAGTTGTCCGAATAAACTTTTTACTACCACCACTGTGTAGCAGCACTATCGCTACATGGTTTTTGACATATTTGCCGATATTTTATCGTAGTATCACGAGACAAAAATTTAAAATAACATTAGTGGTAAACGTTTACGTAGATAGTTGCAATGGTCATAACAATTTTTAATTAATTAAGGTTGATTTTTATTAAATAGTGGTAATTTTATGTTCAAACTTCTCGTAAGCAAGTTTAGAAAAAGTTGAGTTAGCCTAGTTGCTGTTTTCATGATAAGGTATCGCTTCTCGGCCTCTTGGCTAAGATCAAAGTGTAGTATCTGTTCTTATCAGCTTAATATCTGATACGTCCGGCATCGCTGGACCAGAATATTAAACTGATTTTTGGAAATTGACGGAGTGCTAGGGGCTTGCTCCACCTCTGTCGCGGGTTGACCCGGTATTGCAGTACCTCCGGGACCGGCCCACCTAATTAATTAACATTAGACACTAATTGAAACGCCACTACTTAATTAGCCATTCGGAGTAAAATGGAATGGCTGACTATGTAATAAGAAACAGACTTTTTATGTAGCCCTTGAACCAGCAGATCGAGTGATATTAATTTAACATTCCAACTGTTCTTTATGGGCAGTTATTACATTGTCTTAACAGTGAAGGGAAATTTTGGTTCACCTAATGTAGAACTTTTTCCTTGCTCTTGCCTATATGAATATATTGGAAGGAAAGTATTGTTTTCATGTCGATTTTTCGAAATCGAGTTTTCGCCGGATCTACACGTTTTCAGACCCCCTGAACCCAAAAAAACATGTTTTTAGCGATTGATCTGTGCGTGTGTGTATACAAATATCTCAAGAACGGAACATCGTACGAACTTGAAACTTGAAACTTAAGTTACATACCACTACCGGACCCGACACGAACATTTTCATCAAAATCGGTCAACCGGAAGTAGTAGTTTATTCGTGTAATTTTTCACTTTTTTGTGATTTTCTCAAAAACTGGTCCTACGATTTGTTTTAAAAAATCGCCTGGTTTACTCAATTTTTTATTCTCTACAAGATTGGGTAGGCGCCATGTTTGCTGAAATTCTCGGTGAGGCGTTTTTCACGTAAAGAAATAAATAGTTTTTTTTAAGATTGCGGCGTTAATATCCATTTTAGCGCAAAAATGTATATAATTAAAGTTGTAGAAAATTTAAAATTCTACAACCTCTTTAAATTTTTCATTTATCCTTTAAAATTCACACACTAAAATTCACAATGTAAAATTTACACCCTTTAAAATTCTCACGAAAACGTGTGAAAAATCGATTTTTTTAAGATTTCGGCCTTAGTATGCATTTTATGACAAGTGTATATAATTGAATTTATAGAAAATTAAAAGATCTACAACTTTTATTTAGAGCATTTTTCTCTACAGAGCCTAGTTTAGCGTGAAAGAGTGATTTTTCGTTTTTTTAAGGCAAACTGAGATCGATTTTCATTTTGCGTCTTTCATATATGATTAAAATTAAGTTATGTTTATTGAGATTAGTTTTTTGTTTATTTCTAATGGTTTAAGTACTAATGTTTCTAATAAAAAAGCAAGGCAAATTAATGTTTCTAATTACTAAAATGTTAGGTTTATTGTTAATTATTTGCACTGGCAAGAGAAAGTTGTGTGAGCATTTCACACCAGATTTTTTTGTTTTACATGTGACTGTTTTGCAATTGCTGCTAATGCAGATGGTGAGAAGGGTGATAGATGAAAATGAATGATGAAAAAATACCAGACCTGATTAGGAATTGACCCCAGGACCCGGGCGTAGAAGCCAGTTGCGCTAACCACTACGCCAATGGGTGTCCTTCTAATTGTAGAAACAAGACACATTTTATTTAGTGTGCTTTTTAAAAAATTGGACCCTAACACTTTTCCACACATCCCATACCTTGAAGTATCGGTCTTTATAGTCTTTAAATGATTCCACTGTAATTCTGTAGTGGGGAAGGAATGTATAAAAAAGTACTTTAAGGTATGGGAAGCATGGATAAGTGTTCTGCCTAGTTTATTAAAAAGTTAAAAAGTAAGCTGTAATGAATTTGCCTTGCTTTTTTATTAGATTAACCCAACATTCCCTTCACCGATTTATTTTTCAACAGTGTAATAATAAAGAAAGCATAGCAATTTGCTAACATTTTTTAACCATCGTGCTCTGAATACAACTCATGAATTCGGTGGGCTTTGTGCCAAAGACACCACTCGGTCCGTGCTTCGCATGGATGGTGCAGGCTGCTAAGTATGGTGTGAGAAATAAGAGAAAATGCAATGAATAGCTGTTCTTGTTATTTATTTTGAGATACTAAATATTATTTTGTACTGAACACATGCAAATTATACATGGAGACAAAATATATACACATGAATATTAAATACAAAACAAAATAAATACACAAGATTGTATTGTATATACAAGTGCTCGCCTCTCATCATGCGGCCCTGGGTTCAAATCCCACTCGGGCACAGCTTATTTTCATGTTACAAAAAACCATTTCATCCTCATTACGTACAATTTCACCCCAATGTCGTCGTTAATGACCTTGTAGTTGATGCGACGTTAAATAAATTAATTAAAAAAAAAAAATACACAAGAAATTGATGTCGTGAAGTACAGAATGAAACTATGTTGTTATCCAGAGTTTACAGGTTACGAATTTATAATGTAAACTGAATTTAGGTTGGAATTTGTATTGAATTGATTTGTAAAACAAAACCTGTAAATTTGAAGTAAGTTAACAAAATATTATGATCAACGAATCTAAGGTTATTTGTATATTATTTAAAATTAAATTAATAAATAATGCAGGTTACTTGTACTCGCTCACTAGGTTATTGATATAGCTGCTTCCGGATTCAATAATACACGTCGCTGTTAACACTCTTTTAAAATTATTGTTCCCACTCCGTTGAGTTAACTACATATCAAATATGGCTTTGACAATCCTCGCGTTAAGGTTTTTACTAAAAGCCTAATATTGATAAATTTAATATTCACTGAGACAACTGACACGCACCTTTCATGCAGGTTTGAACCCAGAGACCGGATATTACCCAAACCTCGGCTTTTGCAGGCCTACTATTTCAGTGATATTTTATTAGAAACATTTTTTTTAAATAAAATTTCACTTGCTGAATTCTTTAGTTGTATGTTGCGATAGAATGTTCAATTCTATCATTTTTAAAATTATTCAATGTTTATAAATCATGTATCACACAATTTGAAAATATTTCACTTTCGGAAGTCACTAATGTAGGTTAATAAAGTATTTATTTTCGTGTTATAGTTGCTCAGCATTGAGATTATTATAATTTCTTGTTATAAATGTTCATTCAACATACTATATAAAATTAACGTAACCTTATTTCATGATAAACATTTTTGAATTTAAAGTATTATACATTTAATTCAGTTCAACATTACCAATCATATAAAACACAAAAAGTGTGTCGCTACAAACTATGAAAGATCCCACGAATATGTGCCAGCACACTCAGTAGTGGTGAATTATACACCAAATATATTAGTTAATGTCTAGTGGCCTATTTGGGTCAATGAATGGTTGGTTTGAACATGTAATTTTTCAGACCCTGGCCAGAAATCGAACCTGGGACCTTCAGCTTTGCAGCGTAGCAAGCTTACCAATGTGCCATGGAGGCCGTCACAACATGGTTTGAAAAGAAGAGAAATTAAGAAATAACGTCTTTTGAAAAGTACGGTACAACAATTTTCAAATTGAACAGATACTTTGAAATATTTAGTCATGTCAACATTTTAGATCATTAAACAGTAGTAACAAAAACTTTATCATGCTCTATTTTACACAAGCAGTCCCAGATTGAGGTAATATTTACTATATGAAATAATATTCACAAGAAGTAACAAAAACATTATTGGTACCCACCCAATGATTTTCACATGAGTCTTTAAATAATTAATAATTATTACATTGTAGTCACAGCCATGAAATTTCATGTCAGAGTCTATTGTTAGCCTACCGTTTGACTTTTAGCACAGTGATAATATAACTTTGTCTTTCCATTGTACAATTTTAATTTCTTTTATATCTATTTTTATTATACAGCACAATAATTGGTCGGTCTGATCTAGTTAATGACTCGTGGAATTCTTCAAGTGAATTTGCTGATCAGTTTCAGGAAAAGCATACCAATTTAACAAAGGAAAAACTCACAACGGATTGTGACGGAACAAGTAATATTTTTAATAAAATAAGCCTTTTTTCCGTGCTTTGTATGGCAATTATTTTTTTGTTATTCTTTTTTAATAATTACCTCAATAAATTATTTATTATGATAAAATGTTGTACAAAACTAATAAATTTTATTTTTAAAGCTTATTTTTTTATTATTTTGGACAATAAAATAGAACTTTTAAGTATATTTTGTTTGCTTTTTAAATGACAAAATTGTACATAAACCATAACATGATTTTATGTATGTTATAAAAATATTCATAATGATCAATTACAGACATCAGGTAATCAAAAACTGCCTGAAAGTAAGTCATTTCTTTTTATCTCATCTTTCTCCCTACTTTCTACAGAAAGTAACTGTGTATTGTATTTTAATGACAATTCTTAAATAATATACTTTAAACATATTTGATGAGGTACACACTAAACAGTTAATATAAACTCTTTATTCTTAAAACAATTTGTATGTTATTTTTTTTGGTACAATCGAAACTCTATTAAACAAACCACAAAACATAAATCAAAAACTTTGTCTTTTTTAGGGGTTTACTTTAAATAGGGGTGAAGTCAAGATTGTAGTTGTTTTATTATGCGAGTGGGGGAGTGAATTGCAGTATCAAAACTATCTATATTTGCATTTTCAAATTAGAAATAAATGCCGGTTAAAAAAATTTTTAAACATTTTTTCAATTGATGAAATTAAAAAAAAGTTGTTCATGCATCATTAATGCACAACTCACAGTTAATAAAATAATTGTTACAAAATACAGAGTGATTATAAATGAAATAGACGCTTTCGACAGCTTCTTAAACATCAAACTTGTGTATTTGAATATAGTAAATGATTTAAATGTGTAGGGAACTTTTTAAAGTTTATGTTGCTACAACTGTTGCTAGCATTTTGCTGTTGGCTGCTGTTGCAACGACCAGTCTAGCAAAATTGCCGCTACTCAAGTGGAGAAGCTTATTGTGTTCTTGAATTAGCCAAAACAAACTTGGTTACGGTTGTGCAACGTCATTTCAGAACAAGATACGGTAAACCACCACCAACAGGGCAATCAATCTATGACTGGTATAAACATTTTGAAAACAGTGGATGTCTGTGTAAAAGGAAGAGTACTGGAAGACTTTCTGTTACAGAAGAACAAATTGATAGTGTTCGTGATGTTTATGTACAAAGTCCAGGATAATTAACTAGATCAGCAAGTTTAGAATTGCAAATTTCTCAACCGCTGTGTGAAAAATTCTGCGGAAACATTTAAAAATGACACCTTTAAACTGCACCTTACAGTGCAGTTAGTACAAAGTTTAAATACCAGTGATAAAGTCGTACGTAAAAATCGTTGTCTGGAGATACAACATTGTGTTGAAAATGACGACACATTCTTTAATCGCCTAATTTTCAGTGATGAATGTAATTTTCACATTAGTGGAAAAAATAATAGACATAATGTTAGAAAATGGGGCACAGAAAACCCAAAAATAACTTTACAGCATACACGCGATTCCCCTAAAGTAAACGTCTTTTGCGCAGTATCTCGTGAAAAGGTTTACGGGTCGTTCTTGTTTCACGAAGTGTCAGTAACCGGAGTAATTTATTTGGACATGTTAAAGAATGGTAATGTCTCAACTCCAGGAAGATAGTGATAACTTCATTTTTGTACACGATGGAGCTCCGCCTCACTGGCACTTACAGGTCAGAAATTATCTTGATGAACGTCTTCCTAGATGATGGATCGGTCATGCAAGTGAGGAAAACATTGTGTTTACGCTGTGGCTACCTCATAGTCCAGACTTAACGCCCTGCGACTTTTTCTTATGGGGTTATGTAAAAGATAAAGTTTTTGTACCACCGCTTCCTGTAGATATCGATGATCTATAACAACGTATCGCAAATGCTCTTGCCACAGTTGATCGTCATGTGCTTAATCGTGTGTGGGAAGAATTCGACTATCGTGTTGATATCTGTCGTGTTACAAAAATGTTGCACACTTTGAACATCTGTAAATATTTTCAATAAAAACTTAATGAATTCTTCTATATAATCATGTAAGTAATTGCCTTAACTTTTCAAAAATAAATTTTCTGTAAGCTATCTATACTGTCTATTATCACCCTATATTTGTGTTTTTATTCAAGACTGGTAAACTGCTTGAATGGAGACCAAGAAGAAACAAGCAATATCAAGGAATACCTTGGTATTGCCAACCAATGATGTTAAGAGAATGGCTTCCAACTGGATATAGAGAGTTCAAATTATAAAAGACTGGATACCAATGTACAGCAGTGGATGCAAAGGGCTGGTTGATTGGTTATCGTGTACAGTAATATCAATGGAAACAGTGTGTTGTAATGAATTATTCAGGTTTGCTGCAATGATGAATGTAGACAAGAACAAGTCGGACATAAGTGACTGGAAATTAAACCAATGATGGATTAGATACTGACAATTTTTACTGCAAAAGCTGATATGTTTCAAGTAAACTAAAATAATGATAGATACAAATAAATAACGGGTGATTCAAAAAGAGCGCCGGTTTTGATATATCAAATTAAGAGATTTATTTTATTGAAAAACTGAAAATAAATACATCAACAAGTTCATCTTTCCTTCCGATTTTATGTATGAAAAATGATGTCATGCATGTGTCCTCCTCTACTGCGCTGGCACGCATCAACTCTGTCCATGAAACTGGACATTACTGCACGACAAGTTTCGACTTCCATTTGCCCGATAACCCGTCGAATTTCCTCCTTCAAGTCATTGATGTTTCGGGGTTTATTGGCATACACCAATGACTTCAGATGACCCCAAAGAGGAAAGTCACAAGGCGTCAAGTCACACGACCTTGGTAGCCATTGATGGTCGGAATTACGAGAAATGATGCGATCCTGGAACCGTTCACGGAGCAACAACATTGTTTCTCGTGCAGCGTGACAGGTGGCACCATCCTGCTGAAACCACAACTCGTCAATGTCCATTCCATCCAAATGACGCCACAAAAACTCCCTAATCATCGTACGGTATCTGTCTCCATTTACTGTCACGGCTTGTCCTTCTTGATTTTCAAAAAAGTAAGGGCCGATGACACCGCCCGACCAAAAGCCGCACCAAACTGTCACTCGCTGTGCATACATTTCCCTTTCATTAACCACGCGAGGGTTTTCTAAACCCCACATACGGCAGTTCTGTTTATTAACAAAACCGTTTAAGTGGAAGTGCGCCTCATCACTGAAAATGATTTTGTTTGCGAAGGTGTCATCATCCTGCCGTTTTCTCAATACCCAGTCAACAAACTGTCGTCTCTTCTGGTGGTCTGCCACTTTCAAATGTTGCGTCAACTGAATTTTATACGGGTGATATTGGAGATCGTACCGAAGAATTCTCCGTACAGAAGAACATCTTAAACCCAATTGTTAAGAACGGCGACGTATTGATTTTGCTGGGCTAACAGCCACACTGTCACGAACCAATGCAACGTTCTGCTCAGTTTGGCCAGAACGACGACGTCCAGAACTTTTAAGGTCGACTGTTGAACCCGTCTCAAAAAACTTTTTCATGAGCCTGCGAACTGTTGATTCATTCGGTGCTTCATTACGTCCTAGAGTACCGCGAAGTCGCCTGACAGTAGCCGCATAACTCTCTCCACTCTGGTAAAATGTTTTGACGATTAACACTCGTTGCGCAATAGTAAACTTCTCCATGGTTAGACACAGACTGCGAGAGTACTACACTGCGAACAAGAGAAACTACAACTGAATCGTCAATCGGAATGTTCTCCAAAATAGAAATGAGGTCAAACAATGTTGCCAACCGATAAACAAAAATTTACCAGCCGTTTAAAAACCGGCGCTCTTTTTGAATCACCCTATAATAATAGGCTCCAAAATGAAAGTGTTCTTGATATAAGTTAACTACTTTATCATTGTTGTTATTTAGTACATGCTTAATGCATGCCAGGCGAGCGTAAGGGATGCAGTTAATTTAAAAATACGTACATGACTGCAGTCATAGTAGCATTTTATACCAGGTATTTGCTGGTACCAAGTCCAAAGTATTGGTCTCCTATGACTTGCCTCACTACTAGTTCCAATTAGCCTTTTAATAACCAATGTTCCCATTTTGGGAACAGCGACCAATATTTTTTTACAGGGGAACTATTTACATTAAATATGTTTTCTTATAGTGATTTTGTAGAACAAGAATTAATTGGTGTTCATTGCTATAATTTTTATATTAGTAATATTAAAATTTTGCCTATTTACGTTAACTTGTATTTGTAATATTTTGAAGAACTTACAGTGATTTTTATTTATGCTAAAAAGAGTAATTTATACACAATTATTTCGGCTTTTTACGGTTTTTATAAAGAAAAACTTGACTTTTTTAAAGGTTAATATATATTCTGAAGTCAGTAACTGATTATAAAATAATTTTAAGTGTAGAAAATGTTAAGTGTAACAATTTGGGAACGTTGGCAACAAACGTATAATAGTTTTTGTCAGTCATGTTGTCACAGCAGTTCCATGACACAATTATTTCTGATTCTGCTGTTCTTTCATTGCTATATTACTGCTGTACATCTACATACTCTTTCAGTTGTATTTGTATAAATAATTTAACTGTTTTGAGAGAAATTTATAAACATCATGAGTCATCCAAAATTATGTATTGATGAATCTATTGTCCATTAACATGTACGCCATATCGCTAAAATGTTTATAAAAAATAAAACAGTATGTTAATATACTGTGGAAAATCTGGAGTTGAGAAGTCATCACTAGGAAGTTGTGTTGTACATGGTAATATGTTATCTGTTGTAAAACACCCTTCTCAGCATATTGTAGTATTTGACAATTAGTTGACTGTCAGAAAAATATCTGTACCTGTGGTACAGTGAGAGAAAATTGAACAAATAAGTTATTTTTCAAACCATCTAAAGAGTTGAAGGAAGACGAGCGTGGCGCATATGAGTTTTGCTGATGGGCAAATTACATTTATCAAATGGAATGATAACTCCGTTGAAACTGTGGCGAGCAACTGTTACAAAATAAGTCCTTTGCATAAGGCTTCAGGGTAAGTAAAAAATGAAAAGAAGAAAGAAGTACCACAATCGCATCTGATACAGATGTACATTGAAGAAATGGGCGAAGTTGATCTCGTTGATCGATTACTATCATCATACCGTCCGCGGCTGCGATCAAAAAAATCGTGGTGGAATCTTTTTTCTAAAGGTCTAAATCTTGCAGTTACCACAGGCTTCCATTTTTTCAACATGTAAATCCTGAATCAAAAATTTCCCATTTAGATTACAGAAGAGCTACTGCTATTACTCTCATAAAAACAGATATTGTAAGAAGGAAACTTGGCGGTCCAACAGCACTTGTAGCAATATGCGTTTCAATGGTATCAACCTCTTCCTAAATTAAATGACTCAAGGTAGATGTATGCAGTGTATGAAAAATACAAGATTTATGTGCATTAAATGTGGAAAAAGGCTTCATAAAAAATCTGTTATGAAAATTATCACAAAAAATAAGTCGTACAATAATGGACTTCATTATTATAAATAATTACTCTATTTCTATGTATCTTATTAATCAAATTAGTAGTATAAAAATCTGGTGTGAAATCCTCACACAACTTTCTCTTGCCAATGCAAATAATTAATAATAAACCTAACATTATTAATAAAATTATAGAAATAAACAAAAACTAACCTCAAAAACATAACCTTATTTTAATCATGAGTGAATGACGCAAAATTAAAATCGAACTCAATTTGGCTTAAAAAAACGGAAAATCACACTTTCACGCTAAACTAGACTCTGTAGAGAAAACTTCTCTAAATAAAAGTTGTAGATCTGTTAATTTTCTATAAATTCAAATATATACTTTTTTGTCGTAAAGTGCATACTAAGGCCGAAATCTTAACAAATTAGATTTTTCACACGTTTTCGTGAGAAAAAACAGAAAATCGCTAATTACCGCTAAACTAAGCGTTATACAAAAAAATGCTTGAAATAAAAGTTGTAGGTTTTTAAATTCTCTACAACTTTTATTATATACATTTTTGCTCTAAAATTAATATTAAAGCCGTAATCTTAAAAAAACACCCTCACCAAGAATTTCAGCAAACATGGCGCCTACCCTATCTTTTAGAGAATAAAAAATTGAGTAAATGAGGCGATTTATAAAAAAAATCGTAAGACTAGTTTTTGAGAAAATCGCAAAAAAGTGAAAAATTATACGAATAAACTACTACTTCCGGTTGACCGATTTTGATGAAAATGTTCGTGTCGGGTCCGGTAGTGGTAAGTAACTTAAGTTTCAAGTTTCAAGTTTCAAGTTCGTACGATGTTCCGTTTTTGAGATATTCTGTTTACACACACACACAAACACACACACACACACACACACACACACACACGCACAGACAAATCGCTAAAAACATGGGTTTTGGGTTCAGGGGGTCTGAAAACATGTAGATCCGGTGAAAACTCAATTTCGAAAAATCGACATGAAAACAATACCTTCCTTCCTATATATTCATATAGGCAAGAGAAAGTAAAAATCAATAGGCCCATTATAAACCCAAAAAATCTGGTGTGAAACACTCACAGAACTTTCTCTTGCCAATGCATATAATTAACAATAAACCTAACATTAGTAATAAAACATTAGAAATAAACAAAACACTAACCTCAAAAACATAACCTTATTTTAATCATGAGTGAATGACGCAAAAGGAAATCGTACGTTTGGCTTAAAAAAACGGAAAATCACACTTTCACGCTAAACTAGGCTCTGTAGAGAAAAATTCTCTATATAAAAGTTGTAGATCTTTTAATTTCCTATAAATTTTAATATATACTTTTTTGTCGTAAAATGCGTACTAAAGCCGAAATCTTAAAAAAATCGATTTTCACACGTTTTCGTGAGAAAAAAATCAGAAAATCGCTAATTACTGCTAAACTAAGCGTTATACAAAAAGCTGTTTGAAATAAAAGTTGTAGAATTTTAGATTCTCTACAACTTTTGTTATATACATTTTTGCGCTAAAATGCATATTAAAGCCGTAATCTTAAAAAAAACAACGTTTTTACGTGAAAACAGCCTCACCAAGAATTTCAGCAAACATGGCGCCTACCCTATCTTGTAGAGAATAAAAAAGTGAATAAACCAGGCGATTTTTAAAAAAATCGTAGGACCAGTTTTTGAGAAAATCACAAAAAGTGAAAAATTACACGAATAAACTACTTCCGGTTGACCGATTTTGATGAAAATGTTCGTGTCGGGTCCGGTAGTGGTATGTAACTTACGTTTCAAGTTTCAAATTCGTACGATGTTCCATTTTTGAGATATTCTGTACACACACACACACACGCGCGCGCGCGCGCGCGCACGCACGCGCGCACACACACACACACACACCCACACGCGCGCGCGCGCACACACACACACACCAATCGCTAAAATCATGTTTTTTGGGTTCAGGGGGTCTGAAAACGTCAAGATCCGGTGAAAACTCGATTTCAAAAAATCGACATGAAAACAATACTTTCCTTCCTATATATTCATATAGGCAACAGAAGGTAAAAAGGCACTTATAAATGATTTTCACTGAAAAACTAGTTATTATTGTATGCAATGAATATAATACTAGATTCATCAGTGCCGCTTCTTTACATGCCAACGTTCCCCTTTGGGAACATATCATATTTCTATAAATAATAGGCTTTCGATTGGAAAAAATCCCAATTGATCATATTATAAATATATATTTAACAAGAAAACAGGATATCATGAATAATTTCCAAATTTTAAGCAAGGCGGCCAGTAGACCTACCTAAAGGTTAAACCAAGTACAGTAGGCCTACAGTGGAATAATAAATTTATCTTTCTTCACTCAATTGACAGTTCTGTATCAGAAACCTACTGGATACAAAAAGTACAAAGTATTCAGTTTTTACTGGTTTACCACACTTGCTTTTGTTCACTAGAACCTGGAACATTTGTACACTACCTGAAACCCACAGTTTTACTTTTTAGTCTCAAAGTGATATTGCTGATAATCACAATGTCAATACAACTTAAAACTAACAGAATTAGGCTTATTTAAAATAAATTACCTAACTTATTCCGATTTGAAGTAGAAAATGCTTTTTTAACAGAAAATGCTTAGCGCGAGCCATCACAACTGCAAAGCCCATTTGCATCTAATTGAAACAATTGTATATAACGGCAAAACAGAATATTTTCCGAGAAAAGTATTAAACTTCTCACAAGAAGCTTTGAAGTATAACTGTATTAGAAGCCGACATAAACACAGGATATTGACTGTTATCAACAAGACTCACTACAGAGGCCAGTTATGCTAGTCTCGTTCTTCCAACCACACGCTTAGATTATACGATTTGTTTAGTCTAAAAAGTTGTCGAGTTTTTTAGCACTGAACATGATTTATGGCCGCCTCTGCAGCATAGTGGTAGCGCACTAGCCTACCATGCGGAGGTCCCGGGTTCGATTGCTGGCCAGGATCTGGACATTTTCACAAGTAAAACCCACCGTTAACACTCCTTAAGTCAGCCACTCCTTAAGTCAGTTTGTGATAGTAATGAGGGTATTGACATCATCCAGTTTAAATCTCTTATTAATGAACTTAAATTAGAATTCCAAAAACGATTTATCGATTTAATAAAATTGAGAACGTTGTGCAAGTGCTAAACAACATATTTTCACTTCAGCCTAATGATGTATGGACCAATGAAGTGGCAGATATTTTCAAGAGCAATAAAGCTGCCTTACAGATGGAAATAATCGAGATCCAGGAAGATTATGTTTTAAAGGAAATGTTTTCTCAAGTTCCAGATACTTTTCAATACAACAAATTTTGGATTAAATATGCGTATGGCAAAAAGTATCCAGAATTAAAAAGGTTGGGCATGAAATTGTGTACTATGTTTGGCTCAACTTACATGTGTGAAGCAGGTTCTTCAAAATTAAACTTTATTAAGAACCGCTACAGATCTCGCCTCACAGATGACTACCTCAACTCCTTGATGAGGATTGCCTGTACAAATATGACTCCTAATTTCAGGGAAGTTGTTAAAAATAAAACATGTCATTTTTCCCACTGATCACTTAATGGTTAAACCCAAAATTGTATTTTTCGTCTTTCTTGTAATCTAAAGACCTGAATAAAAATTAGGCTATTGATTTTGTATTCTTATGTGTCAGTAGTATGAATAAACATTTTCAATTTATGCGTAGACAGCATTGAAACAATTTCATTTTCCGATTAAGAGTAAGACTAGTGATTAGTTTGTAGCAGTATCTAGTTAGTTCGTAATTGGGTTTACGTTCAGCACACCGCGACATCTTTAAGGTGTCCCGTTAAAATATAAAATAAATAAATATTTCTTTTTCACAGAAATAGCAAAGAAAAAATTTTCGACCCACGGTTGACTTCAGGAAATGAAAAATGAACCCTGACCAAATTTAATTGGTGACCCCTGACAAATCCCACCGTAGTCGCTAATGACCGATGCGACTTTAAATATAGTCAAATAAAAAAAAAACATGATTAATGTAAACACAGCCGGTACGGGGCTGCCAAATTTTTCTCGGTGTAATTAAGGAACTAATTTTGGATTGTTATAAACATATTATTTGCACAGCACAAATATACTTAAAAATAGCAAATATAAAATGAATAACGCCAGCCCGTTTATGTAAATGATAGGCTAAATTACGTGAAATTAGAACTTAGGAAGCATAAATCGGTCCAAAATCTGGTAGTATCAAAGATTACATTAAGCCGTTGATAATAACAGTGAAAAATTGCGATTCTTACATAACTAACCGTCCATTCATCCCAGGCCAGATTCCTCAATAAGCTATTTATGGTTTTACTGTAGAGACCTATTGATAACAAAAAATATATGCAAACAGGCATAACAAAATTTTATTTGTACAATCCTTCCAGAGATATTCGTGATATCCACGTTCAGTTAAAATGAATTTTTTTTTTTTTGTTATTTCGTCCAAGAGACTTCCAAGGAAGTATAGGTAGGTACTACTTAGTACATGTCAAGGACATGGTATCCATGTTCGATACTACAGTAATGCTTTACTAATTCTGAACCAGTCAAGCAGTTGACTAATTTGGAACTTAAGTAATTCATAACAATAATACTCACACCCAAACCTACTGCGGTAATGCGCGCCCCAACTGATCATCAGGTGTTTAAGTCAAAGTTGTAGGTCAAACCGCCATATTGAATCAATGTTTTTAGGCCATAAGGGTCAACGTCTTGTCTTTTAATCAAGGTCGTTGCTGTTCTCTTGTCATAACCTGAATATTTTGATTGTTTGCTAGTTAAACTAACTTCTAGCCTAATGATCTAAAAACAGAATTTATTTGTGCCGAAAATTTCACATCTCATTATTTACCTAATTTTAAGGTAATTGATAGACTGGATTTAAAAAAATGAATATTATCTACGTCGTTATGGAAGAACGTACAAATTTATTCTTACTAATTGTTCAAAAAATATAATCTGATAATAGTTTATTGAATTTAATGTTCAAACCAACATCTTCTTTAAACAAGGTAGGCGTAATCTATTAATATGTGCAGTCTTATTTCTCAGAATTATGATATTTTTTGTGCTTGAATTTTGACTATAGCAATAATAATCAGAGAGCTATGGCAAAATTAATTTTCTAATGTTTTTTAAGGCATAAATTGATGGTTGGAATTCTACACTGTTGGCGCAGAACGTGTATATTTTAATTAAACATTATGAGTTAACTATCGGATTCTAAATCAACAAACAAATAAACATTACAGATATCGTTACTTAACGAATTTTTTTTCTTCTGCACTGTTTGTAACTATACATATGCGAAAATATACCCTATTATAAAATCTAATAAAACTGATGTACAGTTGACAAATTATTTAGGTCTTACGAGTAAGGCGGCCTACGTTGACGGTGACGCGCGTGTGACGTCAAAGACAGATTTAATATCGGACCAATCAGAGTCTAGTATTCTCAACCAATGAAAAATCTCCAAATCTAGCCAATCAGATGTCTTCTTATGCGTTAATTTGATTGGTTATTATTGTCCAATCAGAGAGCTTATTGTAATTCACTACGTCATCCGATATGAACCAATGAAATCGTTTCATTCAATATTACGTCATTTGTCAGTATGGACTTCCTGATTGGTCCGGAACTTTTCCTGCGCGTGACGTCGACTTACATTTTTACATAAGATCCGCCCATCGTCACCGCTCATTTAACGATACAACTGAATATTACATCACAACGTCTACTGAAATGCTACACGTTCCAGAATTAAAACAACTACCAAAAACATTTTAAAATTGTTAGAGATCTTCCGGGTTCGCAATGATTATGGTATTATTTTATTTAACAGCAGTATATTTACAGCTTTCAATAACAAGCCTCGGACACGGACTGGAATTACGGATAAACAAACGGGAAATGTTCAAAGGAAAATTAGAAGGAAGCGGACAATTAGAGTTGCTACGTGGAATGTTCAGGGACTGAATACTAAAAAAGAAGAAGTTATTCAGCATTTATCAGACTCAAAAATAGACATTGCTTCATTAACGGAAACAAAAAAGAAAGGAAAAGGTACAGAACAAGTTGGGGATTATATTATGTTTTATAGTGGAGTTAATAAAGAAAGACGTGCAAAATCAGGAGTTGCTATAGTTGTGCATAAGAAATTTCGACGAAACGTAAAATCTTGGGAGGAAATGAATGAACGGGTGATGAAGTTGGATATGGAAATTATGGGGTACAAGATTTGCTTTATTGCTGTATATGCTCCAACAGATGATTCGGGTGTTGATTGTAAGGATACATTCTATGAGAACCTGGCTGAATATATAGAGAAAATAAATTCTAAGAAGGAGATAATATTAATAGGTGACCTTAATGCAAGAACTGGGAGGAAGGTTGGAGATTAGGTTGTAGGAAGGTTTGGAGAGGAAATTTTAAATGATAGTGGAAGTAGGCTGGTAGACTTATGCCATAATTTGTCTTTGAAAATTATGAATGGTTTCTTTAGGCATAAGGAAATACATAAATACACCTGGAGACAATTAACTAGGAATATCCAAACGTTATAGACTATATAATCCAGAGACAGACCTCCAGATTATGGACAATGGATGTAAGAGCTTTTAGAGGATCACCTTGTACAGCAGACCATTACATTGTTCGAGCCGAAATTTACTTGCCGTTTCTCCTATTCAAATAGTGGGGTCAGATCTGATGACAAAGAGGATGAGGGACAAAAAATAGAGACAATAAAATATAAGTTGGATTTGCTTCATCAGGATTCAGTCCAGTTTCTTCACAAATTAAGATTGGCGGGAAAAGTTAAAGATGGCGTGACAGGAAATGTCGCGAGTCAGTATGACACATTAAAGTCGGCATTACATGGAGCAGCAGCTGAGTCTCTCGGAAATAAGGAAATGTTGAATGGAGGATAAAAGTCAATTTATTGGTGGGACTCGAGGATGAAAGTCATGGTAGAGGAAAAGAAAAAACTCTTCCAAAGGTGGATGACTACACGTGCTGATGATGATGGAAAAGAATACAAAAGGTACTGTAAAGAAGTAAAGAAAGCGGTTCTCAAGGCAAAGAGTGATTCTTGGGATGCCGTTTGTAGAACTTTAGACAGTTATGTAGATGGAACTAGGAGTGGAGAAGCGTGGCGGGTCCTCAAACGTATGAAGTGTAACACTTCAAACAAGGTAAATTTGCAGATGATTTCCTTGCAACAGTGGAGAGAGTATTATGAGAAACTTTTCACTGAGGATAGGCAACAATTTATGACTCAAGGTATCCCTAGTACAAATCGAATTAAGACTGGTAGAATTAATGTGATAACAGTTAGAGAAGTACGAGCAGCAATAACTAAAACAAAGAATGGTAAAGCGGCTGGTCCTGGAGACATTCCTGTTGAATTGCTGAAACAAGCTCCATACTTTGTCATTCAGACAATAACAGACATATTTAATAAATGTTTAATACATGGAGAGGTAATTCCAGAAGAATGGAAATTAGCGTACATCACTCCTATACATAAGAAAGGGAATAAAACAGATTGTCAAAATTATAGAGCTATTAGTGTAACGGCTTCAATGGGAAGGTTGTACGGACATATTTTGAAGGAAAGGATTGAGCAGAAAATAGAAGTGATGGAAGAGCAAAGTGGCTTCACAGCTGGTAGATCGTGTGTAGACAACATATTTGTGTTAAAGCATTTGATTGAGAAAAGATTAGCTAGAAATTTGGAGACTCACTTAGTCTTTGTAGACTTAGAAAAAGCATACGACACAGTACCAGTGCAAGAGCTTTTTGAAGTACTAGGAGATAGGGTACAGGAGACGTATGTTGAAGCTATAAGACAGCTATATGATGGTCAAAAGTCGACTGTAAAACTGCAGGGTCGTCTCTACCCCATTTAAGGTTACAAAAGGACTTCGTCAGGGATGCTATCTCTCTCCTACTTTGTTTAAGATTTATATGAATGAAGTTTTGAAAGAGTGGAAGGCAAAATGTGCTAATATGGGTATCGACATCGATGGAGAATATTTGTATACCCTTCTATTTGCAGATGATCAAGTAGTAATAGCGAATGACGAGTTCGATATTGAATATATGATGAGGAAACTGACAGAGGTTCTTGAGAAATGGGGCTTAAAAGTTAACTATTCAAAGACGAAGTATTTACCGATTGGAATTGTTGGACGAGATCTGCATATAGGGGGACATAAGATAGAGGTATGTGAAGAATATAAGTATCTAGGTGTGGTGTTGAGTAAAGAAGGAAACAGCCAACGGGAGATAGTAAATAGAGTGACTCAGGGAAAAGTAGTTACAGGAATGCTGAATTCAGTTTTGTGGTCAAAGGATATCCGGACAGAAACAAAGTGTAGAATTGGAAGAGCGATACAACAAAGCGTTCTTACATATGGTGCGGAAACGTGGGAGCTAACTGGGAGAAGTAGACGAAGGATTGCGGCTGCACAGATGGACTTCTGGAGACGCAGTTGTCGTGTTTCGAGGATGGACCATATACGAAATGAAACAATCTGGCAGAGAGTAGGAAAACCAAGTAGGGTATTGGATGAAATTGGGGAAAAAGTATTGTTTTGGTATGGGCACTTGAGAAGGATGAGTGAGAGCAGATGGCCCAGTAGGATATGGAATTGGACCCCAACAGAGAGAAGGAAAAGAGGTCGTCCAACGAGACGGTGGATGGAGGAGGTGATGGAAGCAATGAGCAAGAGAGATCTGCAGGAGGGTGATTGGCTGGATCGGGAAGCTTGGCGATTGAAATGCGAAAGACGGCTTTAATTGCTGTAGAAGTTCGCAAAAAAAAAAAAATATTTACAGCTGCTTTTTACAGTATGAAATAAAAAACATCCATGTGAAGGAAGCAAGAAAATAGATTGGGTTTTCACATACAAGCTTGCTCAAACTTAACAAATTATTTTGTCGGCTACCATGCAACCACTACTATACGAACGTAACACATTGTGATTTTCTCACTGTATATTAATGTTAATTCTAAAAAGGACGTCATAACCGTTTTTTTTTGTCAAAAATCGTCAGTAGAATCGCCGACATTGTCAAAATGAATTTTAGAATATCTTCTTCTTCTTGTAGTTGCATTCTTCTAACGAAGATTAGCAATCATCATGGCTACCTGCACCTTGGAGACGGCCGCTCTAAATAGTTCACTTGTACTACTCCCATACCACTCTCTGAGGTTCTTGATCCAAGACGTCTTCCTACGGCCGGGTTGTCTCCTTCCCTCGATTTTTCCTTGCATCACCAGTTGAAGGATTCTATACTTCTCATTCCTCATCA
Organism: Catonia carolina; assembly: GCA_035578175.1. Classification (NCBI taxonomy): domain Eukaryota; kingdom Metazoa; phylum Arthropoda; class Insecta; order Hemiptera; family Achilidae; genus Catonia; species Catonia carolina. The sequence goes on along the minus strand of JAQMRL010000001.1, from coordinate 145,795,751 downwards.
CATGAGCAAAGTATTGTAATTTGCGGACCTTAATCTTGTGTAAGATCTCCGTTTGTTTACCAATTCTTTCCAACACTTCCGTATTTCTTACTCTTTCTCTCCATGAGATCCGCAATATCCGTCTATATACCCATAATTCGAAGGCTTCCAGCTTGTTACTCAGGACCTTTGTCAACGTCCATCCCTCCAAACCATAAAGGAGAAAAGAGAACACATAACACTGCGCCATTCGAATTCTAATTTTAAGGTTGATGTTACGGTTGCTCAGCACTGGTCTTATTCTGCAGAATGCGCTACGAGCGGTCTCTATCCTGACACAAATCCCATTTATCATTCATCCAACACCCCATTTATCATTCATCCAACACCCCAGATATTTATATTGCAATACCCTTTCTATAGTCGCATTGTTAAGCTTAATTTGTATGTTGTTTATCAGCGGCGCTTTCGAAATTACCATTTATTTGGTCTTTGAAACGTTCATACTCAGACCCATATCCTTACTGGCGGTGTATACTTTGGACAAAAGGATTTGGTAGCCTTCCATCGAGTCGGCCAGCAAGGCGGTATCATCTGCATAGCGTATATTATTTATTACCTCCCCATTAATTACAATGCCTTCCTGACTTTCATTCAGAGCTTCCGCTAAAATTTCCTCCGAGCAGATGTTAAAAAGTGTTGGTGATAGCACACAACCCTGTCTCACACCTCTTTTTATCTCCATGTCTTCTGTGATTTCACCATCTACTCTGACGTTGGCCGTTTGATGCCAATACAGGTTTGCAATAATCCTGCATAACCTTGCATTTAGCTTTTTTGGAATAGTCACATACGTTGACTTCAACCAATCCTTCGGTATATGTCCAGTGGAATATATAATATTGAACAGTGCGGTTATTACACCTAGTTTTTCCTCATCTATGAGCTTCAAAACTTCGGTGTGAATATCATCTGGCCCAGGTGCCTTTCCCACCTTCGCCCCTTGTACCACTTTAAGAACCTCCTCCTTCAATATTTCAGGTCCTGAATCAGCCGCTGTTTGTTCCTCGTGTGATGGCCTTTCTTCATCTTCAAAAAGCTGTTTGACATATTCTTCCCAAAGCATTACTTTATCTTTTGTTTTTTAGGACACACTTGATCTATACCTTGTTAGAGCAACATACAAATTGTGCCGTTTTGACGACAAACCGTCACCTTAAAAACGGTTAACGATATAAACAATTTATAGGCGATATTTTTCAACATTTCTCTGCGTTGATTCGTAGTTTGTTTCATAATTTTATTTTATGATGGGAAAATTTAGTATTGCCTATAACAGGCAGTTAAACTTTAAATATTTTTTTAAATATCATTTGCCACTTCTACGGCTACATTTATAGTTCTGTTTTTTTCACTAGAGAAGTTAAATTTAAACATATTAAGTACAGAAGAGGTACTGGTGAAAGAAAAATTGTTATGAGCTTCTTCCAACGACAGTAGATTATTATACAGTTAGACCTTGCAGTAAATATTAAAAGCGCATTTGCAAGATGCAAACTGGAAGATTTTTAAAAGGCCTCCTATGCTAATGAAAACACTTTTCTACTGAGTGATACGGTTATAAACCGAAAAATGTAACCTAATTATTTTTTCTGATTATTTCAGATAACATGTAAATGTTTGAACTAACTTCTAGCCTAATGATCTAAAAATCCAATTTGATTGTGCCGAAAATTTCACATCTCATTATTTACCTAATTTTAAGGTAATTGATAGACTGGATTTAAAAAAATGAATATTATCTACGTCGTTATGAAAGAACGTACAAATTTATTCTTACTAATTGTTCAAAAAATATAATCTGATAATAGTTTATTGAATTTAATGTTCAAACCAACATCTTCTTTAAACAACGTAGGCGTAATCTATTAATATGTACAGTCTCATTTCTCAGAATTATTATATTTTTGGTGCTTGAATTTTGACAATAGCAATAATAATCAGAGAGCTATGGCGAATATAATTCTCCAATGGTTTTTAAGGCATGAACTGATGATTGGAATTCTACACTGTTGGCGTAGAACGTGTATATTTTAATTATACATTATGAGTTAACTATCGGATTCTAAATCAACAAACAAATAAACATTACAGATATCGTTACTTAACGAATTTTTTTCTTCTGCACTGTTTGTGTCTATACATATGCGAAAATATATTAACAAAATCTAATAGAACTGATGTACAGTTGACAAATTATTTAGGTCTTACGAGTAAGACGGCCTACGTTGACGGTGACGCGCGTGTGACGTCAAAGGCAGATTTAATATCGGACCAATCAGAGTCTAGTATTCTCAACCAATGAAAAATCTCCAAATCTAGCCAATCAGATGTCTTCTTATGCGTTAATTTGATTGGTTATTATTGTCCAATCAGAGAGCTTATTGTAATTCACTACGTCATCCGATATGAACCAATGAAATCGTTTCATTCAGTATTACGTCATTTGTCAGTATGGACTTCCTGATTGGTCCGGAAATGTTCCTGCGCGTGACGTCGACTTACATTTTTACATAAGATCCGCCCATTGTCACCGCCCAGTTAACGATACAGCCGAATATTACAAAATAACGTCTACTGAAATGCTATACGTTCCAGAATTAAAACACCTACCAAAAACATTTTAAAATTGTTAGAGATCTTCCGGGTTCGCAATAATTATGGTATTATTTATTTAACAGCAGTATATTTACAGCTGCTTTTTACAGTATGAAATAAAAAACATCCATGTGAAGGAAGCAAGAAAATAGATTGGGTTTTCACATACAAGCTTGCTCAAACTTAACAATATATTTTGTCGGCTACCATGCAAACACTACTATACGAACGTGACACATTGTGATTTTCTCACTGTATATTAAGGTTAATTCTAATAAGGACGTCAATGCCATTTTTTTGTCAAAAATCGACAGTAGAATCGCCGGCATTGTCAAAATGAATTTTAGAACATACTTGATCCATACCTTGTTAGAGCAACATACAGATTGTTCCGTTTTGACGAAAAACCGTCACATTTAATACGGTTAACGATATGAACAATTTATAGGCGATATTTTTCAACATTTCTCTGCGTTGATTCGTAGTTTGTTTCATAATTTTATTTTATGATGGTAAAATTTAGTATTGCCTATAACAGGCAGTTAAACTTTAAATATTTTTCTAAATATCATTTGCTACTTCCACGGCTACATTTATAGTTCTGTTTTTTTTACTAGAGAAGTTAAATTTAAACGAAATCATATTAAGTTCAGAAGAGGTACTGGTGAAAGAAAAACTGTTATGAGCTTCTTCCAACGACAGTAGATTATTATACAGTTAGACCTTGCAGCGAATATTAAAAGCGCATTTGCAAGATGCAAACTGGAAGATTTTTAAAAGGCCTAATATGCTTATGAAAACATTTTTCTACTGAGTGATACAGTTATAAACCAAAAAATGTAACCCAATTATTTTTTCTGATTATTTCAGATAACATGTAAATGTTTGAACTAACTTCTAGCCTAATGATCTAAAAACCCAATTTAATTGTGCCGAAAATTTCACATCTCATTATTTACCTCTCGAAAATTTCACATCTCATTATTTACCTCTCATCTCAGGTCAGAACATCTTATCAGAATGCCGCAAGACCGCCTTCCTTTGAACGCATGGCATCATATACCAAGGGGTAGAAGAGGTATTGGAAGACCGAGGAGGAGATGGACGCCGGAACAGGCTTAGCTCACAGCTAAAATAGCCTAATCCATGACGACGACGACGACGACGACGATTATTTACCTAATTTTAAGTTAATTGATACACTGGATTTGAAAAAATGAATATTATCTACGTCGTTATGAAAGAACGTACAAATTTATTCTTACTACTCGTAATTGTTCAAAAAATATAATCTGATAATAATTTATTGCATTTAATGTTCCAACCAACATCTCTTTTATATAACGTAGGCGGATTCTATTACTATGTACAGTGTTATTTCTCAGAATTATTATATTTACTTATTGGATTTTGACTATAGCAATAATAATCAGAGAGCTATGGCAAAACTAATTTCCTAATGTTTTTGAAGGCATGAATTGATGATTGGAATTCTACACTGTTGGCGTAGAACGTGTATATTTTAATTATACATTATGAGTTACGCCTACCTATCGGATTCTAAATCAACAAACAAATAAACATTACAGATATCGTTACTTAACGAATTTTTTTTCTTCTGCACTGTTTGTGTCTATACATATGCGAAAATATATTAACAAAATCTAATAGAACTGATGTACAGTTGACACATTATTTAGGTCTTACGAGTAAGGCGGCCTACGTTGACGGTGACGCGCGTGAGACGTCAAAGGCAGATTTAATATCGGACCAATCAGAGTCTAGTATTCTCAACCAATGAAAAATCTCCAAATCTAGCCAATCAGATGTCTTCTTATGCGTTAATTTTATTGGTTATAATAATAACCAATCAAATTAACGCATAAGATTGGACAATAGTCCAATCAGAGAGCTTATTGTAATTCACTACGTCATCCGATATGAACCAATGAAATCGTTTCATTCAGTATTACGTCATTTGTCAGTATGGACTTCCTGATTGGTCCGGAAATGTTCCTGCGCGTGACGTCGACTTACATTTTTACATAAGATCCGCCCATTGTCACCGCCCAGTTAACGATACAGCCGAATAATTGTGCTGATCAGCTACATTAATAAGCCAACCATTATTATTTTTAAAGTAAGGTAATAAACATTTAATAAAATAAAGATAAGATTTTAAATAAACATTTTTATAGATTAATGGAGTTAATTTTATAGTTTTAATATTTATAAAATTACATTAAGACTTTTATAGCTTTTGATATAAAAGTAAATAAATTTTTTGTTTTGTCACACTAAGACTAACATACTTGCATAAGTAATCTGGATAAAAAATAAATAAACATAACAGGATTTTTTATTTAATTATTTTTTTATAAATAATATTATCAGTTATAATAGTTATTGTAGTATCCTTATAATTAATACTTTTTTAATAATCCTAGACATTTACTCTACTAAATGGGCAAAGCCAGTGCTGTCAGAAGGAAGGATTAGGTTAACAAAATGTTTATATAGAAAAATTACTAATTTAATTTTAACCAGTAGGCCTAAAAACTTTATACAAATTGAACTTGATTAATAAAAGTTAATTCTGATAACACATTTATGGCTCCAAAGCACTATTACAATTATTTTAAAAAGTCATTAGCTATTATATAAGCCTTAAACTAATAGTTTAAGTTTGTAAATTTTAATCAGAAAGTTAAGAACAATGAAAATTTTAAATACATTTTTTATAACAACGTCTTCTTAAAGACAAGGATGGACAAGGAGATCCTCCATTTCTAGGGTTTACCTGCAACAAAATAATGGCTATTTAAGACATTATCATAGTTTACAAGATGAATACAGTTCCAATTATTTTTTTCCATTCTGATTTACCTTTATACATTTTTTCAAATTACATTTTACCAAATGTATGAATGACAATTTATTTTGAATCTGAAGACCCTTTTATGTAGGTACTCTTTTGTACATAGCCTAATAATATTTATTATTAGTCTTTAGAAGTATAACTCTTTTCCCAAAGGTTTTCCGCAAGACAGCTATACTATCTAGCATAGCCATTCAACCATTCAAATAGCATAGGTTCATAACTACTCGACACACAGATAGTTAAGTTCAATATATTTGTGTCATTCTCATTTACACATATAATAGTGCTACACAGTCTGGAGTGATGTCATTGACTACAGTTGTATAAAGTTTATTTTTAACTTCATGTGCCATGTTTAAGCCACCCATTCATTAAGCCTCAAGGGCAGGACCAAAGATTCGACAAAACCTTGTTTTATAAATTAAAAAATCTGGTGTGAAACACTCACACAACTTTCCCTTGCCAATGCAAATAATTCACAATGTAACCTTACAATAGAAATAAACAAAAAACTAACCTCAAAAACATAACCTTATTTTAATCATGAGTGAAAGAAGCAAATGAAAAATCAACAGTTTGGCATAAAAATACGGAAAATCACTCTTCCACGCTAAAGTAGGCTCTGTAGAGAAAAATGCTTTATTAAAAGTTGTAGATATTTCAATTTCCTATAAATTTGATTATACACTTTTGTCGTAAAATGCATTCTAAGGTTGAAATCTTAAAAAATCTATTTTTTACACGTTTTCGTGAGAAAAAACAGAAAATTGCTAATTGCCGCTAAACTAAGAGTTATACAAAAAAAAGTTTGAATAAAAGTTGTAGGATTTTAAATTCTCTACAACTTTTATTATACACACTTTTGCGCTAAAATGCATATTAAAGCAGCAATCTTAAAAAAACAAAACTATTTTTTTACATGAAAACAGCCTCTCCAAGAATTTCAGCAGACATGACGCCTACTCTATCTTGTAAAGCATAAAAAATTTAGTAAATGAGGTGATTTAAAAAAAACCGTAGGACCAGTTTTTGAGAAAATCGCAAAAAATTGAAAAATTACACGAATAAACTACTACTTCCTGTTAACCGATTTTAATGAAAATGTTTGTGTCGGGTCCAGTAGTGGTGTTTAACTTAAGTTTCAAGTTTCAAGTTCGTACGAGATTCTGTTCTTGAGATATTCTGTTCACACACACACGCACACGCACACGCACACACACACACACACACACACACACACACACACACACACACACACACACACACACACACACACACACACACACACACACAGACCAATCGCTAAAAACATGTTTTTTGGGTTCAGGGGATCTGAAAACGTGTAGATCTGGTAAAAATTTGATTTTGAAACATCGACATGAAAACAATACTTTCCTTTCTCATATTCATATAGGCAAGAGAAAGTAAAAATGATTAGTAGGATGCATTACAAGAAATTGTTCGTAAATGACTAAAAATACTTTGTGTGTTTGAATATGTCTAGTATCCTTTAAACATACATGAAACAATAGGAGAGACAGGTCCAATATGCTCTACGTCACAGGAGTTAGAATATTCATGCATTCATTAAGTTTTCATAATGAATATTATTCATACATTTCAAATATAAAAGATCAGTGGAAATACAAGACTAATATTATAACTGGTAACAAAACAGTTGTGCATATGTATGTATAGTGTATGATATCATTGCAAGTAGTAGTACTAATGTTCAAATTGCTTCTACTATTATATTTTTCATGGTTAATGAGCTCTGCTATTCCACGCGTTTAGACCAATCAGAACGTTTGCCAGCCTTTTCAGTTTGTACCTGACAAACATTATGCACGCATACATATAAGAGCCACAGCAGTTCACTCTTGTCTTGCAACTCATACTGAACACATCGATTATAGAGCGCGTTAACATGGTATACTTTATAATAGAATCAGCTGGTTGTATGTTTATAGGTTCATCAATCATTATTGAAAGACCAAAAAAATGGCTGATGAATAATAAAACAGAGCTATGAGAGCAAGTATGGGTAAGGTTGCTGGCAAGTCATTGGTTAGCTATGAAGTGGGTAGGGGGCAATATGTACGTTCAGAGCTCATGAGCCTCAAAAAATAGTATAGCAAGCTATATTTTGAGATAACAGCCATTGAAACTTATATGTATATACTTACGAGTGGACTATATTCTCCAGTATTTCTCATATCTTAATCTCCATTCAACCCTATCCTGGCAGCCATCCTACCTCAAGGCCCATCACTTGATAAAGACTCTCCCACCAGAACAACCTTGGTTTCCTTCTCCAATGCTTCATCTCCGGCATCCACCTCTGTATCACCTAAGACCATCTACCTTCAGGCTTCATCCTCATGTGCCCATACCAGTTTGATCTTTTAAACTCCACTGTTTCCACAATGCTGACATCAACTCCAGCTCTAACCCTGACAACCTCATTTCCAAGTCTGTTCAATCTCATGTCTCCGCAACTCCAATGCCAATATGCCATCTCCATTGCTTCCTGATTTTTGGCATTTCTATGTGACATCTCCCTCACCTCTGCTCCTTGATATGAATGATACTTCGAATTATTGCTTTGTACAATTGCCTTGTGATGTCAATGGTTGCATTCTGGCTCCTAATTATGGATCGCAGTGATTTTATGAAGGCTCTTTCCATTTGCTCACACTCCCACCACTCAAAAACACCCTAGGTAAATAACACCTAGGTAAGTAAATGATAACAAGTTTAATGGAGGGAGGGGTAATTGATATTTAGCATCAATTAGTGATTTTCCGTATTTTTAAGTTCGACGGAGGTTGACGATTGATTATTATTTTGTGTCATTCACAAATAATTAAAATTAGGATATCTTTTTCATTTAACATTATTTCTTCTTAATGTGCCCTCTCTGACCGGAGGTTGGCAATCATGATGGCTATTCGGACTTTGGACACCACAGCTTTGAACAGCTCTGCTGACGTACAATGAAACCAGTCAACATTGTTTACTAATGACTAAATGTAGGTTATATATTTCGATATTTATAATAGCAAAATAAGTCGTGTGAAAGTTTCAAACCTGATTTTTTTCCTAAGCAATGAAGTTTTTAATTTGACGTACAATGAAACCAGTCAACATTGTTTACTAATGACTAAATGTAGGTTATATATTATTTCGTTATTTATAATAGCAAAATAAGTCGTGTGAAAGTTTCAAACCTGATTTTTTTCCTAAGCAATGAAGTTTTTTATCGTTCAGATCTTCTCGTTCATTTTTTTAGAATATACACATTGCTTTTCTTTCTTTTGTTTTGAAAGAAAAGTAGCTAAATTATAATATTTTACAGCTTGAAACAGGGTTTTCTTATAAAAAGTATAATATGTTTAGAGAAGAGTTAAAAAGTGAACGAGGTAAATTGGCCCAGCCTAATTAACTTTAAAATATTGGGGATTTTAGAATTCTCACACAGCCAGTCTTCTGTTAAGGTTTTATTGCAAATGAATAAACAGATTGTAATAGGCATATATGTATAATTTCTAACTGAAACATAATAACTATAAATAAATGTCTTTAAATCTTAAATTTCTAGCAAACTTACCAAAATCTGGCGTGTTTTAGCTTTAATTCCCCTACCACAAGACACGCTGCAACTTGACCATGAACCCCAATCAGATACAATACAATTTTGAGGAGAGAAGGCAGTTGAATTACTTCCTGTTGAACCTAAGTTGTTTGCTCCAATGAGATCTGAAAAGTTAAATATTATATCATAATAGTCCAAGAAACACTGTTGAATAACAAACAAAAAAAATTCTGGTGTGAAACACTCACACAACTTTCTCTTGCCAATGCAAATAACTAACAATAAACCTAACATTAGTAATAAAACATTAGAAATAAACAAAAAACTAACCTCAAAAAACATTAATGAAATAAGCAAAATGAAAATCGACCTCAGTTTGGCTTAAAAATACGGAAAATCGCTCATTCACGCTAAACTAGGCACTGTACAAAAAAATGTTTAAAATAAAAGTTGTAGATCTCTTAATTTCCTATAAATTTTATTTAATACTCTTTTGTCGTAAAATGCATTCTAAGGCCGAAATCTTTAAAAAATAGATTTTTCTCACGTTTTCGTGAGAAAAAAACAGAAAATTGCTAATTACCGCTTAACTAAGCATTATACAAAAAATATTTGAAATAAAAGTTGTAGGTTTTTAAATTCTCTACAACTTTTATTATAAAAGCTTTTGCGCTAAAATTTATATTAAAGCCGCAATCTTAAGAAAACAATTTCGTTACGTGAAAACAGCCTCATTAAGAATTTCAGCAAACATGGCGCCAACCCTATCTTGTAGAGAATAAAAAACTGAATAAACCAGGCGATTTTTAAAAAAATCGTAGGACCAGTTTTTGAGAAAATCGCAAAAAAGTGAAAAATTACACGAATAAACTACCACTTCCGGTTGACCGATTTTGATGAAAATGTTCGTGTCGGGTCCGGAAGTGGTATGTAACTTAAGTTTCAAGTTTCAAGTTCGTACGATGTTCTGTTCTTGAGATATTCTGTTCACACACACACACACACACACACACAGACCAATCGCTAAAAACATGTTTTTTGGGTTCAGGGGGTCTGAAAACGCATAGATCCGGTGAAAACTCAATTTCGAAAAATCGACATGAAAACAATACTTTCCTTCCTATATATTCATATAGGCAAGAGAAAGTAAAAATAGTTAAAGACAGTTTCTTTTTGGTAATAAATTATTGGTTTTATAAAACTGATTAATTTAGATTATAAAACTGAGGGAGTCAAGGCTAAATTTTACTGTAGTCAAAAAGCAGTATTTTACAAAGAGTTATAAAAATATTGATGAAACAGTATGTGTGTAGTAAACAATAATAATTATTTTGACCTTGCTGACATTAATCAAGCAACAAAAAAAATTGTTAACCAACAATACAATAACATTGTTGGTTGAAGAGCAATTAAGTCTTACTAATTTTTAAAACTCTGGGAGGTTGGGCAATCTTACCATACTGCTCTTGGCCAGCAGCTCAGTCACAATGAGGCACATGCTACTCGGCACATCATCGTGACGGAGAATCCAGGTATCAGGTATCAGTATAATAGAGGAGTTTTGCACTTGACATTCCTCAAGCGGGAAACAAATTACGCCGGACGACGATTGCTACTTAGGTAGCGTGGGCGTGTGCTTTAGAAACAATACAAAGTAAACAGAACTGCATTGAACTACTAATGTATCATCATTGTAAAGAGAGAGCAATATCGGTATATAGAAAGAATAAGTACCTACATTAATGTTATGGGAAACCAAACAATCCTTGTTTATTCCATCATTGTAGGGATTATCATTATAGGGAGAATCATTATAAAGAGAGCCTACTACCTAGTATTTATTAATTGCTACCTAGTACTTTCAAACCTGAATACATATATTTGTCAGCATAGTGCACTATTAATAAAATAGTCTACTAACTTCTTATTCCTGAACACTGTGCTAGACATTCAGTATCACTGGCAAAATTGTTTCTGTTTCCACGACAACCACCATACAAAAATGGAATACACATTCCTTTCATCTGTTCAAATCGCCACCGTTGAAATGTACCACGACATGGCCCATGATCTTCTTCCAAAATACAGACCTCTGAAATAAAAATTACAAATACTGATATTAGGCTGATGTAAACAAGTAGGTAATAATTCAGGAAATTTTCACTACTTTATCCAATTTTGTAAATACCATATTAATAATATTTCTTCTGATAAAAACGGTGCAGTGTTTTGTATTAATATTTTGGATAGGCCAGAACTTCTCCGTAGTATTAACTCATGTATTTAGCCAATATATTTTTTTACGTTAGCTAGTATTCTCTGTACTACATAATACACAATTAATGGCAAAATGCGTTAACTGAAATTTATAATTTATAATTGAAATTTATAATTGAATAGACTAGCAGAATACTATAGCATAAAATTTAATTAATCAACTAAGTAAAATTTTTGTAATTTTTCAAGGTTTACAAAAAAACTTAAACACTTTCTGAATTTTCATCAAATTTTCCCAAAACTTAAAAGGTAGGCTCATGCCTACCCACTTAAACTGCTCTTTATAAGTGTTTCAGATAATAAAGATGTCATGTTACTAAAATAACAGATTAAAATTTAAGCTATAAAGTGTTCTCAATGTAGCAGGTTGGTAATATGTAAAAAGATACGTTATCGTAGATTCAAACCTCATTCAATCTCATTAGAAAAAGAATAGCTCTTTTTCTTATGAGAAGCAAATGACTGTGACGTGGACTGATGGATTTACAGGCCTACCCATTTCAATTTGGTGACTGTTTATTAAATAGTTTGATTGTATATTACTGCAGACTAATTTTTTTCTGTTTTTAAGTTTGTTAAAAGCTGCATCAATTGCTCGGTTATTAGCGACTACACAGGATGTAACCCACCATGTGTGGTTTTAATTAGTGAAAATTTTCAGACCCTAACGCTGAATCAAACCTGGGACCTTCACGTTGTAGGCTAGCGCACTACCACTATGCTATGGAGGCAGCCTGCAGAATAATTTATTTCTAACCATAACTGTTAGGGATCCGCAGCCCGGAGAAACAAAATGTTAACGCTTGTACGGGCGTTGAATAAGTACAACAAAGCAAAATCGAAATGAATAATTCTAACGTAATGAGTAAACGATTAATTGAGTTAACCAGAGGACCAGGCAAGTTTTTAAGTAGTTGCTTGCCACAACCAAAACGACTTAGAGAATAAACGAAATGATTAAATAGACAATTAAACGAAATGACGAAACGGATAGGACAGAATTGACAGGACATGAACATAGGAATGTACACAATTGATCAACTATTCATAACAAACAAAAGACGCACTTACCTTGGATTCAGAAATGGCACAAGACTTGTAGACACGCACGTGGTGTAGCACTAATAACATCGCAATAAACAAACGCAACAGTTCACAATACAAATAAGCAATTGAATACAATAATTCACACACATTAAAGAGTAACAAACGACTTGAGTTGATGACGAGCGAAACGAAATGCAAATACGAAACGAGATTGTAAAGCCGGCAGCGGGGGTAGCGTCATAACGCCATGCTTTACGCGACGATGGCAAGCACGCTTCCATCCATCATGAAAGCTGAAACAAGAGTGTACATAATGAAGCCGGATATGTGAGGAAGGAGTAGGGAGAAAAGATGACGTGATCAGTGAGGTCACACGGAAACAATCAAATTGAAAATATTAGGACAGCGGGAGAATACGATTTAATTAACCCGGGTAAGACTGGCGCTAACAATAACAGAGTTCCATTCACCTTCTGAAAGGATTTGTACTTTAACAATGAATTGCAGAAATAAGAGATACACGATTTCAAACACACATGCCCCTATCACTGCAGGCAATCAGAGAAATCCAGGTGGAAGCTTTTTGGGACCAGCTACAGAATGAAGTGCAGAAAGCATCAGATGAGATCATTCAAATTTTTATTTTTTGGTGATTTCAATGCATAAATTGGAAAAGAAACACAGTTTTGGAAGATTGTTGGAGACCATCCGGCACACAAGAGAACAAATAGGAACGATAAAAGATTAATTGAGTTGTGTAAAATATTTCATCTTAAACTGATGTCCATTAATTTCAAGAAATTCCCAAGGAAATAGAAAACATGCCAATCTCCTAGAGGAAAACTTGGTGAATTCAAAATAGATCATGTTGTAATCTCAGAACAAAACACAAAGGAAATTATAAATGCTCGAGTGCAGAAACGTGCAAATCTCACCTCAGACCACTTCTTGACCCGTATAAAATTTAATCCTCTCCCACTTAACAAAAAAAGATTGTCAAAGAAAAAAAATAGGTAGGATCAGTCCCAAAAAGCAGAAGTGTATAGAGTCAGAATTTCAAAGAATGCTACTATAAAGGAAAACAAATTTGGGAAGGAATCTGCAGCAGCGTGGTTGACATTTCCAATGAATTGGCACTGCGGTGGAAAACAAGTAGCACTGATGGTGAACTGAAGGCTGTGACAATGCAATCAACAATACAGCAACAGCCTTTAAAGCTCAGTACTCAGAAAAAACAGAAGAAAACTCACAACATACAAGGAAGATCAAAAACAGACAGCAAAAACACTTTGACGACCCAAGAGATATCAGATATCAGAAGAATTCTGAACCATTGAGTCAGACTTCCAGAAAACAACAGTAGAAACTTCTACAGAACGTTCCAAAAACACTTGACAGGCTGTCAACCTCTAAGCTTATGCTTTTGGAGAGAGAATGGTGAACTAGCTGTGAACAATAATGAAAACTGCAAGATTATAGCTGAATACTTTCAGAAGTTAAACAATACTCACCTTCTGAAAGTATCTGTACTTTAACAATGAAGTGCGGATATTAGAGATAGGTACACTATTTTCAATCAACATTCACACAAGCAACATACTCAACACTGTCTCAGGCTCAAAATTGTGAGAGAAATGGCCAAGAAGAGATTCAAGAGAAGAAAATAAAATTTATCTCCACTAAACTCAAGAGAACTTCGGGTGATAGTTACAGAACTGAAAAACAACAAACCTTCCGAAGAAGACTCAATTTGCAGAAATGTTGAAATTGTGGAGACGTAACCACACAAGACTTAGAAAAGAAAAGATCTGGAAGATGGAAAAGATCTGGGAAACTGAGAAGATTCCCTGTGGATTAAAAATGGCACTGATACATCCAGTGCAAAAAAGAATCTAGAATGGGTTTAAACAATTAGGCCTACCGCAGACTTTCCCTTTTACCCATGACATACAAAGTACTCTGGAAAGCACTTTTGACTAGACTAGAAGAACAAATTGGTCAGAAACTGGGTGAACATCAAGGCGGGTTCAAAAAAAGAAGAACGCAGAACAGGATATGGAACCTAAAACGAGTTCTGGAATGTTATATTTCAAGAGATACAGTGATCCTGTTTGTTGGTTTTAAGAAAGTTTATGATTTAATTGACCAAGAAATGCTACTGAATATTAAAGAAGAATTTGGAGTGGATATCAAAACAACGGCAATCATTGCAATAAAGCAAATAGCCCCACATCACCTAAAGACAAAATCATAAAAAATTGGGAAAGTTGATAGCTTCAAGTACCTCAGAGAGATAATACAAACAAAGACTAGCAAAGAGGAACTGAACAACAACAGATGAGAATAGATGATCAGTGCATTCTGAGGAACTCACCACTTGTACAAGAAAAAAGCACTCTCAAGACAAACCAAGATTAGATATTGTAAAACTGTGATAAAAACTGTGGGTCTGTAAGTGAGTGAGTGCCTTAGAATGACCGGGAAGGCTGGTCTAAGAGAAGTAGAAGAATTTGAGAGAAAGATCCTCTGCAAGGTAATGAGTCCAAAGACAGTAGATGGACAATATAGGTTATGAGGTCAAGAAGAACTGTACAAGAAAAATGAACTATTAAAAAAAAGAAGACTAAGTGTTAGATAAATGGTTTAAAGAAGCCAGAAAGGATTTTGAGAAAACTAGAATAAACCGAAAAACTTAATAAACCGAACCAAATTCAGACAAGTAGTACAATAATTTCGGACTTTAAGGGCTTCCATAAGCAAAAATTGAACATTGGTTGGACAGAAAAAAAGAAAACTGTCTACAGTGAGCAAATGCTGAGAATGTGGGCTGCAGAAAGAGGTTCCAGCAACATCTAAAGTCACGTGGTCTGAAATTGGTCCTATATGAGCAAGAATACGCATTTTTTATGATCTGTGTGATTAACCATTTAAAAATGAAAAATAAAATGCCTAACTAACATCATAGAACGTATTTTTTTTTTTTACATTATTTAGTTAGTAAAATTAATTTTTATTGCGTACCTGAAAGTTGTATTATTGTAAACACATGAAAATAATGTTAATATTCTAGAGTTAAAAACTTCCAATACTGTTTGCTATCCAAAAATAATCAATAATAATAGAACTGTTGAATTAATAAGTCAAACACAAAAATTTGTGTGAAGGAAATCTGCTTAGTTTATTTAACTCTTGCGTAAAACAGGATTTTTTATGACTTCTTGCAAATGAAATAACATTTTTTTATATTATGCGAAAGTCAAAGATGTTTTAATTTAGGCCTATCTAGTAAAATTTTCTTATTATGTTGACGATAATCAAGTACTTTGTCTAAAGTATATCATTTTTTTAATGTCTGACATTAAATGAGTTTTTAAATATAATAGGAGGATATGCAACATTCCTATTTACTTCACATCGTTGAGGAGTAACTTTAGATTTTAGATAGATACTGAAAGCTTTATAATAGGAATTTTCTCAGCTAGAATTTGATAAAGTTTAAAATTAAAAAGTTTTTATTTAACAAGACCTTTTGCAGTAGTTAAATCAAATGCACAGTCCTCTTGTGAGCATGTAAATTGTTGAATTAATTGTATTCGGCTGCTGCATTTCTCTTTTAATGAATCATCTACTAAGAGGCTTCTTGTACGAATTGATACTCCTGGACCACAAGATACACTGCAAGGACTCCATTCACTCCACTCTGCAGCTGGGCATAGTGGATCAGGCTGCAATATAGAGATGAATACAACAGTAAAGATTCAATTTTTAAAAATACAGAAATAGATTACAAATCCTCTTATTTTTGTAACTCATCAACTGTGTTTTAAACCAAAGTACCAGATAGAACTACAAGGCGTAGCTGGTAATAATAAGATGCATTTCTGAAGTTGAAATGAAGACGGTAGTTCACTAAAGAAGAAACTAGAATTAGTTCAAAAAATTCTCAGTAAAAATCAGTTAATTTTAATATTACATAAAATTTTTATTTATTCACTTACAGTGATAAAAATCTTCATATCTATTTTCATACTGACAAGTAAACCAGAGCTTGCTCTACATAGTGCGTAGATACCTTAATAACTGTCATTATCCACTAAAATCAAGATAAGAAGAAACAATGTTTGTTCTTTAAATTTTATTTAAAGAATTATATTATCAAAACTACAGGGCCTAGTAAAAACCCTTTTAGGAAAGAAACGCACATTTTATTCTCAACTCAATTTATTTATTTAGAAAATTCAGTAAGTAAACTAATAAAACAACTTACAGTTTCATTCTTGGTACAAGGAGGTACCATACATTTTTCTTTTTCTACAGTATTGATGTGTTGACAGTGTTTATGTCCAAGACGATCGACAAATTTGCGAGTTCGCATTTTTATGCCCATTCCACAACTAACAGAACAACTGGACCAAGGACTCCAGGACTGTACTTTACAATATTTTTCTGTATCTTGTAGAGAAATTTCTTCTTCGTCACCTCTGCAAATAGAATTTGTAAATAGTATTAAAGACAGAAATTATTGTATGTAGGTACCTATATGAAAAAAATGGGGCTGTGCCACACACAACAGTAAAGTTGTACAGTATACAATCTTATCAAGATGCTGGAAGGCCTTTAAAGTAATGAACAAGCAAGTTAATACAATGACAGAGAAAATAAAACAGAATAGCAATCTATAATAATTGTAGCAAAAATAATAAAAGTGTATTCAGCTTAAATGAAAAAGTGGAGGAGTACCGGAATCAATAGAGGCAACATTTGGAACGGATGCCAGAGGAGAGAATACCTCTAAAAGTGATGGAATATGTTCCAGTTGGAAGAAGGGAGGTGGGAAGACCTCGAAGAAGATGGCCGTAATCAAGATGTACAGGCTGGAGTGTCTCGTGTTTGTGTAGACCTACAGGATGGTTTGTGAGTTCAGAACAGGCTTATGCCTAATCCTTGATAGTAAGAAGAAGAAGATAATAAAAGTTAAAGAATAAAATTGGTTACCCGACACCTAAGAGAAGAGTTCTATAGTAGGTGGGCTATTATTGTTTCTTTATTATATATTTTTATTTTATCTTTTGAACCAAAGTAAACTCCAACTCACGAGTAATAACACTGAGGTTGAATAAAATGTTTGCTCTTTCATGTATTTACTTTTGTTATCCATTATAAAGATTCATCTAGCATTGCATTCTTTTAGATACTATTTATTGTGGACAACTCTAAGGTAATTGTTTATTTATTTTCCATTCTCAGTCTTGCTAGAAATTCTAAGAACCGCTTGGGTGGTACAATAAACAGCTAGCTCCTTTGTCAGCTAGTTCCAGCAGTAACTCGGTTGTGAATGAAAGCAGAGCTGTTATAAAGCGTTAGTTTGTTAACTAGTTAATATATTATAACAAGTGTGTTTAAAAAAGCAGTTCTTTGTACGAGAAACATTGTATAAAACTGATTTTAGGAAAGAATTGATTAAGTATTGTACACAATCATATTTTCCTTTAGTTAAGTTAGTTTTAAATTTTAAATAACATTTTATAGCTAATCATTTTAGGCTAAGTAATTAAATTTATCAGTATTATAAGAGTAATAATTTATTGTAATTTATAATTTGGTTAAAAAATAGTTGTTATAAGTTAAGAAGTTTATAATTTTTTTATAACCAGATCCAGAAAGAACCTGGATTAAATATTACAATTTGTTTTTCATTTAGTTATTTATTAGCTGTTTGCAGCTTATGTATGGAGATAAAGGTTCTGTGGTTCAAATCTTAGTAAAGTAGTTACTTTTATATGGATTTAAATAATAGACAGCAGCTACCAGTGTTACTTTGATGGTTGGGGTTCGGTTAACCATACTTTCTCAGGAATGGTTGATTACCTAATTATTTTTATTTTTGACAGGGAAATCAAATTATGTATTGCAAATAATTATGTATTTCCGTACTGTTTTGTATATTTAAAGATGTAAATTTTCCAACATAAAATATAACAGACATAAAGTAAACTAACAGGAATCAGATGCTTGTTATTTATGATTGAGGTTGACTTGTAAAGGTACAGAACTGTAAGAGTTAGAGTTGCACAGGTTGCGATTTAATTGATTGCCCAATGAGCAACAATAAACTTTTGTGGTAAAAGACGCTTTCTTTTTAATCCCTAATGTGTGTACATTGCCATCTGCTTAATTTAAGAATAATAGGCAACCCCATGACCAAAAAAGATGTGGATGATATGTATTACGTGTAAATGAGGTGTAATCTTGTACAGACTCAGGCCGACCATTCCTAAGAGAGTATAGTTAATTGAACCCCAACCATCAAAGAACACTGGTAACCACTCTCTAGTGCTCAAATCCGTATAAAAGTAACTACTTTGATTAGGTTTTGAACCATGGAAACTTTGTCTCGGAAAATCAGCTGTTAAACAGCCGACAAGCGGCGATGACTTTATCACTAGACCAACCCTATATACGCTAGTCACAATTCAGAAAGGTATCAAAGAGAACAGGATTATATGCTGAACACGTTTGAGAGCAGGATGTTTACCGACTAACTTAATCGAACTGAATTGATGGTTTTGTTCGGCATTTTATATTTGATTGGTGTAAGGAAAAGTAATCATGCAAATATTCAAGAGGTTTGGGCGAGTGACAGGCATACCAATTGTGAGGGCTGCAATGAGTACAAATAGTTCATATTTTTGCTCTTCCGTGTGGGGTTTGATGTTATAACTACAAAAATTGCCCATTGCCAGGTAGATAAGCTTGCAGCAATCAGGTTTATTTTATGCACATTTTTAAGAAACTGCTTTAACAGCTATTTATCACAAGTGAACAAGTCACTATAGATGAAATGTTGCGCCCTTATAGACGGAGATGCGGATTTGTGCAGTATATGTCATCTAAACCAGCTAAATACGGCATCAAAATGCTTGCTTCATGTGATACCAAGGCATTTTATTGCGGTACTTTAGAGGTTTACTGCGGGAGACAACCACCTGACCCCTATGAAGCTTCTAATAATCGAGAAGACATTGTGAAATGACTGGTTGTCCCTATTGAAAAATCAAATAAAAATTTGATAACTGGTATACCAGCTTACCTTTTGTAAAAGATATGCTTGAAAGGGGACTGACCATGATTTAGGCCAAGAATTAGGTACTTTGAAGAAAAACAATGTAGTAATATCACCAACATTTCTACCAAATAAACACCCGAGAAGTGGCCAGTTCTGAGTTTGGTACTTTACAGCGATGATAAAGTATTAATTTCACAGTTCCAAAGGTCAACAAAGCTGTCGCCCTTTTGTTATCAATGAATGATACAAAAACTATTGATTTAGTAACCAGAAAACCAGATATTATCATTGACTACAACGTAACCAATGGTGGGATGGACACATGTGATAAGATGTGCGCAGCTTGAGTTGTCTTGTGTTAACAGACGTTGGCCTCCAGCAATTTTTTTGTGCTAATGAATCTAATCAGCATAAATGCTAGGGTTATTTTCCTTCAATAATCCTGAAAATACTTCAAGAAGAAGGATTTTCCAGAAAAATCTTGCCATGAATCTAATGAAAACACATCTAGCAGCTAGAGCACTTATAAAGACTCTGCCTAAGGATATTTATTTATACTGAGGCTGAGTCTTTATAAGACTGATCTGTTTATTTTCATGCATATGATTTTAAATTCCTAGAATTTTTTCCAATTCTTGCAGTCCTAATATTCTTTAAGTAACAGACGTTCTGCCACATATTATGTTTTTCTGTTGTTTTGTTGTCAGAGAGTCTACTTGGTGTATAATAAACATAACGTCGGTTACATAGATTTGCATTTGATTACCTTCTCTACCTCTGGTTACTGCAACATGACCTACACTACACATTTCCCTTCAGTTCTTGTTTTGTATCAACTTCTTGCTTCTTGTTTTGTATCAACTTCTTTTAGTGACTGCAGTAGAGATGTAATTTATTTATAAAACCATGTAGTAAATATTTTCAAGACCTTAGTTGAAAATTTAATTTGGATCGTTTAATGTTGTCTAATATTCTATCCCGATGCCTTAGAGGCAATCTTTTGTTTTTAATACAGATTTTCAAGGTTTTAAGTATTTGCAAACAATCATTCAGTCTGTGAAGAAAACCCATCAGCTTCTTATTCCAAATGTAAAAATTTTTATTAATAGAAAAATTTGGTATTAAAAAGAACGTACGGACAAGTAGCAGCTTCAGCAACACACATTTCCTTTGAGACAAGTTGTCTACCACAACCTACTCTCTGTGCAGCTTGTTTATCAATGTAACTTCTTTGTCTCATCCTCAATCCTTTGCCACAGGAAACACTGCATGAACTCCATTCAGAATATTCAGTTACAGCACATTCCCCTACAACATTTCAGTACAAACAATACATGTAATACAAATGAACTCTAACTCCTTTGAGAATATTCAATAAAAGTAGAATTAGCAGTACCATAAATAAGTACCTTCAGAAGTAGTTTTTCACTTACCAAGAACATCATATAATTTCACTGATATACTCTGAAATACTGTTCCTTTTTTTTATTTTTAATAGCATTGATGGAGTATCCATTTTTAAAGTTTTAAAATAATTTGTTCTGCTCTTGAATAGTTTCAGATTTTAGAATAATTTTAGTCAACTATTTCAGTGCTCAGGATTTTGATACAGATAAATTTTTGTTTTTAAAAGTAGTGTCAGTAGAGCTACAATGCCAAAAATTTGAAATAACTAATTCTTAGACAGTAAACATCAATAATTCTTTAAAAATAGCCTAAAAATAACTAATACAAATTGTAAATTACAAGAAAGAAAATAAAAATAGGTATTGAGATGCCTGTTCAACTTTATTTTAATTAATTCAACCCATAACAAGTCATATTATTTATTTTCTTTGGTTTAAGTCGCATAAATATCTTTTAGTAAACAATTACTTCAGTTTATGAAGTATGGGTTTTAAACATGTTCTTATATCCAGATCATAGTTGGGAATCAAACCTGGAACAGTCCACTTTGTAATCCAATATGCTGACCACTATGCATGAAAGTGATAAAGTTATGGTCTTTTATACTGTAAATTTATTGAGTTTGTCACCATTTTTTAAAAAAATAAACTAAGTAGGTTGGCAAACAAATCCAATAGTATTTTTCCTATCATGTAAAGAGATGTAGGTGAACCCAATGAAGGGTAAAAGCAACTGTCCCTAGATGCTCAAAAGTGCAAACATAAAACCTAGGAACTTGTATAAATTGACTAATGAGAATGGCTTTCTATAAACTGGAAGGTCCTAGATTCAACTCCAGGCTAGGGTCTGAAAATTTAACTAGTCAAGACCCACTATTCCATAACCCCATGCTTATAGTAGTAGTTGCTAATCAAGGTTAGTAGAAAATAGAATAGAACAGAATAAAAAAGGTGCTCGGTGGCGCAGGCGTAACGGCTCTCAACGCCAGCTGACAACGTTATGCAAGAAACCTGTCAACCTTCTTTCGCTACTAACCTTGGTTGCTAATGACTTAACATAGCTGTTGAGACTAAAAATAAAAAAATAGCCTTTTCAATATTTTGAGATGTTTCTTTTTTTGGTAAAAATTACATACCATGTAATTACACCTTACACTGCTACCCTTCCCTTTTCTATGATACTTAACATCAGCCCATTCATAGTTCAGATCCTCAGTGCAACCTTACGAACAGATGTAAGACGTTTAAAAACAAACCAGTTCCAAATATGTTCAGTTGATAAAATATGCAAGCAATTTTAATAATAATCTTTTAAATTCTTCTATTATCCAATACATGACAAAATTTATTACGTTCTTACTAAATGACTTAAGTTACTGATAATGTAACATCGCTGTAACTTTGATAAGGTAAGTCAGTATTAAAGTCATTGTGGGAAATCTGTCACTTGTCACAAATAACTTACAATAGTTGGATTTATTTAGGCATTCATTACATTGTAGGGTCTATTCTTTCAGTTAAAGAGTTCAGAGAAATACATTGAAAAACTAGAAGTAGTACTGTATTGGAACAATACAAATTTCTTAGTCCAGGTCATTACTGTAATCATGAATATTATTGTGAATCTGCTAGAATTTATTTTTATTTTTATCCCTAGGGTTTCTTATTATTTGTATGGTTTTCACCAAGTCTTTCATAATAATTATTAATTCTTGGTATAATGAAGTTTGAAAACAAAAACAGGAAATACTGATTAAATAAATCTTGAAGTAGAAACAATATAACTTACTTCTATCTGTATCCTCATCATTGTCAACTACTGACACTTCTTGCAACAGTTCATCTTCTGTTTTAGCATCACAAGACTTTGGTATAACTTTGCTTCGAGTAAGGTATAAACGAGCTAGTGGTTTCATTGGTCGACCAGTTGGATCATAAAATGGTGCCCTTGGATCTTCTGGGTAAAAACTAGTTATTTTCCGTATTGGTTCACGAGGAATAGTTGGTGAATTAGCAGACTAAAACAGAATTAAATGTCATGAATCATAATTTTCACATGAAAAGTACAAGACTGAATTGAATTTAAATAAGCCTACTTTTTACATGAAAACACCAACTACACAACTTGTGTAGCCAAGCAGTCATTAAACAAAACTAGAATATATTCTACTTTCATCCTGTTTTCATTTTGATTGCTTCTACCGATAGAATAAATTGTTTTTGAGATATCCTATTTTGCCATACAAGGTAAATTAGATCTTCATCAAATAACAACCACAGTGAAGTAAATACCGTATTGGAGTAGAGCAGACGTCAAATAAGCTTGCAGGCTGAAGTGTACAAAAGGTTTATTTTGGTAATGGCACGCTCAGTTGCCTCAGCGAGTGGTGGGGGTCAGCGCTGTCCTAGCTGTCATCAGAGTCACATCGTTCTCGCAACGTTATATCATTTAACCTGAAAACATTAGTATGTAATGTGTTGTATTTGGTAGGAGTTAATTGTTGTATACAATGTTTACAATTGAATATTTTTAACGTCGCTAATAGATGATAATTTATATAGTTTAGAACATCTGTTTAATAGGCAGTTCGGTACTACGACATGAAATCTACTGACTGAATCCGAACTGTTCGCGCAGCCACACCGGCAAGCTTATTTGGCATCCACTCTACAACATTAAATCTACTCACCATATAAGAAATACCATTATCTGTCCCTGCATCATATGGATAAAGGTCCACAACTTTATTCTCAAGCCAAGTACAGTCAGACTGACAAAGGTCAAGTCCAGACACACCAACAATCCAGTCTGGAGTAGGGCCTATTCAAAACAAAAATGTATTAAAATAATAGTATGTAGTTGTTAACTAAAGATTACAAAAAAAAGTGTACATAATCAGTCAGTTCATGTAATAATAAATTATTTATACCACAAAGTTAGCAAGACCTAAATACCACAAAGCATTTTATGCAACTAGTGCAAACCTACAGTTTTTAAATTACTGATTACACTGATTATTTAGGTGTTTGTCAGATTAATTTTGTTGAAAAATGTTTATTTATAGGCTAAATGTACTGTAGTTTTATCAATACATCATTATATCTTCAGTTGTTTGATAATTTATTATAAAATTGTGAAGTATACCTACACATGACAGTTTTAAATTTATGTTATAAGTATAATACAAAAGTAAACTATAACATCTTGTCTGACTCAGATATTATACTTTTCCAATTATTTATTAATTGAGAACAATAGGTATCTCTATGTTATAACTAAATACCTGTTGATAATATTTGGCAGACATTCTAAGATAATAATGAATGAAGAATGTGGCCAGTAAAAAACTGCAAATAAAAGTTGTCCTTATTAACAATTCATCAATACATCAATTTATTACGTAATATTTTCTGAAATTATATTTGTACAGTAATTTGGAAAGGGCATAGTGATGTGGGACCAAGACAGTGCCTGTTCTTCAACTCCTTTTGTAAGAAGAAAGACCTACTTTGAAAATACAGAACATAAAAATGTTTTTATAGGTTATTATTCAATGTTAATGATAAATATAAGGGTCCAGGAAAACACAGTTAAAACAAACATTTTAAATAAGTAAAAGTACAATCATTTCAATGGTTTTAAATATTATCTAAATATAAAAAGTAGAACAGCACACCATCTGAAAAAAATTACTTACCAGAGTTTGTGATCTCACCCAATTTACCTCCTGGTCATAGCATTCTAAATCTAATAGCAATATGTCAATTTCTCTTACTAAATACTTTAAATATTGTCATCAATTGTTTTGAACATCTACAATGCAGTGTTGTAAGTAAATGTTTGTACAAAATAATTCACCAACATATAAAATTGATTAACATGAGAATGGGTAACCATATTTATTTTACTTTTAGATTAGATTACTACATACTAGAAAATCTTTATTCTTCACAAGAGAAGCTTTAATTGTTTCAACCATCATAAAATCGTAAAAGAACATGTAAATAAATGTTTTCCAAGAGAATTGATATTCAAGGTTGAAAATAGTTAAAGTTAAAAAGTATTATTGAAAAGTTTTGAAAAAAATAACATAAAATACCTAACATAGAGGTCACAGAGACCAAGTGTTTTGATCTATCTACTTTGAACGAAGACGTAGTGTTGGAATTTACATTAGGGTACCACAGACCCCCAGCTTTAATTAATGTTTTCAAATGGCGACTCTGAAAAAAATAATAAAGATTGCATATAGTGTAGCCCATTTACAGTATTATTATTATTATTAATAAAATTTATACAGAATGGAATTATAGGAGAGACATCGCAGATAAGGAAATGGAGAGCGTGCAGAAATATTTAATTTATATGTTAGAATCAGTGTGTGGTAGGTGTGGGGTGCACAACAGATATTTATCAGAAAGGCATGTAAATTTGATTTGCATTTGGAGAATTCATACAGCTTAAAAATATCACCATTTCATGCATATCCACGCGACGAGAATGAATGAATATCATTTAATTCTCAGTTTACTTTTAGAGAATTCACATAAACCCTAGCAATCCATGAACAGTAAAGAAGATTGCATGCAGCTGAGTATTGTCACCAGGCCATACAGGCGTGCTGTCACTTAGAAGAACGCCTTCAGGCATTGAACGCAGTGCTAGCGTTGACCCTCGCCCATACCCCATAGTGGTAGGGATGCAAGAATCCAATTACCCAGGGTGTGCTTTGGACTGACAGAACAGCCGGGCTAAGGTATTTTGTTTACCGTGAATTTGTGCATACATCGAAGTTGCTTTTGTACTTTTGTTCTTTTGTGACTGTTTACCTAATTGTACTATCACTAATTTATTATATACAGCCTGGAAATAGTACTTTTTTGAGCCAAATATCAGTTTTATTCAAATTAGTTATTATTTTAAAAGAATAATTTTCTTTTCAACGAGTGTATTATGTATACTGTGCAAGACCTTCTACAAAAACGAGTCTCTCTTGGTTCTTTAAAAGAGAAGTTATAGTGAAAAAGGGAAGGCCTACTCCACCACTTCCAAATTTGACAACCCAACACAAATCAAAAAAAGAAAAATATGTTAGACATATTTCAATTTTACAGTATGAAAATGTGGACTGGTTAACAGGTTGTGAAACATCAAATAGATTATTTTGTTGGCCATGTTTATTATTTTCTAACAAAAAAATTTTGATTAAACATGGCTTTGTTGATTTAAATCATTTAAACAAACACAACGAACAAGTTAAAAAAAAAGAACTGTACTAATACGAATCATTGATGCAATTTGCCTGAAAGCTAATCAAGAGCTTCTTTTAAGAGGGCATGTTGAATCAGAATTCCCTGAAAAAAGGAAATATTACATCCAAACTTTCAGGAACTTTTAACCAATAGCTTTACCTTTTGGAGTGTCAATCACATTTTCCCCTTGTTTGGGGAAAAAGCGAAAACCTTTGTCTTCGAAAATCAGCAGTTGAACAATTGACTTGCTGTGATGACCAACTGGTCAGTTAGAATAAATAATTCATTAATTTAATATTTTTGTACTATATTTAAGTCAGCTGAAAACAAGTATCGTCCTTTTTGAAACACCCAGTGTACGATGAAAGGACATGTGGTTTTCTATGACAGCTCCCAATACAGTAAGGGTTAACTCTTATGCTAGGTATTTAAAATTTTAATTTATTCCTACATTATTTACTCACGTTCGCTAAAAGTTCTTGCTCTAATGAGCTGACAGAACCCCATTCTGCAAGTTGTTTTAGACCATCAGTTGCAATAAGTCCTTCGCCCCAGAATGAAAAGTTATCATGATGTGTTCCACCTATTATGTCACTGAAATGAGTAAGTGGCAACATAAATGGGAAGTCTTTAGGATGTGTAACATTTGTCCAAAGTCCTTCAAAAATCATCTGAAAGATTAAAAACAAAATGAAATCAATGCCACAGGATGAAAGTGCCATACTTATAATTACCATAATTGTCAATACTATTCTGCAGTCAAGTTATCATGGAGGGAGCTTGAAAGGCTTCACCCCTGAACGGAAAATCCAAATTTCGTTCGAAACTAATATGCCGCACGTCCTGGGTTAGATTTCCGGTTAGGTCTGTTTTTCATTGATCTTTTTTATCTGTTGCCCTTCACTAAAAACGCTATTTATTTATAATTTATAGCCTTATTATAGACTATGCATAACAGTCAGATGTAAAACAAAACAAAAAATAAATAAACTCAGTCCCACCGAACCAAAATCCTGGCTACATCCCTGATTTAGAACTGTATTTTTAATCAGTAGAAATAGGTAGGCCTAGTATTAAACGATTGATAAATCCTTTTTATATTCTTCTAGATTCATCCAAATTTTCCAACTGAATATAAATTATTACCAAAGTTACATAATTTCACCTACTTTCAATTAATGAAGTTAAAATCTGACCACCTCAGTAGGTCAGTCATTAGCAGAGTACAAGTACAGGTAGAGTACAAGTACTTCACAGTAACTAACGCTCTCAAGTTTGATTCTCATCTAGGTTCATATTATTACACATATTTTTTAAAAATTCTAATACGTGTTGTTGCCATTATGTTCAATTAAGAACAATAATCAACCTCATGACCCTATGAGACAAGGATGATTTATGTAAAAAGTATAAATATAAGAAGTAGTTTTGAACAGGCTCAGGCTGACCATTCCTCACAGAATATGGTAATTGAACCCCAACTTCCAAAATGCACCGGTAACCACTGTCCTAGTATTCAAATCTATGTAATAGTAGAAATCTTTACTAGAATTTAAACCAAGGAACATTTGTCTCCGAAAATCAGCTGATAAACAGTTGACTCGGGGTCAGGACTTTACCACTTGACCAACCCGGTGGTTATTACTAGACAATAGAACTATAGTAGAAATACATTATTTAGTAGTTAATTATTAATTTTTATATAATTAATTATAAATTGTAATAAATTAATTTATAATTTAGTAGTCAATTATTAAGTAGATGTTAAGAAATAGATATTGGTTAGATTTATGCATTAATAATGCTTTTTACGGTTGATGAGCTCTGCTGATCTATGTGTTTAGACCAATCAGGACGTTTGGCAGCGTTATCAGATTGTACGAATGTATCAGCTTGACAAACATTATACATGCATGCGTATAAGAGCCCCGGTAGTTCACTTTTGTCTCATATCTCGTAATAAACACATCAATTACAGAGCGCATTAACATGTAATTCTTTATAATATAATCAGCTGGGTGTATGAAAAGAAGATTTAAAATAAAATAGAGTTATGATTTAATAATAAATAGCTCAACCTGGTACTTGGCTTCATCACATGCACAGCATTTCTTTGATTCAGCTGGTGTTTCTTCCACGTATTCACACAAAGTTTTTGTGAGAGCTTCGTCATCAGCATACCATAATCGTTCATTGACCATTACCATGGCTCTGTTGGGAATGACAAACAAGCATTAGCAATGAATCTGGAAGAGTTATTCAAAAAGCCTCAACACTATATTGATTGCTATATCGGATGGAATTTATCAATCAGTTTAATTTCAAGACTGATCATTTAAGAAAATACTCAAACACAAAGAAGATTAAGTAAAAATTAAAAGTGTAATTTTGCACTCATTACTGAAGTTATTTGGAGTTAATTTATTTTAAAAATACAATAATTTAAGAAAGACACAACAGACAAATATTAATTTTCAGTAACATGTATTTAACAACTTAAATTTATTTCATTAGACATTATCGCAACCCATCTAAGAAAACAAAATTTACAAATTTATTAGAAAATCACTTAGGTTATTTAAAAATTTAACAATTCAGTTATACAGCCAAATTTCCTTGATCTGAATTTTTTATTGATTTACAGAATTTTCTTCTTCTTTTCCTTCTTTGACTATAGGTAGGGAAACATACCTGTTTTTGGTCCACACTGTTTAGAAATCATAAAATCATTGTTCAAAGTTTCTTGTGAACTACATTTTTTTTACTGCAGGCAAGGTACCACACAACGCCATACAACCTCCAACCTCCAACCAGAGACACTTCTTTTAGGGTAACCATATCTTAGTCAAAAGGATCTAGTTTTAAGCTGCCAGATACTCAGCCTTACCATTCAGTTTCCAGGAAGGATTTTTCATATGTCATGTAAACACTACTTGGATTTTCTTTCAGTAGACACTAATTCGGCATCAATGCTTCTTCAAGGTTACCAGACATCAATTTTACCTTCACAACCATTAATAAATTTATGTTTGTTACTTCCTGAGAAATTCCAGATGATGTAGAAATATCCAGATTGTAAGGAAATGTAGTTTACCTACAAACCCGGGACATGATCCACTGATTATTATATTTTTGTCTTATGGTTTCACGTGCTAACCACGCACAGAGTGTGTGTTGGCTGTTGATTGTACTGTGCAGACCATGCACCCGGTGCATTATGGAATGCTTCTACTTTTACCAAAGAAAAAACTTAGCACAGAGGTTATACTTTGTTTCAGCTGTTAAACAATGAAAATGTTAATGCCCAAGGACAGTGAAGGGTGACAGATAAAGAAATGAATGCCAAAAAAATGCCAGGCAGACTAAGAATCACTCTTGGGATATCAAGTGTAATTGCACTCATTAATGAAGTTATTTAGAGATCATTTATTTGTATTAATTTAAAGAGGTATGTAACGTTTTAGAATGTTAGCTTTAAAAACAAAAAGTTTTATTAATTGAAATTAAGTCATTCTCAACCAGCATGGACACAATCAATATTCATGTAAACACCAAAAGCATCATCATTACCATGGCTTCAGACTTGTGTTCCACACATTGTGAAAAGGAGATTCATCTCCTTTTCACAATGGTAGGAGATAATTTATTTTATACTATGAAGCATGAAGAAAAGTTTGTTGAAGGTAGGTAATACAATAAAAAAGAAGTTGAAAAAAGGTTTAGTCAAGTTATTATTGTATTACTGTAAACCTCTTAAGTAAAATATTGCTTGGATAAAGCATGGTTATTTCAGGACACAGTGTTTTTTTTATGAAATCTATAAAATTTGTTTCACCACTGTTAAATTAGTTAATAATGGAATTATTTTTTTTTAGTTTATTTATTTAAAGTCGCATCAACAGATTGGTCATAAGTGACTACAGTGGGTTATGGAACGTTGGGTTATGACTTGTTTTCAGACCCTGGATGGGAATCGAATCAGGGACCTCCGCATGGTAGGCCAGCACACTACCACTACGCTACGAAGTCAGCCGGAATTAAATTTTATGTGGTACAATTTAATTATTAATAAAAACATTTACCACACAGGCTTTCAAGCTGAGTCAGTCAGGTATAAAAAAGTAGCACTCGATTGTTACTGGTAGATCAAGAGCATGATGACCAACAACAGCTTAACCTGAACAAACACCATTGTGTATTCATATTCACTAACATGCCCGTAACTAAAAATCAATTGTCATAAATTTGTGGTTGTTCGTAAAAACAGTCCCAATTTAAAAAACATGTAAAAATTAAATGAGCTTTATTTCATTCTATAAAAAAAGAAAATACAGTTTACGCAACATTTCAAACCAAAGTTATAATACAAATAATATAGATTTTTAATCACCTTAGAGAAATACAATTGGCTCCTTTTTGTTTTGCTGGCGCTGTCCATATTACATTAATGGATTTTTTCTCACTGTTATCCAGTTCAGTTACAGTGTTTATACAGGTTTCACTATAAGCAGTATCTGAATTTTGAATTAGCATGAAATTCCCAACACTTTGAGGATCCACATCATTATTATTCTCCACAGTGGAACTTATGTTTGGTACAGCAGTGATTAAGAATTTTTTGAATGGCCGATTCCCAGAAATAGAAACTGAAAATTAAGTTAGATAAATGTATTTTAAAAGCTCGTTCAAAATTTTTTTGTGGTTAGGCTTAACAATAGGATATAACAATATATCTAAGCTATCTGGCAACTCCAACCAGTCAACTGACAGAAAGTTGCTTTGAATGGGTTTTTAGACAGGCATACAACTTAGTATACAAGCAACTGATTACCACACATACAAAAAGATCATTGATAGGACCTATTAGTGCAGTTGTTTTAAAATTGATTGCACTCGGCATTTAAATTCTTCACACAGATTGGATTGATTAATATTACTTAAAAATACCCTCATTTACACTTTTATTTTCTTGTACAAAAAAAAAGTTTTGGGCCACTAAGTTGGTAAAATTGATTGAAAACTCTAAATGAGTGCTATTTTGAACTACAATAAACTATACATTGCTTGTTTATTATAAAAACTATGGGCACAATCGTAAACATCTTAATTGTCAGGAAAACACTTTCTCTCTTTATTTCAAACATTGTTTTATTAAAGTGATACTAAAGAATCTTTACCTAGCATGGGCAGGTGGAGTGTTAAATTACTGCACTCGATCTGTTGGTTCCAGGGCTACAAAAAAAATAGTTCTGTTTCTTATCACAAAGTCAGCCAATTATATGACTGAACTATTTAAGGGGAGCAGACCATTTTCATTATTCCTATACCTGCAATACTAACTTAGGTAGATTTTTTGTAGAAACCGTTAAAGCTACAAAGCTGAGCTTTGGCACACCTTTCTACAGTACCGTTTTACAAATTTTTACCAGAGCTTTTTCATTTATCTTCATCCAATTTAAAAATGTATTTTATTCTCAAAAAATGTTCAAATGTGCCCACATTTTTTTATGAAAAACACACTCAAAAAATAAAAACTCCAAAATTTTTAAAATACCTCTGGAGTAAATACACACCTTAGTATTAAAATGTAGTGTGTGAAATTTCACACTCCTAGGTGGGATGGTTCCTAAAATAAGTGTACCTAAAGTCAAAAAATACAATACGCGGAAAATGCGGATATAGAAAAAGCATAATACTATAACAGAAACACCTATTGCCAATTGGAATTAACTTCCAAACAAAAACACACCAATATTTCCTCTACGGCTGATTCCTACGCGTTCTAGAAATTATCGTTTTTATGTAAACGCGATCTCCGTAATGTTAGAGCAGTAACATGATTATATTAATCTCAATTTACAAGAATGAAAAACGTGAAAAAATATCGAAATAAACACTACGTACCCCATCAATGTAAAAAAATAATTTTTCTCAACAGAAAAAGCAACAAAATATGTCGTGTTATATAAATATCAATTTAAATAAGGGAAAACGATCGATCAATATTTATGGTAAAATTGAAAAATCAATATTTTTTATTAAAATCAGTCTGCTCCCCTTAAGAACAGAAGAGGTAGAGGTGTAAAAGACACTAGTCTGAGTTATCTCCTCTGAAAGTAATGAATTTCACTATACAGCCAGAACCTGTGGTGAATGAAGTGAATGTGTAATTTGTATGGTGGAAAGTGGGTGATTTTCAGAGGGCCTAGCATGCTGATAAGCATACTTTTTTAACTCAGTGAGAAAGGCAATCGTAAACCATCTCACTCCTTGTTTTTACTTAGTAAAACCTCTAGAGGTTTAAACCAGCCTTTTGATGTTGTCCTTAACAATGCTAAAGAATCATTTTAACAATTCTGAAAATTGGCATTAGTATTGTACAAATGCCAATTTTCAGAAT
The DNA here is from genome assembly GCA_035578175.1 of Catonia carolina. NCBI lineage: Eukaryota > Metazoa > Arthropoda > Insecta > Hemiptera > Achilidae > Catonia > Catonia carolina. Next base: position 145,763,189 of record JAQMRL010000001.1, on the reverse strand, counting down.
TATTGCCTGAATTTGGGGAGGTACATAAGTAGTATTCATTGGTTTAGGATGGTTATCCGTTATGACCATAACAGGCAGTTGGAGTGTTATATTATTTACACTCACTCTGCTAGTTCTAGGGCTACAAAAAATAGTTCTCTCTCTTATCTCATGGCCAGCCAATTGTATGACTGAATTACTTAACAACAGAAGAGGTAGAGGTGTAAAAGAGTCTAGTCACAGTTATCTCCTCTGAGAGTAATGAATTTCACTATACAGCCAGAACCTGTGGTGAATGAAATGAATGTGTAATTTGCATGGTGGAAAGTGGGTGATTTTCAGAGGGCCTGGCATGCTGATAAGCATACTCTTTTAACTCAGTGAGAAAAGCTATGGTAAACCACTTCACTCCTTGTTTTTAATAATATTAGTAAAACTTCTAGAGGTTCAAACCAGCCTTTCGGCTGATGACCTACAACACATAAAAAATCAGCCAAAAACAATAATCAAATAATTTGAGTTAAAAGTAAAACTTGCTGATAAAAAATAAAAGTACAGAATCACCGCCTCCGTGTTGTACCAGTTAGCACGTTAGCCTTTTAGCCTAACCAAAAGTCGATGCGACTTTATGAAAACTAAAACATATATCAGGTAAACCCTCAAGTACCTGATAAAATGTACTTAACTGCAAACAAATCAGGTCACCAGTAGCAGAATAGTGAATGTCGGCTTAAGAAAATGATTCATGATAAAACAAATTATGTGTTTAATTTAATAATTTTGATCTTTAATTCATCAAGTAGAAATTGTAAGTTAGTACTGTGAGCATAAAATTGATCTATGATTGTACATAACCACAAAAATGATTGCTCCTAATGATTGGTTCCAGTTACTCTAATCTGATCTTTCAGTCAGTACATGCAGACTAAAAAGTAATGGTTAGGTTGTAGTGATTTTTCAAAAAGATGGGCTATAACATGCTACATGTCTGAGATAATTTTGGTGAACCAGGCCTTCAGTTACTTTATTAGAGTCATTGGAGTTTCTCTTTTAGCTGATTGAAATGCATGACTTGTTCAAATTTTAGTAGTCTACCACAAAGTAAAATATCCTGTGTAGGTACTGAATCCTTCAAAAAAATTATGATTTTTTTTAAAAGAATGTCATCTCAATTAAAATGTGGATTAAATGAGGCAATACCTACATTAATACTTACCACTATACATGTTTCCAGGCACATAGAGTTTTGGATCTAATCCAATAGATATCCTGAAACCTCCATCACCAGGTGTCTTTGGAGAAAAGTGTCTGTTCCCAGCTGGGATTCTGGGACAACTGCCAAATACTGTACTCAGTAAAGTTGTTAAAATCAGTAGATTTGCATGCATTTTACCTAAAATCAAATGAGTAGCTATAGCATAAGTCATAATAAGGACAAAACCAAAAGTGTACCTATCAGGTAACATTATCATTTAAGTTTTAGGCTTTTGTATAGGCCTAAAAGTTACTGAATTATGTAGTAGCTAAATTTATTATAATTAATAAATCTTTAATAATGTTTAGATACTAGTATACTGTACTAACCATATCATTTTTGACCGTCTATGCGTCTCAATGGTTTAGAAAGCTAGTTAATGCTGAACTTCAAAGTAGAAACTACTTTTAATTCCAACCCAGGCTCTGTAAATTTATAATTAGTTAAAATAGGTAGTCTATAACTATGCCCATAACGGGCAGGTGGAGTGTTAAATTAATTGCACTCGATCTGTTGGTTCCAGGGCTACAAAAAATAGTTCTGTTTCTTATCACATAGTCAGCCAATTATATGACTGAACTATTTAAGAACAGAAGAGGTAGAGATGTAAAAGACACTAGTCAGAGTTATCTCCTCTGAGAGTAATGAACTTCGCTATACAGCCACACCCTGTGGTGAATGAAGTGAAGGTGTCATTTGCAGGGTGGAAATTGGGTGCTTTTCGGAGGGCCTGGCATGCTGATAAGCATACTCTTTCAACTCAGTGAGGAAGGCAATGGTAAACCACTTCACTTCTCGTTTTTACTTAGTAAAACCTCTACAGGTTCAAACCAGCCTTTCGGCTCTTGACTTAAACAACAACAGTCTATAACTAGGAAGTTAGTTTTAACACTAATTAGTTAAAATTGTGTTATAGTTTAAAAATTAGTTACCGATAGTGCACAATCTAACCCCGCTAAAACGACTTCACAGATTCTGGAAAACCAGTCGTAAGCCTGGTTTCTGATCCTTTACCCTTTCTTTTGACTGTACACTATTAATAGTAGGTCTTAACGTTGTTTCAAAAGTGTCGATTAAAAGAGTGCTAGGTTAAATGTAGGCAAAAAGAAAAATTAAGTAGCGAACATATAGGTTAGTACACAGAGTACAATGAATTTCTTAAAATGTAGAAGCATAATAGTTAATGTATTTTAATGCCGCGATGTCTATAGTTTACGAAAACAAAACTTTTTATGTTACGAACGAGCGTGGCAACCACTTCACATCCATTTTTAAACTTGCCAGCCTGACGGAGCGATGTAGTACAAAGAAATGCTTGGCGCCAGTAGCGTCACATAAAAATTATACATTACACGTTTGAATTCCATTTTCCTTCATTAATATTCATAATATATTTTATTCTTGTTAAAATGTGGTTGAAAGAAAAATTTCAACCCATTTCAACTTACTACCCTAGGGCTACGTCGTACACTGAATATTTTGTTTCAAACCTTTCTTGTCAAGAATAGGCATTAGTTTTAATACAGTGATTTTAACTTATAAGAAATGTGTGTAATTCCTAAAGGGTACCTATAATTCTGTGTAATAAGATTTTTCAAATTTTGTACAGCGTGTAGTCTTACGCATTACATGGGCTGTTATAAGGAGCGGTAGTGAATAGGGGATTACTGTACTATGATAGCCATAAGTCAAGCTTTTACTTCCGTAAAAAAATTCTCCGTAAAACTATTAATCTTTATACAGGAACTAAAAAGTTAGGCTTAGCGGTTTTATTGGAGAAGTAATCTACAACGTTTGCAAACCACTTGAACTAAATTGTAAGTAGAACAAAAATGATTCACAGTTATTTTATGCTACTACTAATTTTTTCATTAGACTAATCAATATGTTGTGCACTATAGTATTAGATATGCAACTACTTACAAACCCTTCAAAACGGAATTAATTCTTAAATTAAAAAAATATTTTCACTTAGCATGTTAAATAATATAAATGCAGAATGAAAGACTGAAGTTGATTGATCTCAATAACACAATGTATCTAACATCTGAGTGTTTAAACTGACCTTTGAACTGGCATTAATTTTATTGTTATACATATTTTTTTATAATATGTACATAGTATCAAGAAACAGTTGACTTGCTATAAATCAATAAATAAAGTGATAAGTTAAAGGCCAGTGAGCCTGAACTAAATATTATGAATTGCATTTTAAATAAATGTAAACTAATGGTTTCATTCAGATTTAGTAAAACTGTGATTAAGTCTAGTTCAAAAACATCTTGGTTTGTTCAACTGAATTCTTCGTCAGACAAACCATTGCGTCATTTTCAGTCAGTAAACCTTTAGTGACGTAAACATCATCTCTCCTTTATGCATCGAATTAAAACAGAGCCTCATCAAAATCAATAATAAATTCTAAATCTATTTTCGGTGTATTTTCCATCCTAAGGATTTTAGTAAAAATGTTAACATTACCAATAATTTTAGCCAAAAAGTTAGGGAGTTACTCAAGCAGTAAATACAAAATATTACTGTGCTGTCAAGACATGAAAAATACATTCATTAGGTTTCTGCAATACAGAAAATGATATTTTATTTGCTTTTCATTACATACTTGTCAGGTATATCCTACAAAAATAAAAAACATGACAGGTATCCTATAAAAATATTGAAAATTGTTGTTGATTTTAAAATACATGTCATATATACTATAAGATTGTACATCTCATATGTAATAATTTGAAACTTGTATTGTGCCTGTAATAAAAGTAGGGAAGATTATTATTAAAATGTACCGTGTTTTAAAACACGAGAATTAGTGTTTCCTTTGAACAGGATTTAATTTAAAAAAAAAAAAATTCTTTAATTTAAAGTATGATTTTGTTGTTCGTGAGGTAGTGTGAGTGTTTAAACCGTATTCCAAGTAGATGTCTCCATTCTTCTACTTCATACAGCTGTAATAACCTGCAAATATCACTCCACCACTTACCTGTTTTAAAATAATCTATATTAAAGGTTGCCTCCACCAGGACGTCGTAGAACGGCCCAACGTCCAAGACCCTGAAATTTCCTATGAAGGAATTTTAAAAAAAGGAAAGTTTGGGGGAAGTTTTGATAGGAGAATCAAAACCATGTTTCCAGTTGATACTGTGAAATATCAGCTCAGATTTCTCTAGAGAGCCACTGTTCTCGCTTTGTGGTTTGCGAGAAAGTACGGCTGTTTTCAGATTACGGAATCCTTTCAGACAGTGAACATAAATTTTGTAACCAAAACATATTGCAACTTAATAAAAATCACCATACAAGGCCATTGGTGAATAAATCTTGGAGAAACAAGAAATTTCAGTAAATTCCCCAAGACATATACCTTTTTTGTGTTTATAAATAAGCAAACACGGTGCAGTGTTTAATATGGAGGTTCAAAAATAAATTTTGTAGGTACAGAATCTTTAAAACAGTACCCAGAAGCGTTATAACTGTACTGAATAGCGTTCATTCAAGTATCACCCATTATGAATACAATTCAATGTTGGAGTACATCCATCTGAAAAACTTATTTCTAAGACTAGACTAACAAAACAGGAAGATATTCTTTTAAAATAAAAAACAAGAGACGAATTTTAGTTCAATAACATGTTTAATTAAAATAGTATTTCTCTTTTTTTTAAAATTGAACAGAATTAAATTATTTTTGTAAATTATTTTAATATTTATATATTTTAAATGTTTTCAAAGTATTTAATTTAAAAATTTTTAACATTTTAAATTTGAACAGAATTTAAATTATTTTTGTTAATTATTTTAATATTTACATATTTCAAATGCATTTAAGGTATTTAATTTAAAGTTTTTAACATTTTATAATTAAAATTGTGTTTTTATTATTAGCCCATTATTATTATTTTTAATATTATTATTATTATTATTATTATTATTATTATTATTTAATCAAAAAAACTAAATGATTTCACTAATTCTACATGAAATTTTTTTTTTATTTACTATTATTTAACTATATTTTTGTTATATATTTTCCATTTAAAATGGTTCTAAAAAAAAGGTTATTTTTTTCTTTTCTTCATTTTTTTTTATTTAGTTGTACAAAAGAAAATTAAAAGAAAATTACCTTTTTTAGTGAGTATCCAATCACAGCACCATAGAAGAACGAACTTTACGCGTACACAATAGGAAAAACACTCAGACGATCTTCTTGCACACACACGGCTGACCGGGGCGCTAATTACAGGCGTACGGAGGGGGAAAACCAATCAAACTAGCCGTTATGAAAGACGTTGACAATCCGGCGTAAAACAAACGCGTTAATTGGCCGCAAAAAGTGCTGAAGTAACGGTAGGCCCCTCTACAAAAAGTACGTAGAGATGGAACTGAAAAATTGTTCCCAGGATCCAGAATTGCCAAGTAAGGGTTTTAAACAGTGAGAACTGAAAATAGGCCTTTAGGCTTTCTTATTTCCCACGAGAAAACGCGATGTAAAAACATGTGAAATATAATCAACTAGAATAAACTAATAAAACGTGATTTCTTTATGAAATAATAAAAATTATTGAAAAGAAATATGTTATGTAAAATTACAAACTTTTATTCATAATAAAATAATATTTTTCTTCCTTAACGAATAAAGAAAAAAAACACCATTTTAATTATTTTAGAAAGACAAAAATTTGATCAACTCCAAGGGTCTAGGGAGATTTCCAACAAAAGTCGAAAATTTGGAATAGTAAAGTCAAAAACTTTACATTCCCCCACTCCGGTATATGGAAAACCCAAAGATAGGCTGAAAGGGGGAAAACTAGAAAAAAAAAATTTACGGGAATTCGGGAACACTAATTGGATTGTGTAGAAACAAAGATTTCTATGCAATCATCTCCCTTGGAGGGGGTGCGAAAAAAAAACTGAAAGATAAACGAATCGTGTGGCAGTGTGTGTGCTGAGAAGTTGCCTGACATTAGTAAACTTTAAACTGCTGGAACCTGCAATGTCCATCGAGACAAACAGACCGCTATTGAAAGACGAATAGGTCAATTAATTATCCTTGAATCTTAAGTTAATAAGACAAAAAAAAGTAAGACAAAAATAATAAAGAGCAATTCCCATTTTTAGGGTTAAACGACTGAGAAAAAAAAAATTACTGTTAGCTAATTCAAAGGTCTGTTTATTGTAGATTGGCATTGCAGATTGTACATTGTAGTGTGCTGTATGTTTGCTTGAATTAATTAATTAATTAATAATTTCGGAATTTAAAACATCTAGCTTTCTGAGACGTAAAAGTATGATGAATGAAGGAAATTATGTTTTCCTTATTATTATTGCTTATTACTATTCTTATTAATATTTACTATTTCCCAATTACTATTTAAATCTCTTATGCCCATTTCTCTGAATTTAGATGATAAAGGTAGAAATTTAGTAGTTTCTTAAACTCAATCTAACCTACGCAATTCAATATGAGTTGGCTTGTTTACCTTTGCGGTTAGTATTTTAATTTTGATATATAAGTATAACTGTATGATGAAAATGATAATTAAGGCTGTGTATACTACAAATTTAGATACATGATCGGCAAGAATAATGTCTTTCCATGACTTAGGTAGGCTGCTCTCTTGGAAAATATAATCAGGGGTTTCATCATGAATGGAAATTTGAGGGAATGATAAGTTCCACTTGTGGTTCACAAGGTCAGGGAGTGACGAGATGGAAGGATGGAAATCTGTGTGAAAGGAAAACTTATAATGGTCGAAGGTTGACCAGGAAACGGGTAGCAAATGAGTTACCCCCGGCGACTTCGGAGTCCTGGAATCACACGGCACAACCCTGTTGATGATCGGTAACTCTCCTTCCATGACTTCACATTCGCAGGGCACTTGAATGTCCAAAGCACCGGCAACATTGACTGGAAGTTCGACTGTTGTTGTAGGACAAACTAGACGAGTATTGTGTTGTGCATTGGTGATGTAGTACCTTGATATTTGCACTTCCGTTATGTAAACTTCTGTCGTTCGCTTATGGCAGACGAAATGGCATTTATGCATTAATTGTTGTAGTGAACTGTCTGTTAACATTTGCTTGATGCAATCTGTATTAATGCTGGAATGCTGTTGGAACCTTGGAATGAAACATAAGCCATTATTGTTCAAGTCGCAAGAAGATGATGGTGATAGAGTTCGCACTCGTGGTCCACTCCTGATTACGTAAATATGTGGTGTTTCCAGTGAACAGATCTGGTTTTCCCATAGTAGTGGTATTGGAGCAACTTGAAACAGTGTATGATATACCGATGTGGTAATGATGGGTACTTGTAGTTTTAATAGAATTTTCGTTTTTGAAAAAACGCAAGTTGTTATTGGCTTTTCATAATAGAGGTGAGCTTCTTGTATAGGCAATACTAATTGTTGATTGCCTTTGTGAAGTTGTAAAGACAAATTTCGTAGATCAGCCTGTAGCATATCAGGTGTTACTAGTTCCCTAGGTAGCGTCTTCTGTTTGCAAGACATTTGCACTGAAGTCATGTGCGAATAATACGTGTTTAGGAACGATTGCCAATGTACACTATGCAAAATAGTCAGTAGATGATATAATTGTATTAGTTCGGTGTTTTCAGTGTCTTGAATCATTTTAGCGTATAGATTTAATTCTTCTTCCGTTTCTTGAAGGATGGATTGAACTCGGTGTGTTACCATGTCTATGTTTTGTGTAGATTTTACTAAATTTTGGTGGTCGGAGTGTACTGTTTGGGTGAGGTGGTTATAATGTTGCATTAGATATTTTTCGTTATGGAACGTTTCTTGTAGTTGATTTTGTGTCGCAGTTCCACAGCAAAAGTTTAAAAATTCGCCCACAAAGTCTAGGGCTCTGCGTGTGCGTGAAGGATTCAAATTTGAAATTGGCAGTCCTGTCGTGAGGAGAATATTGAAGGTTTCCTTTGATAGTGTAGTTATACGTTGGAAAAGTTGACATGCTGGAGACGAGTTGTTGTTGTCCTTAATTGCAGTAGCGAAGTGTTGTTTGAAATCCAGCGGGGTTTTTGAGGTTTTACTAGGAAAGGAATTTAGTTTAGAGTAGTCGGTGTTTTGGGATTGTGAGATATTAATGAATAGTGTTAAATCTGGAAATGGGCAGGATAAATTTTGGAATAGATTTGAGGTTTTCGGTAAATCAGGCTGTGAGTTAAATGGGATAAGGTAGGTTATCGGAATAGAAGAGTCGTAAAGGTACACATCGGAAATATTTCTGATATGGAAACCAGAGAACAGTTTAATGACGTTATTTACGCAAGCTACATTTTTCCCGAAGAGAAATAGAAACGCGGACAAGATCAACAATTGCTTTAGCACGGGGGACATTATTCTTGGATCTCACACAGTGAAAGAATTTACTTTGGTAGTTGTTAAAGATTGATATAAATTTAAAATTGCTCGTGGAAGAGAATACAATTTAAGTTACTTAAAGCGTGTTCAAGATACAATTACTATGTAATAAAACTAATTAGCTTATTTGTATATTATATTATCTTGTTTATTACTGAGACTTCGTTGATCTTATCTTCATACGGTTAACTTAGATGTTAAGTGGATGAAGCCTTATCTTGTCTTAAACGAAGTGCTGATTTGATTCTCTATCTCACTGGTTTATCAATCGCTTAGCCACTGGGATATGGACAATATTATATGATGCGTACATAAACAAAGTTTTATTTAAATCTATAAACAGAGGAAATGAACAATAGTGAGTTTTACTCTTAAACTAAAGTAATTTTAAATAGGGGTGTTGAAACACAGAATCGTCCTTCATGTCGTTTATGCGGAGAACGGGAGACAAACAGAATTTGCCGTATAGTATTGTACTGTAATTATAATTCTAAGTTTAAATGAGTTGTCATAGTACTATTATATACCAACATTCGGATACAACTCTGAATTGTTATTTGTCTGTCTGTTGGAATTATTAACAAAAAAATCATCAATTCATATTTCAATTAAACCTTTGGTTGCATTGTGGTACTGTCAAAATACGAGAGAAAACAAGTTGAATAACCGAAACTAGAAATCTACCACCACTGGAAAAGGCAAGTCACCAACCATAACGGGGTAGCCTAGCCTACTGTTCATTAGCAATAACTACTAAACTTACTGTTGTACGGTATATGACTCAAATATAAGTCTACTGTTCATGCAATACTGTAAATATTAAAACGGTCAAATTCCTACCGCTACAAAACTTCAATATCCTTAGTAGATTAAGAAAAATATATTTGTTACAGTGTAGCAAATTATGAAATATGAAATTACGAAATACCAGATGACCTGAGTAAGAAACACAAACAAACTTTCTACTCAGCAAATCGCTGTACATCTCTACTAAATTGTTCACAACGAAATATCAGTAGTGATTAATTAAGCAATACTTCAACGTAATATTAAAGTATGAAACCAAAATAGTCTTAAAACGTATGCTCAAGATAATTTTATAATTGAACAAAATGTAACCTTTTGCCGAAACCTATCGATGCGAAACCATCTAAAATTTAACATACTGTCCAGTTCAAAACCTGCTGAAGAAAATCCAATCTAAAACTTGCTGCAAAACTAAAACTCCTGTACTTGAAATCCAACACAAACAAATTTACAACATACAAAAACCAGCTCTTTAAAAACAAAATCCTTTACAATCCAAAAATCCACTTCCATTGTAGGGTTAAATAAAGTAAACAAAAAAAATCAAATGGGATGTCTTAGCAAGGAATCAGTCATAACACAAAAAAATCAAAACTTGACAAAGGGTTAGAGCGGAAAGAACCCTTTGTGTGATAACCAAAAAACGAATTGTTGGGGGGGGGGGGGTCGTCCTAGTAATAAGTGAAACAATGAAAGAAAAAAAAAGGTAGTTAATGAATAAAACAAAAACACAGGGCCACAAACAAAAATATCCCACTATCCAGCCGTCGACCTAACGGGAGATTTTCTGTCGAACTTTTCCTGGAAAGCGACCATGCATACCGGCCAGGTACTATCCGACTGAAACAGTGACTGCCTGCTAGCTGTACGCAACAAACCGCAGATCAGCCCCGTACAAAAATCAAGAGGGAAAAGAATTTTGAAGTTATGAAATGGATGAGACCCACAGGTAGAAACACACTAACTCGTCTTGAAAAGCAGATTTTCCCACATTCACACATCATTCAGAGGACCCCTTTCATACAACTCATTCACTCGTCAGATTCGGGTCCATTCGTACACGAAAATCTGGTCTTGAAAACAGAATGGGTTCCCTATGTATCTGAACTAAATCAAAACCGCGACTGAGTCACCGGAACTGTACGCAGGGTACCTCCACACCCTATCATAAGCTCCGATAAACAATCCAAATGGAGGAAAGGAAAAGGAAGGCCGGTTAAGCTAACAACCAGAAGTGAAATTAAGTAACTGAAAGACGGATTGGGCGGACGAAATGTAACTCTCTCTCATAAAATCCTCATAAACTCCAAAAATCATCAAATAATCTCCATCAACTTCAAAACTCAATAACATCATTAATCATCATATAACTCCATTAAACATCAATAACTCTTCATCAACTTTAATAATCATCAATAAAACTCCATTCACTTCAATATCATCGCAAAAAAACCTCATTATAATAATCATATACTCTTCAGAACCTCACAATAAAGTTTGCACACAAAAAGAAAAAAAATTGTATTCCATAAAGTTCAGAAAGCAGCACGTTATCTATAGCGCTACTCAAAGAAACTAACTAACCAACCTCCTTAACTCCAAAGTGTAGGGCAGCACGTTATATCTAGCGCGACCCTAAAATTAATCTATATTATAACTGCAAAAAAAAACTTTCCCACATGGGAGTAATTGGTGTAAAAGAACTTTATTGTGAGTCACACTGTATTGCACTGACCGGCTAAGACACTCCTATAATAAAATTGACAATAAAAAAAAAAAACCCTATGTCCTAACTCTAGCAATCACGAAAACACTCCAATACTTAAACCTCTGTAAAACAACAACTTAAAACATTCCAAAACATCGATTTTCATTAGTTATTAATTGGCAAGGCTATTTATATAAATATAAAAAAAAATTAAAAAAATCATACTGACGGCTAAGAGAAAATAAAATGTGAACAACTTGTAGCTAACTGAAAGCAAACTTACCCAAAAAAAAAACAATAATGTATTCGACAGTCCACAATACAACATGCAGTAGGCCTACGTTAAGATACGAGGCAAAAAAAAAAAAAATAGTGAATAAATATACCTATTATATTATATATATACTAGTACAATTATATATATTGTACATAATACGGGCCTTGAAACATTTATATAATTGTTATGAGACGTAAAGAAAATAAAAAAATATTGTTAATAAAAGCGGAAAGGTGTATTATTCTGCCGGAAACATTGAAAATGATAATCTTACGAAATTGTTTGTCAAAAGAAACAGTCATAATATGTACATCAACACGTGAAGCAAAAGACGTATTCTCAAACAAATCAGAAATATCTGTTTCTAAAGGAAACCGGATTTTAACAGATGTAAACGGTTTTATGAGGCAAGGCCGACTGAAACAATAGGTAGATGAGAGATTATGCACACTCGCTGATGGGATGGTGGGTGCACTGACACACAAGGACGAAGCGGAAGGACTTACGGGGGTGTTTGTTATTGTTTCTAGAGTAGTAGCGGTGGGGTTATCAGTTTGTACGGCCACTGGAGAGGCATCATTGACAGTAGTTATTGTCTGAGGTAAAAAGAGATTACTAACATTCTGTCTCCAAGCTGGATCTATTTTTATTTCCATTAAACCTTTCCCAGGAAAATTAAATGACAAAGTATTGTTTCCAAAATCCAAGACTACCGCATATTTAATCAAGAAATCGTTTCCCAAGAGTAGTGAACAATTTAAGTTCTTAACGACTAAACAAGAATGTTGTAGATTAACATTTTGCAAGTTAAACATTAGATGTGTATGTCCCAAAACTTGTAAAAGTGACTTATTAGCTGCCGTTAATGAAATGTTGTTAACGGGTTTAATTTTATTTGGGTTAACGAGTTCACTATGAACAAGACTTAAATTTGAACCAGTATCCAGGGTTATTTGAACATTAACACCCGAAATGGTGCCCAAAATATTCAATGCTGACGAAGAAACGTGGTACACAGAGTTATCCGTATTATCACTTGAATCTGTTACCACAGGTTCCAGTAACGGAAACCCTAAAAATTTGATAAGAGATTCCAACTTCGCTATTCCTGCAGGTTTCGAGTTCAGAATAGAGAAAGGTAGTTTAAGTGTACACAATTTAAAAATTTCAGATAACTGACTACGGGTAAGATAACTGTTATCGAAATTAGTGAAATTAATTCCTTGAAGAGTATGAAATTGGAACAAATAAGGAAATATTCGAAAAAATGAACCCACGAGTGCCAATCCAGAATTATAAGTATACAAGCAAAGAGGCGTTTTGATTAAAGAAAATTTGAACTTAGCACGAAAAGTAGTGTGCAAAAACCTACGAAAAGCTGTCATAAAATTATTTGTCGGAAAACCGTGAGCAGCTGACATAAAAATTTCAAACGAAGTAGTGTCAATAACGAAGAGTACCCAATTTCGAAAATTCGAGGTTTTAGTGGGGCATGAAATTAAAATTGAACAGAATTAAATTATTTTTGTAAATTATTTTAATATTTATATATTTTAAATGTTTTCAAAGTATTTAATTTAAAAATTTTTAACATTTTAAATTTGAACAGAATTTAAATTATTTTTGTTAATTATTTTAATATTTACATATTTCAAATGCATTTAAGGTATTTAATTTAAAGTTTTTAACATTTTATAATTAAAATTGTGTTTTTATTATTAGCCCATTATTATTATTTTTAATATTATTATTATTATTATTATTATTATTATTATTATTTAATCAAAAAAACTAAATGATTTCACTAATTCTACATGAAATTTTTTTTTTATTTACTATTATTTAACTATATTTTTGTTATATATTTTCCATTTAAAATGGTTCTAAAAAAAAGGTTATTTTTTTCTTTTCTTCATTTTTTTTTATTTAGTTGTACAAAAGAAAATTAAAAGAAAATTACCTTTTTTAGTGAGTATCCAATCACAGCACCATAGAAGAACGAACTTTACGCGTACACAATAGGAAAAACACTCAGACGATCTTCTTGCACACACACGGCTGACCGGGGCGCTAATTACAGGCGTACGGAGGGGGAAAACCAATCAAACTAGCCGTTATGAAAGACGTTGACAATCCGGCGTAAAACAAACGCGTTAATTGGCCGCAAAAAGTGCTGAAGTAACGGTAGGCCCCTCTACAAAAAGTACGTAGAGATGGAACTGAAAAATTGTTCCCAGGATCCAGAATTGCCAAGTAAGGGTTTTAAACAGTGAGAACTGAAAATAGGCCTTTAGGCTTTCTTATTTCCCACGAGAAAACGCGATGTAAAAACATGTGAAATATAATCAACTAGAATAAACTAATAAAACGTGATTTCTTTATGAAATAATAAAAATTATTGAAAAGAAATATGTTATGTAAAATTACAAACTTTTATTCATAATAAAATAATATTTTTCTTCCTTAACGAATAAAGAAAAAAAACACCATTTTAATTATTTTAGAAAGACAAAAATTTGATCAACTCCAAGGGTCTAGGGAGATTTCCAACAAAAGTCGAAAATTTGGAATAGTAAAGTCAAAAACTTTACAATACTGTATGTTAAAAGTGTTTTAGAAATAGCCTATAGAGAAGTTTGAAGGAACTGGTCACCAGTGTGCAGGCTATCAGGGAGTCTGCGCGCGAATTCAGCAACTTCATTTGTTAAGTTTCACAGAACTGGCTGAAATGTACGCCTGATATTGAATAAAATAAATAAATGTTTACTTACAATTTTATATATCAGTTTTCTCACTATTTCTGTCTTCTGATTTTTTTATTTGTTATCCAATTACCTACTGTACCTCTTGTTTCTTTCAAAGTGCTCCATAGAAGTTCGATGCAAACTGTGTTTATTTGAAACTATTCTGTTCTAACTGTTTATGGCCCATGACTGTCTAATAATGTAAAAATAGAAGATAAGTAGCCTAGTGTAAAAAAATTCACAAATAAATTTCTTTGATGAGTCTCCCACTTCTTCAAATACAATGAATATGGAAGGCTAAATTCAGCTAGTACGCTTATTTCTCGTATTAGACAAGACGACTGCTAGATGTTATAAAACATCAAATTCCAACTGCGCATAATCATTGGCTATAAACTGACCCATCGTCATCATTATTTCTCTCGTGGGCCATAAAAATAATTTCAGTTGTGAAAGTGAGTATTGTTTGCACCATCACCACTGCGATACTAAATGAACGTTTGTTTTTTTATCATAATAAATTTGTAAAGTTCATTTAGATGAACTTAATGTCTAAAGGTTATCTTCATAAACTTCTACTCTAATTGGAAAATGAAATAAGCAGTTCCTTAAACCAACACGAATTATAGCTATTATTAGGCCTAAGTACCATTTTTAATAATTTTACAAAAAAATTGTAGTATCTTGTAAAAAAATTATTGTAACTTACTTGATAAAATGTAGCCTATAAGACAGAATTGATATGAAGTCCTGGACAAAATTAACGCATCAACGTAAGATTTTGGGCTAAGTACAGAAAAATAATTTTTTGTGCCAGGTTCCTTTAGCTACTGTTAAGTTACTGTTATTCTTTGTATCATAATTTTAAGCAAAATTTAATATTATATATATTTTTAATATTAGTTGTAAATTTAATTTATAGTTCAGCCGTTCTTAGTTTGCTCCTACTGTCAACAAACCAAAGCCAGCCACTACAGGGTCCACGCTAGAGTCCGCGCTTTATGGATGTCGTATTCCTATTAAGTTAGCTATGTTTTAAATTATAAGTACTTAAAACATCAGTCATGATATGATGTAGGCCTAACAATTTCATTTATAAAGTATTTTGTTGTTACTTTTTAATCAGCGTGTACTCATTTTTATATAATGCGCATGCTCAGTGACGTCATTATTTGTGTACATTAGGAGCAAACTAAGAAAGGCTGGACTTAAGGTAATTTAATAAATAAATACGATAATTAGCTTTAAAAAAAAGTTTTATTTAACATTTACAGAATGGTAGGTAACTTACAGTAGACTATAAATATAAATATGAAAAGTTTTCCATATTTAGTTCGTACATAATAGCAAACATTTAAAAGTAAATGGTAATTATGTGATTTATAATGAAGTACTGTCTGTCTATACTTGATGGCCTCCCGCAGAGAGGAGCAAAATCGGTCCGCTACTAGCTTTCTCAATAACACTTCATTATGTACCAATTCCAGTGTACTAGTTAGAAGTAGTACATAATGAAATGTTATTGAGAAGGCTAGTAGCGGGCCGATTCTGCTCCTCTCTGCGGGAGACCATCAAGTTATAGACAGACAGTAGTAATTCAGTAACCAGTACAGCCTCCTCTTGCCTTAATTGCAGTTATCATCCGTCTCGGCATTCCTTGAATCAAGTTCTGGATTTCTTCTTAGTTGATTTTCTTCCAATCTTCTTTCGGCACATGACACAGCTGTTGAAGATTCACTGCATTACGTTGACGAACTCTTTTTTAAAGCATAACTAAAACGTGCTCAATTGGATTTAAATCTAGGCTGTTGGGTGGCCAGATCATACGGTTAATAACTAGTTAATTCATCAAGGTACTGTGGAACCATTAGAAATCATTTAAAGTGATGAGGTAATTTTGTTCACGACCGTACTTTATGAGATGTGACACGAATTGTAGCTGTAAACAACAAGGTCAAAAATATGACTCAAAAAGTGATTGTTTTACAGTGTCTCCTCCCCAAACAAAGTTAATGAACAGTATTTTTTTTTAATACAGCTCATTTGACGTAGAGCTTCGGGAATCGGTTTTTTGTTTTTAAATTGTTTGTAGTCTACAGATCAAATCGTTCTCAAGAGACAATAAATTGTCTCATCGTCGATTCTCATAAGGAAAGGCTTTTCGCTGTAGCTCCTCCACTGTTTAACCAAATGTCACTGAGCAGACTAAAATGTGAAAGTGACATGCGCCTAAATGCTCAGGAATCTGAAATTTGGTCCTCTCTTTAACACCGTAGGGAATGTAAGCTTCCCTAAACATCTTAAAATTTGAACTATGGAATTTATGAAAAGTTTGTCAGCTCAAATTATTCAAATTGTGTATTTTTTAAATATTTATTTATTTAAAGTCGCATCAAGTGGTTGGTTATTAGCGACTACGGTGGATTATCTGATTGTAACTTTAGGTTTTGACTTGAGAAAATTTCTAGACCCTGGCTGGGAATTGAACCCGGGATCTCCACGTGGCAGACTAACGAGCTAACCACTACGCTACGGAGACGGCCTGTTTATATATTAATATACCTACATTAATGAATTTGACTAACTATAAAATATTTTTCTGGTTTTTTATTAATCGTTATTCATTATGCTGAAGCTTCTAATGAAATGAGATGGTATGAGATGAAATTTGAGATGGTATTATTACTTTATTGTTACTGTTTGTTTTGTAAAACTACATCATAATAATTGAAAAGTTTAGTTTTCAAGAATTTTAAAGTGTAGACTTTTAAAAAGTGAATTTAAATCATTATAGTCCACGGTACCCATGACCGTACGGACCATAAAAGGAAAATATGTTTAATAAAATAGTTTTGCTCTTTCCGAGTTGGTTCTTTTTTATTATAAAAAACATTAATAAAAATATAAAATGTATTTAACTTAAAAAAAAATTTACAAACACACCCTTCAGGAAACAGTCCTTGAAAATGGTTATCTGGATTGAATTCTACAAGGAAGTTAAACCAGGGCCGTTGAATAAGTTCCTTTATTCAACGGTACTGTGTTAAACATGGGGTTGGAAATTGCATGAAGGAGAAGTGATAGAGTTATTTTTTTAAAGAAAATGCAAAAATTCAGCTGGATAAATAATACAACAACGAGTGAAGTAATAATTTGAACTGGTCAAAAGACAACTTATTGCAAACTTCAAATGAACAAAAATAAGGTGAACCGTATCGGCCGTATTATAGGACATATTGTAAATATTTGAGATGGTAAGATGCTGGGTGAAAGAGGAAAGAGAAAGCCAAGGTTACAGAATTTAGAAATAATGAAATAATATTATCAGAGTGGATATGAAAAATATCTACATGAATTATGAAACAAAAACATAATTTTTACTTTCTCTTGCTTATTTGAATATACGAGGAAGGAAAGTATTGTTTTCATGTCGATTTTTCGAAATCGAGTGTTCACCGGATACTACACGTTTTCTGACCCCCTGAACCCTGAAAAAATGTGTTTTTAGCTGTTGGTCTGTGTGTGGGGGGGAAACAAAATATCTCAAGAACTGAACATCGCATGAACTTGAATCTTGAAACTTAAGTTAGATACTACTACCAGATCCAACACAACATTTTCATCAAAATCAGCCAACCGGAAGTAGTAGTAAGTAGTTTATTCATGTAATTTTTCACTTTTTTGTGATTTTCTCAAAAACAGCTCCTATGTTTTTTTTTTAAATCTCCTTATTTACTTCAATTTTGTTGCTCTACAAGATAGGGTAGGCACCATGTCTGCTGAAATTTTTGGGGAGGCTGTGCTCTCATATTTTTTTTAAGATTGCGGCCTTAAATGCATTTTAGGGCAAAAGTGTAATAGTCAAAGTTTTAGATAATTTAAAAATGTACAACTTTTATTTCAAACATTTCTTTATATAATGCTAAGTTTAGGGGTAATTGGTGATTTTTTGTTTTTTTTTTCATGAAAATCTGTAAAAAAATGAATTTTTAAAGATTTCGGCCGTAGTATTCATTTTACAACAAAAGTGTATAATCAAATTTATAGAAAATTAAAAAATCTAAATTTTTTTATGTAGAGCATTATTCTCCACAGAGCCTAGTTTAGTGTGAAAGAGTGATTTTCCGTATTTTTAAGCCAAACTGAGGTTGATTTTCATTTTGCCATCATTCACTCATTAAAATAAGATTATGTTTTTTGAAGTTAGTTTTTTTTTTTGTTTATTTATAATGTTTTATTACTAATATTAGGTTTGTATTGTTAATTATTTGCATTGGAAAAAGGAAGTCATGTGAGTGTTTCACACCAGATTGTTTTTGTTTTTTATCATAGTTTTAGTCACATCAACTGCTTTCGTTTTTAGCAACTATAATTGGGAGCTGATTTGTTTGCTCTTGTGGGATGAAGTGCAAGGGGGGTACTTCAGTAGTTATTTGAAATGGTTTATGAGTAATATTTTTAGAAGAGCGCGTACTAATGGTAGGGGAAGGGTGGGCATAGTGGCCACTGCGGGCATAGTGGCCACTGGCTATTACTGCACTGTACGGTGCTGCTACACAACGGCGAACGCGTCAACTATTCCATTGGTACGCCATCTTAGATGTGTTGAAGTTGGAAGCTGTTCTGATTACTTGTTTAAAAGTTATTGAATATTTTCGTGTTTTTCAACGTCCTGATCTAAGGTAAGTGTATTTAATTAACTATTATAACAAAATTTTAATTTATAATACAGGCAACTGATAGTAACGTCTTAAAAGAGGTGTATTTAGGCTACAAAAAGACGTGTCTGTGTAATGCGCTGCTCGATTCGTTTAGCCGGTAGTGTGACTTCTATGTAATGGCGGCGAAGAGGGCAAAGTAGCCACGTCTGTGGCCACTATGCCCGACATAAAGTAAAATATATTTTCATTGAAAAATAATAGTATTGTATGTTGTTTACAAAACTATTGAGGGTTTCAAACAGTATAATAGCGCGTGTTTTATTTAAATTATTACGAATTAAAGCCTTGTGGAGGGGTTTTCACCTACAACAAAGCTGTTTCAGCAATTTATGTAGAGTAGTAATTATATTCCAAGATCCATTATTGTACTATGTATTTACATTATACAATAAATTAACATTAATTTATAAGATTATTGCAGCTTTATTTAAGGTGAAAACGCCGTGTTACTTTCATATTTTAATGCTATTTAAGATTTAATACTAAAAACGTTGTTTTTTCCAGGTGTAGCGATGGTGTCAAAATATCAGAGGAAGAGTCAGCAGCAGTCATGGGACTCCGCAGCGATGCAAAGAGCAATCGATGCCGTGAAGAAAGACGGAATGCCTTATCAAACGGCTGCTAAAACGTACAATGTGCCTAGAAACACACTGAAACGTCGTGTACTGAATAAAAATCAAGACGCCATTGACAATAAAAAAGTGTTAGGCCATTTTCGAACTGTTTTCAACGAAGACCAAGAACAGCAGTTGGTAAATTATCTCTTGGATATGGAGGTAAGATTTTTTGGAATTACTATAGCTGACTTGCGCAGCCTTGCTTACCAACTGGCTGAACGGAATAACATCCCTCACGATTTCAATAAAGAAACGAAATTAGCAGGCAAAGATTGGGTAACCGGGTTCAGAAAGCGCCATCCTGAACTTGTGTTAAGAAAACCTGAGGCGACTTCAGCAGCAAGGGCGCAAGCATTTAACAAAACAAATGTAACCAAGTTTTTTGACATTTTGGAGGATGTTCAAAAAAATCACTTATATCCTCCTCATAGGGTTTACAATGTTGATGAAACTGGACTTATGACTGTCCAGTCAACGTCTTCAAAGGTTTTTGCTCTAAAAGGGCGACGGCAAGTTGGCTCTCTTACATCTGCAGAGAGAGGTGTTCTCTCCACATTTGTAATTTCTATGTCAGCTGGGGGAATTTTTATTCCTCCTTTTATCATCTTCCCTAGGCAGCGGATGAAAGTAGAACTTCAAGACGGCGCTCCACCTGGAACAGCTTTTGTTTGTCATCCTTCAGGGTGGATGCAAACTGAAATTTTCAGACAATGGTTTGACCATTTCTTGAAGTTTTCGAAGCCGTCCGAAGACGACCCAGTCTTGCTCATACTTGATGGACATTCCACCCATACAAAAAAATCTAGATTTCATTGAAAAGGCTAGAGAAAATCACACAACTGTAGTTTGCATTCCCCCCCCCACTGCAGTCATAAGCTGCAGCCACTCGATGTTTCTTTCATGGGACCTTTTAATACTTATTATGTTCAAGCGATTGAAAGATTCTTGCGTAATAATCCTGGTAGACTAGTGACACAGTATCAGGTGTCTAAACTTCTTGGAGAGGCATTTCTTCTTGCAGCTACTCCAACTATTGCGGTAAAGGGGTTTGGAAAATGTGGCATAGTTCCAATAAACAGACAGAAGTTTACTGACGCGGATTTTGCTGCAGCCATGACCACAGAAATCTCTGTGCAAGCTTCTACCTCTCTTCAAGAAGCTGAAAATCAAGAATTAGGGGTTGAAGACCTACAGGAAACTTCTATTGTGGTGCCAGGAAAAGAGTTTGCAGATTCGCAACACAAGATTGCTCGACGTCAAGAGATGCCACCTGCAAGTAAAGAGAACCCGCCTTCTGGAGAGATAGATTGCCGACCAGCAACCTCTGCATCCAACGCTGGAGATCCTATTTTTTCCAATGACCACAGACAAAATGCCACTGTAGGATCTGGAGATCCAAACTCTACATTTGTTCTAATCTCTAAAGACTCGCCAAAGCCAAGTATTTCAACATGCCAACCCAGCTCACTGCCTCATTGCAGTACTTCATGTGATTTAGTCAGCATCTCCAAGACCAACAGGCCCTATACTTTTGCTGTAAGCCCACAGGATATTGTTCCAATCCCTAAAGCAAATAGGCCTATTATCAAACCAGAAAATAAACGAAAAAAAGGAACAGCTGCAGTTTTAACCTCAAGCCCTTTCAAGATGGAACTAGTAGCCGCAAAAGTAGAAAAAGAAGAAAAGGAAAGACTTAAGAAAATAAAGCTGGAACTGATAAATGAAAAACAGAGTAGGCCTAAGAAGAGGAATGAAGGAAGCAAAGAAAAAGTTAAAGGAAAGCAGAAAACGAAATCAAAATCAGCGAAGCGTACTCTGTTTACTGACTCAGACAGTGACGTGAGTGATACTGATTGCCTTTTCTGCGGAGACTTGTATTCCAAGTCAAGGGAAAATGAAGGATGGATAAGGTGTTCGGGCTGTTTACAATGGGCACATGAGGCTTGTGCCGGGTGTGAAGAAGAAGACAATGACTTTATTTGTGACGTTTGTAAATAAACTCAGTGTGAAATTTTCTTTTTTAACGATGGTAATAATGTTTTTATTTTAAAAATACACTTGCATTTACTATACAAATTCAGTTTAAATTTTGTATTTTATATCGGGCAAAGTGGCCACCTCATGGCCACTTTGCCCCACCCTGAAGGGCAAAGTGGCCATTTGGTAGGGTTAGAGTAAAAAATATATATACAAAAAATTTACCAAAATAAAGTCAAAATAAAAATTGTCTTATGTAGCTTAAGTACTTAGGATATCGTAAGTTAATATATAGTTTATTTCTTATTTATTTTTTTCAAGATAAAAAAAAAAATTCCTTAGCGTGGCCACTTTGCCCACCCTTCCCCTATTATTACTACTACTAGGTTGGAGGGGAATCGTACAATCCTCCTCCACCCGAATTCCTTACGCTAGCAATCAAGTGATCTCCCATCTATTGGCCTACTATGGTTTTCTGTACAGAGTCGGTGGGTTTTAACGTGTATAATACCAGACCTTAGCCAAGAATCAAACCCGGAATCTTCCAAATTGCATTGTGCAGTGCAGTCTCATGCTCTAACCTCTGGACAGCCAAATATGAAATTTAATAGATACATATGCATGAAAAGAATAGTTGCTGACAGGAACTCATGGTTGCAAATATGAGGTGAGCCCTAGAATATAAATATTATTATTATTAAAATAGAAAGTTATGTTATAACAATATGCATACTGTTACCTCCATGATTATTAATTGTGTAGGTATACAATTTTGTTTTAAAAATTACTAATAAAATCTAGCAGGTTCAACTACAATGATACATTATTTTATAAATGTTACACAAAAAATTTAAATTATGTTAAGTTAATTTTATGTTTTGGCAGCATGTTAAGTAGGATGTTTAGTTGTGTTTTTTTGTTGTCGTTGTTGTTGTTGTAGGTGGTTTGGTCGTTGCCCTGGTTGTTGATTTGGTTGTTGAAATAAAAACTGTCACAGAACTTATTGGTTCTGTAGTTGTTGTTGTAGTAGAAGTGGTTGTAGTAGTAGTAGTGGTAGTAGTAGTTGCATGACATTTTACTTTATAAAACCATCGACATTGTAACTGTATCGGACAGAAATTTTTAAGGAATGGACAACTTTTTACCGTCAATATTCCTTCATTACAATGATAGTATTTATGACAATTTCCTGGATATACATCATCATAAGTACCTTGTGCAGTACACTTATAATTCTCACTCAGTGTTAAACTACTCAGTAATTGTCTATTATTTACATTATTCAATTCTTTTTTTGTATGATCACTTAAAATTTCTTTTACATCCTGGCTATTTTTTTTACATTTAGCAAACAAGATAAATCTGCATTTTAATTTATTGGCATCAAACCTTTGTAAAAATCCACATTCCTTTAATTCGCTTTTACCATAACTACAATGAAAATACTTTTTGCAGTCGCTTGGATCTGGAATATTAATTTCTTCATCAGCTGGGCAAATAGGAGTGTAAGGAGTGGTAGGAGTTCCATAGCAATGTGCATAAACACAGAGTTGACATTGTGATGTATCAATATCAAACAAAAAATATTTGGGACAAGTGCAAATTGATGATACACCCTCTTTACAATGGTAGTATTTTCTACAATCATCTTTTACTGGATAATCTTTTTCCTTATATGAAGGACACTTAAATGGCTGATCATTTGAAATGCTTTCTACATATAATGCTGAAAAGTTTTCATGTTTCTTGTTGACAGTTCGTTCTGTAAATCGTTCAATACATTCCAAGCTATAAACATCAAACACTTTATTGTTTTCACACTTATTAGGCTTAAAAATTCCGTTTTCACATGTAAAATAATTTGTTTCATTTTCTGGATCTATGTATTTCATAGATATCTGCTTTTTCTCATCTGGGGAACACTGAGGCAACAAATTACTTTTTACAACACCAGCAGACAGTAAAATCAGAATCACATCTAAAACAGAATGTAAAAAATAATACCTAATCAGTTCTAATACAGTTTTAGAACTTATTTAAAATAATTTTGTCGAATGTAGCAAATATTAATGGAACAAAATACAATTTATAGATAGATTTTTATCAGACAACTGATATATAAAATTTAATAAATGATTGGAGATAAGCAATATAAATTCAGGAAAGGAAGAGGCTTTAGAGATGCTATTGGTTTGATAAGGATTGCCTGCGATGAGATATATGGAGAGAGGAAAGGGATAAATCTTAGGTTCATAATATATATTTATGGAGCAGGTTTTAAATTGTTTCAACTAATAAACTAATGGAAATACAAAAATAGTGTGCAGCGGATTGGAATGAAAGAAGGCTAATTTTAAGGAATTGTATTTGAAGCAGAGTTATAAAAATAGAAGATTTGCTAACCAGATGGTTTGATCTTAAATGGGGAGTGGTTGCTGCCTTTTCCCAACTTATTTAACATGCATGTTGAAGATATGATTAATAAAGGCCTAGAAGAAGAAGAAGAAGAAGAAGATGGAATTAGTGCAGGGAAAGGAAAGTAGTTGTATATGATTTTTAGATTATTATGGTGTTAATGGAATATAAACCATAAGTTTTCAACTTGTGTTGTTGTGTAGGTCAACAGCCAAAAGGCTGGTTTGAACCTCTAGAGGTTTTACTAAGTAAAACGAGGAGTGAGGTGGTTTACCATTGCCTTCCTCACTGAGTGGAAAAGTACGCTTATCAGCATGCCGGTCCCTCTGAAAAGCACATATTTTCCACTCTGTAAATGACACCTTCACTTCATTCACCACAGGGTCTGGCTGTACAATGAAATTCATTACTTTCAGAGGAGATAACTCTGATTAGTGTCTTTTACACCTGTACCTCTTCTGTTCTTAAATGATTCAGTCATTTAATTGGCTGACCATGTGATAAGAAACAGAACTATTTATTTTAGCCCTGCAACGAACAAATTGAGTGTAAATAATTTGACACTCCACCTGTCTGTTATGGGCAGTTTTCAACTTATGTTATCAAAATTAGAAAATGTGAAGACAGAATGCGGCATGAGAATAAATATTAAAAAAACCAAGGTAATGAGCGTAGGAAACAATCAATTAACGTACATCTACATGAAAGGAGGAAAATTTGAATGTTTAAACAACTAAGTAGCCTACTTTGTGCTAGGGAAGCGTGTTGACTGAAAATTGTAAAGTTGAAACTTAAATAAAAACAAGAATAGAAATGGCAAAAGAAGGGTTTAATAGATAGAAAAACTTTATATGTAGCAGGATGGAATTAAATCTGAGGAAACTGAGAATCACAAGAGAGGAGGATAGCTACTATATGTTGTGCAGGAGAAAATTTCCTTCTGTGAAGAATGTTCGTAAGCATACTCTCAAAGAACTTTTTGCATTCTTGAATATTATCATTTAGATTTTTGAGATTAGTGTTGGCATGTTTAAAATTAAACATTTCTAGTTATGAAGACAAAGGAAATAACGACCAGAAAATAAAAAAATAACTACCTACACTTAGCCTTAGGGCCAGGCCCAGTCAGTCAGCTGGTAGAAAGTCACTATTCATTGTTATGCAACACTGGTTGGGCACGTGACTTTGTATGATGACCAGCTGACAGCCATTCCTGAACAAATTCGACTGAGGGTATAGTTCCTGATAACAAATAAAAACTAAGAAAATACTACACAACTTGAGAGTAGCTAAAACAAAACAAAATTAAAAGAATTGTTAATTTATTTGAAGGCAATACAAAAGTACTTGGGATATATTTCTTAAAATTTAAAGTTACACAAAAGAGTAGATGTAACCTACCCTGGAGGAACCCAGTTCAATATAATAATATCTGTCATTTATTTAAAAATACTGCCAAATAATGTACTATTTAATTTATCTGAAACAATTCAATTTATTTACATACAACATTAAAAACTACTAATTTCTTCATAACTTCTTTATGAAATACATAACTTCATTACTTCTTTATTAATGTTTTGAAATACATCCATGATTTTTGTATATAAATGTCCATAAATTTCTTGGTATATTCGTAATGTTTAAATTACTAATTAATGTAAAATTACTTATTAAAGTACTTTCATTTAGTTTAAAATGCAATTTTGTCAAATTTGTAGTAGTGGGTAGTTAAATTCACTACTTAGGACTTCTAATGGTATTTTAAGTGGGATAATTCAAGGGAAACTCGCTGGTAAACGCTCGGTGGGACGCAGGCAAATATCCTAGTTAATCCTGAGAGAAGCGTTTAACTGCTCGTCGCATGACCTTTTCAGAGCAGCAGTGCACAAGGTATGACTGACCATGATGATAGCCAACCTTCGTAATGGAGAAGGCACCTGAATAAGAAGAAGTGGGATACTTCCAGACTGTTGCCAGGAATTGAAAACAGGACCTTAAGTTTTACAGATTAACTTTTATTAAAAAAATGTGTGCTGTGGTTTGTTTTTTCATTTGATAATAAAACTATTTTTCCATGCTCATCTGTCACAGGCTTTTAAAAATACACAAAAAGGCATTGTGTTCATACATTGCAAACTTCAGTTTTTTGTTCAATGAAAGTAATGAATTAAAAATTCAGCAGATGATTGTGTACTTGATTTGAAACTGATACAGATTTTACTGGTACACTGTGTTTTACTGGTAAATAATAAATGTATTAATCTTTTAAATGCAACCTTCAGCTTGAAATCAATCCAAAGGAATAAATATACTAGTAGTTTTCACTAACCTTTTATCACTGTTTTAATTTTCTTTTCACTTTATTAAATTTACAGTTTTTTGTGGATCCACCATCATCGGAATATAAAAACTTTAAACATTTTTATAAAACAAAACTTTTCGAAGATGTATATCTTCAGTAATTTCATTAGTATAAAATTGTTTTTTGGATAAAAAGTTTTCAATTGTCATTAGGGTAGTCTATACAATACATTAAAAACTACTTTTTTGAAAAAAGTTTTAGAAGTTTTAATATCTTCAGCCACTTTTATAAAACTGTTTTAAAAAGTTTCTTTCTAAATACATTCTTATTAAAATTAATTTCAACTTTTAATGTTCTTTATAAACAAAATTATTGCTTTCCTCAGCTAGATTAACTCAAAAGCACACAACAAATTCATTTCTAACAAGATGGCGCACTCCCACACTTTAATGCATTTGTCACCCAGTCTTTGAATGAAGAATTTCAAGATTGATGGATAGGCCAGCAAGGACCTGTACCCTGGCCTCCAGGAGTCCAGACCAGACACCTTGCAATTTTTCTTGTGGAGGTACATAACAAACATTGTTTATTCAAAAAATATTCAAAACCTATTACTTCTGGAAAGAATTTATGAAGTATCGACAACCGTAACAGAATTTATATGTTATCTAACGTTTGATCAGAAACTGAGTATGGACTGAATATTTGCCGAGTGACCAATTGTGCATGTATTTAAATTTATTAATTATGTAAATAACTGTTAGAGACAACAAAGTCGATAAATAAACAACATGAACTGTAAGTAGTTCGGTTTTCATTTAATCCATGTTCAAAACCCTACTATTCTTTTATGATCCCTGTACTACAGTGGTTCCCAACCCGCAGTGGTCTGCGGACCACTCAGCTTGAAAGTGAACTACCACGGACCACCCATTACATTATTGCATATATCTTATCAGTTGTAACTGAATTAAAAGGTGATTAAATAAAACAAATTTTCAGAAACAAACTATTATTATTAATTAAGAAACTATTATTACAAACATATAATTGTTATTTTCAGAAAGTAGGGTACATTGAACATCACAAAAAGTAAAAATATTTTAATTGTAAATTGTCTTTTAATAAAATAAGGAATACAGAATTTACTTAGTCGAAAATAACAATGAAAATTAAAAATGAAATGAAAATTTCAGTGTGACTTTTGTGCACGAATCTTTCTGACTAGCTGAGGAATTCTAGGTTTTAGGCTCTTGCTAAGAGCTACTCTCAAATCACTGCTTACACTTAGCCGATTTCGTTGTTTGTTTTTAATTAACAATAAATTAGAGAACCCCTGCTCACACAAATAAATGGTTGAAAACATCATAAGATACCGCAAAGCTACTTGCCGAATCTTGGGGAAGCCCAGGGATACCACAACTCTTCTACCTTTACTTAACCTGAATCTTGAATGTATTTACTTAATCTTGTTCAATGAAAATCGTAACTTTGATTTAATCACGGGGAAATATTACTTTTTTTGTAAGTAGTTACCGGACTTTCACGGACCACCCCGAAGGCTCTCACGGACCACCTTTGGTCCGCGGACCACCGGTTGGGAAACACTGCTGTACTACTATGAAGTACAAAACATGCCACATGGGCAAATATTTTGTTGTCACTAGTCTATTTAAAAGAATTACAAAAAAGAAAATACTAATAGGCTAATGTGTATGTTGTTAAATGCCAAATATGCAATTTTTTATTATTCATATTAAGTGTCCTACTCAATGCACTCAAAATAAATTGATAATTTCATTAAAGATAAAGAATGGTACTATGCACTGATAACAGAAATATGAGCTCTAACTAATTACTGTATTGAAATATTTAAATTAATAACATAAAAATGTACATTACCTAGGAGCATTGTGGTGCATAACACAAAATTACAAGAGCTAATTTGTTTCAAATAAATAATTGAATGAAAATATTACAGTAAGTAAGTAAGTAAGTTTTTGTAAACTGATAAGACAATAAAGACGAGATTTTTTTAAGTACTCTGGAAACCTCTTCACATTTTTACTGAAAAGTAAACTAGGCGATATATTGTGATATTATTCATAAAACAACACACAGTTTAATATTCGCCCCTTGCAAAAAAAGACGCGATATTGATAAACAAGTTAATATTAAATTGTGTTCAATATTAACACACATAGGTAATTATTAAATTGAAGTGTCTATTCTATTTATTGTATTCACAATGAAAATGCTGAGATGAACACAAATTTCTATTAGGAAATTTTTTTAACATTATATCCCAGATTTGCCCATAACGAGCAGGTGGAGTGTTAAATTAATTGCACTCGATCTGTTGGTTCCAGGACTATAAAAAATAGTTCTGTTTCTTATCACATAGTCAGCCAATTATAATATGACTGAACTATTTAAGAACAGAAGAGGTAAAAGACACTAGTCAGAGTTATCTCCTCTGAGAGTAATGAATTTCACTATACAGCCAGACCCTGTGGTGAATGAAGTATAAGTGTCATTTGCAGGGTGGAAAGTAGGTGCTTTTCGGAGGGCCTAGCATGCTGATAAGCATACCCTTTCCACTCAGTGAGGAAGGCAATAGTAAACCACCACACTCCTCGTTTTTACTTGGTAAAACCTTTAGAGGTTCAGACCAGCCTTTCGGCTGTTTACCTAAACAACATATCCCAGATGACTCAATAAAAAAATCCTTTACCATTCGTAAGGTTAGAACTGTATAAAAACATGTTATTGGTTGTTACAGTTTTGAACTCGATTTCAGAAAAAAAATGTTTATAATAAGCCATAAATCATTTTTATATTCAGTGATTATACTCAGTTATGACAGTTTAGTAGGAAATCAGCCTAAAATTTCAATTGCATAATTGAAATGTCATACAGTATGTCCAGTATTACTGGTAAGATAGATAGTCTTTCTAATTTATGTTAGATGAAAAGGTTTTGAATACCAGTAAAAATTTCCAGCTATTACCAAATTATTTAATTGAGAGATTGGCATATTTTATCAAATTAACTTTTTTTGTCATCAGTCTCTTGACTAGTTTGATGTAGATAAGTTTTATTATCCAAAATCTTTGAACTTTTTGTGGTATGTCATTGTCCTCTTCATATGACACACACATCTCAAATAGGCAAAGTGGTTTACCTGTTCTAGAATCACTCCATCCAGCATTATTTTTGCCCTGATTGGATATTTTCCTTTGAAGGTCATCACTTTTGTTTTAGCACTTGATATTTTTAAATTTAACTGACAACATACCTCACAAAACCTAAAGATGGCCCGTTGCAAATTATCCTCAAGAAGAAAAACCATTGTGTTAATAACAGACCACCGAATAACAAGATTA